>UNPT01000003.1:0-367577 GCA_900536445.1 Hymenoscyphus occultus
GACTTGCTTGCTTTACCATCGAATCCTTTGGTTGCAATAGGTCGTTTCAATTTTTCAGGTATAAGGTTAAAGAACTTAGCTATATCGGTAGCACAAGCAGTGTTAATAAAAGCAAAGCCGTTTGCTCCAGTGTCAATCAACGCGTGGGTTATAATTGCAATTCCATTGTTTCCTAGAGTACAGGGAACTGTGAAGTGCTTTCCACCCATTAATCGACTTAAATCAATCTTTTTCAGACTAAGAGTATACCCTAGGCAGGAGTCTTGGCCTAGGGTTCCTCTTTTCCCGAATCGTACACGAGCTCCTCGTCCGCTAGTTCTCCTTCAATCTCCTTGACCTCTACTCGCTTTGGCTCTAAGCACGTAGCAGCAAAGTGTCCCTTCTTGTAACAGTTGTAACAGGTAGGCTCAATGTTAGCATCTGCAGGCACTGGGCGTCTTGCTTCGTTTGGTCGGGGCTTTTCACTAGTGGCGCGCTTAGGGGCAAGGTTTGTAGTACTCGATGATGTGTCGGACATAGAGCGTTGAGAGTGTAGAACAGAGTCAGATGTCGGCGCTAAGGCTGAAGCTTGTAGGGCTTGTGTAGTTGACTTTCCTCTATATCGCTTCTGGCGCTCCTCTCTTGCGGTAATACGCTTTAACTCAGTATCCAAAGACAAGTAGCTTGCTAACAACTCCTAGTATGTGCTAAGAGTCCGTAGAATTGGGGCTATTCCTCTCTAGAGGGGTGTCGTTAGTCTGTCGTACAAGTCTAAGCGGAGGCTGTCTTGAGGGATTTGTGCTTCTCCTGCTAGGTGTAGGAACTGGGTCTGGAACTCAGCGAACGTCTGAGTTGTCTTCATAGTACAGTGATGGTTATACTCGTATCTAGCGTCTCGTACTTGGTTCGGGTTTGTGTAGATAGAAGCAAGGTACTCGATCATCTCTCTAGCAGAGGCAAAACGTGTCTGGGAGTCTTCATCGTAGCGTGGCTGAAGGTGTCGCTGAGCGTCTCCAGTAGTACGGTTGAACAGGTAAAGCATCTTGTCTTCTTCGTCTTGAAAGTGGTCTGCGTTGCTCCTAAATTTGCCTTGAATCTGGATCTTCCAGCTAGGAAAAGTAGGGTCTTGTCCATTAGATAAGAGCTGTGGGTCTAGCTGTTTCTTTGAGTACTTGTGGCTAGTACTCGAGCTTGGTGTCGCAGAATCAGGGGTATTGCGTTCGATGGATTGAGCGACATGTTGAGGTGAAGGTGACGGGGTTGCCGGTGGGTTATTGTTTGTACCGCCTAAAGTAGTGAGTCGATCGAGGATCTGGCTCAGCATATTGTCGGTATTAGACTGGTTCTTAGAGAGGACGCGGATCTGCTCTTGAAGCTGGGATGCGTTAACCTCCTCGGCATCGTCGTAGTCGGAGTCTTGCTGCATGTAACTAACAGCTAGGGGTGTGCCGTCGTCGACCTGGATTGTGTTGTCCTGGGTGTCGGCATTGTCGGTAGAGCTTTGTCCTGCTCTTGAGGAGTTCTTTTGGTACGCTCCCGCGGGACGCGCTTTTGGTGCCATCGTAGCAACTAGTGAATATGTTGTAAAGATGAGGTTGTGACTGTAGGTCGTAAAGGTGAGGTGTACGCGTAAAGAAAGTCTGTCTTCTGAATTGGCGTATATCCAGGGCGCTCCGCTCGCTGGATCTTCTCAAGTCCCTTTGAAAAGCTCTGCGGCTGGGCAAATGAGGATCGTAGGGTCCTTCTACCGCGACGGATAGACAGGAAGGGATATTCAGTAAAGCCTTCCCAGGCAGTGTGGTTGAGCTTAGAATAATGTGACGACACGTACGATATGTTGCCCGTGGGCGTCCAAGGTGTAGGTTATGGAATCGTAGAACTGTCTATTCAAAGATTCTAAGCTGAGGAGAAGAGGAGAGCTCGAGAGAGCTCGAGTTTAAGTACATGGTGTGGGTCGCTGAGCGACGCCACGTGATACAAGTGGCACGTGATGGTCAGGACCGTCACAAGTACTTATTACTAGGCTAGAGTGTAACGACACGTACGATATGTTGCCCGTGGGCGTCCAAGGTGTAGGTTATGGAATTATAGAACTGTCTTATTCGAAGATTCTAAGCTGAAGAGAAGAGGAGAGCTCGAGGGAGCTCGAGTCTAAATACAAGGTGTGATGCCAAGCCACGCTAGTCAAGGCTGGGATAGCACGTGACGGTCAGAACCGTCACAGCTATATATAGAATAGATACTAATATAATTAATAATAACTCCTAGCTATTATAGTTAACTACTCTACTTTATATACTTAAAAGTCCGATCGTTCCTTTATATTTTTATATATAATAATAACTATAATAGGCTAGGTATACTTAACTACTCGAAAAGAGCTCGATTGTAATAGACGTGCTTCTGGACAGTCGGAACAAACAACACTCTATTCTTAGGACAAAAGACGAGGAGAGAAGGAGAGCTCGAGAGAACTGGGAACTAAATACAGGTCGTGCGCGCTAGCTCCTCGCTAAGCGAACATGTGACATCTAGCCCTCGTGACCATAACCGTCACATCGATATAAGATAATAGACTTATATTTAGACCCTATATAAAGAAGGTAATAATCTATTCGAAATCTACTATAAAATAAGAATACCTTATACTACCTAGTTTAGTTTTATTAAAAGATAATAAAAGAACCTTAACCTAGCCTTTATTAAAGGCCCCGGAAGGAGTACTAAGCTAAAATTAAACCCGCGCGCTAAACGAAAGCTTATATATATAGTATATATCGATATAAGAATAACCTTAAAAGCGCTAGCTATATCTTCTAAATCCGGTAAGTATCTAAACTACTATACTATTTCTAAGATCCTTAAAAAGTATAATAAAGCTAAGCGCTAGCCTTATAAGAAGTCCTTCCTTAGCCCCCTTTATAAAAAGAAGCGTCGAACCTTTATAAAGTATAAATAGGCTATTAAAAGGGATTCTTAGAAGGTTTACTATAGTAATAAGTTTATAATTAAAATTAGGAATAATAGTACTATATTTTAGATAACTAAGAGCCCTAGGAGAGAGAAGGAGTATACTAATAAGAACCTATAGCCTACTTTTAAGAGTAGTCGAACGAGTATAGAATATTAGAGTTATTTTTATAGTAATAAAATAGAACCCCTATATATATGTGACAGTTCTGGTTCCAGACCTGCCACGTGAGCTCTCACCGCCTGGCAGAATCCTGTATATTAGCATCGTTCAGAGCTGTCTTAGTGTCACGAATCACGTGCTTACGTGATACTTGTCATAATTAGAGGCGCAACCCTCGACAGGCACATCCAGGTTTCTTATAACAAATAGGGATCGCTTAGGACAGCTAAGCGATCCAGGGATTTCTTTTGGTTATTATCACGTGACAAATGGGCGACTGGCCGAACGTGTCGACCATGTCGACCATGTCGACCAAATCGGCCATGGTCGAGCTTGTCGACCATGGCGGCCATGAGTATAAAGGTTCTATATAAGACTAGCACGTCTGCCATTAGATAGGAGCTTCGTGCTCAACTTAGTTATTAATCTTATTATATTGTTTAATATCTTTGATACAAGTAACGAGTTCACTTCCAAGTAAATAACCCGATAGTCTTCTTCTTATCATAGTATACTAACCAGCGAACACCTAGCTAAGTTTAGTTAGCCAGTTTGAGTATTCGTTACACTTTAAGCACCTGCTTTAAGTCGAAACTATCACGATGGCTCCCACCACCCCAGCAGCAGGATCGGCCACCAGCCCCCAGGCTAGCCGAGTCAACCTCCCCGAAACCAGCGGAGGGACTGCTACGACAAACATTAACACTCCTCGATCAAGAGACGTCGACGACGACGACGACGACGACAGTATACTAGATACACCTAATCCTTACAAGGTCGAAGCACTTGAAAACATTAAAGTCAAGATGCCCGACACGTACAACGGAAAGCGAACGGAACTTGACTTGTTCCTTCTTTAGATAGACATCTACTTTAACTTTAACAAAGAGAAGTTCGAGGACGACTATAGCTTTCGCTCGATCTTCGCTGTCTCCTACCTTAGGGGACTAGCACTAGAATAGGCCTAGCCTTACCTCGAGGATTACTTCGATAACAATGGAGGAAACATGACTATAACCAAGGCTATGTTCAGGTCTTAGGGAGGATTTAAATAGGCGATTCGACGAGTCTTCGGAGACTTCAACGCTATCCGTACTACGGTACGCAACCTTCTAGGTTTACAATAAACCGGATCAGCTATCGACTACGCTAACGAGTTCCAGCGATATAGGAACAAATCAGGGTAGGACGCCCCTGCACTTATAGAATTATTCTAAAGGGGACTTAAGACGTATCTCCGTAAGGAGATGGCAAGACAAAACATAACCTTCTTAAATATTACGACTATAATTAAGACTATTATCTAGTTAGACAACCGTCTCTAGGAATTCAGGAAGTTATCCCCAAAGTAGGAGAACTAGTCTAAGGGACACAAGCGGTGGAATCGTTCCTATTACGGAAAGGGCTATAAAGTGAACGCTACCGAAAAGAAACCCTTCCCGCGGGAAGGAGGTCTTTCCTAGGAAGAACGTAACCGAAGACGCGAGCAGAACTTATATTACTCTTGTAGCAAATCCGGCCATCGAGTAAACAAGTGCTACGCAAAGGATACGAAGAAACCCTGGAAAGGAACAAAGCAAATTAATACTATAGCTAGGAAAGAAATAGCTATACTTAAAAAAAGAATATTAACTAGCGACGAACTCGAGGAAATAGGGATCTATACCTAGCTCGAGAACAACTTAGAACTTAACAAGTACTACGCTACGAGATCTAACAATAAACACTCTCTGCCCCTCTAGTTACAAGGGAATAAGCGGCACGAGTCCAACGAGTTAGAATCGTTAGGATCATTAGATAGTACCTCAGGGGACGAATATGATCCGTCTAAGCGGAACCCCGAGGTCGGAGAAAATTAGACATTTATTAGGACCTTTATATTAGGCAATAGATAGGTCCACATAGACGGGTTGAAGTTAGACTTCTGGAGCCCGCACGCTACTTATAGTAGCAAGCCAGTTACCCTGACCGCCTATAAGGTGACCGATTATAACGACTATTAGATAACTTTCGAAAATATCCCGTTAGGACAAGTAGTTATTAAAGCCACTGAGCGTTACAACGAAAATGACTTAGATAACGAACCTCAAGAGGAGGTATATCTAGGACCACTGCCACAGGTCGGAGACACCTAGAGGGTATACGACATAACTCTACAGACTAGCGAATAGAGATAGGTAAGCGAACCAGAGTTCGTTAGCCAACCTAAGCCAAACTTCGTAGGAGACCTCCCGAAGGCATAGTTAGACCTATACGCGGATAGAACATATATAGTGGAACAGGTAGACGAGATAGGAGTCTTGTTCTTACCAACGAGAGGCCGAGATAGACATCTATTCCTGGTTCGCTACGCTAGCTAGGACAAGGAGATCTGCGCTACTTCTGGAGACCAACAGTTGGTAGTAACTATAGTTATACGAGGGAAGGAACTCCGAGTAATAATAGACTCGGGAGCTACAGGAAACTTCCTTTCCCCGAACTTAGCTAGGAAGCTAAACGTCCCTGTTAGGAAAACGGTACCCTACCAGTTGACGGTAGTAGACAGGACGGAAATAGGATACTAGAACGGAATAATCAACTAGAGTACTATTCTAACGAAAACTACTATTAACGGACACTGTTTAGACACATAGTTCGATATCGTTGAAATAGGAAGCAAGGAAGCGATTCTTAGTATGCCTTGGATTAGAGAATATAATCTAGATATTGATTAGAAGGCAAGAAAGATTACCTTTAGTTGTTATAGTTACGAGGGTTCGTATAAATAACTACAAGGCCGGAACAAAGTTTACGCTACTTCTTCTAAAGAGCCCGGACACCTAGGAAAGGGTCCTCCACAGGTCGGCAAAGGAGCCGATTTAGAGTTACCTATATAGTATAGAGAATTCAAGGATCTGTTCGAGAACCCGGAGGACATGTGTGCCCTTCCCGAATATCGCCTATGGGATCACGAGATTAAATTGAAAGAGGGTTATAACCTTAGGAAGTAAAAGCTTCGACCTTATAATTGGAGGAACCTTTAGCTACTCGAGGAGTACGTTAAGGAAGGAATTAAGAAAGGATATATTCGGAAGTTAGAGTCACTGACCGCTTCGAACATGTTAATCGCTAAGAAAAAGGACGATCTAAAAGGTAGAGCTTGTGTTGACTACCGAGAAGTTAATAATGCTACGGTTAAGGACGCTTATCCGTTACTAACCGGCCAGTACTTGCGGGACAAGTTAGGCCGAGCTAAGATATTTACTAAGCTCGACTAACGAAATGCTTTTGGCTTGATTAGGATTAAGCCGGGAGATAAATAGAAGACGGTATTCGTCTTGCCATTAGGACTCTACGAGTACAATGTGATGCTATTCGGACTTACGAACGCACTAGCTACTTGTCAGAGACAAAACAATAGTATTCTAGAAGACCTTCTAGGAGTGACTGTTATCTATTACCTAGACAACATTCTAGTGTATTCAGAACGGAAGGAAGACCATCAGGGACACGTTAGAGAAGTCTTGCGGAGACTCGCTGCCGTAGACTCCCGCCTTAAGTTATCGAAGTACGAGTTCGGAATAACTTGTACTATCTTCCTTGGATATGTGATTAGCCCTGGTCAAATGGAAGTTGACCCGGACAAAATCAAGGCAATCGTAGAATGGAAATCACCCGAGAACGTCAAGGACGTCCAATTATTCTAGGGATTCGCTAACTTTTGTCGACAGTTTATAGCAGACTATGCTAGACTGTCTAAACCCCTAACGGACTTGACTAGGAAAGATAAGACATTCTCCTAGGACAAGACGACGGAACAGGCATTTTAGGAAATTAAGAAGCGATTCGCTAAGGAGCTAATCCTTAGGAATCACGACGTCGACAAACTAAGCACTATTGAGACAGATACTTCGGACACTACTATTAGAGCTGTACACTTATAGCCTAATAAGAACGGGAAGCTAATGCCTATCGTATACTTCTCGAAAACATTGGATTCAGCTCAGTAGAACTATAGTATCTTTGAGAAAGAACTCCTTGCTATAGTCCTAGCTTTAGAGCATTGGAAGATTTACCTTCAGGGTACAAAGTACTAGGTAACTGTCCTCACTGACCATGAGAATCTAAAGACATTTACGACAACTAAGGAGCTCAGTAATAGGAGACTCGCTAGGTGGTCGCAAATCCTAGCTAGATTTGACATTGTGATTCGTTATGTCAGCGGAACTTCGAACGTACGAGCAGATACGCTTAGCCGGAAACCAGGCTACGAAGGAGACAAGGAGTACAAAAAGATTACGATCTTGAAGACTCTTGAGAACGGAGACCTTGCCCCAACGATTCATAAAATCGCTACTATAACCAGGGAGAGCCCTTAGGACAATAAAATCAGAGTAGCGTAGTTACGAGACAAGATCGAAAATACAAAGAACGGCAAGATCTAGGTCCCGGACTCATATGTAAAAGAATTCGTTACGGAATACTATACGGCACCGGCCCATGGACATTAAGGAGTTCGCCGAACTCTCCAACGGATTAGACGGAACTACTACATTGAGAAGGTAGCAGCCGTAGTCAAGGAAGTGATAGCGGAGTGTGATACCTGTATTAGGAGCAAGGCTCCCCGCCATGCCCCCTACGGACAGATGGGCACTACTCCGATACCACTAACCCCTTGGAAGTCGATCTCTTGGGATTTTATAGTGAAATTACCGAAATCTAAGGATCCGATGACAGGCGTCGAGTACGACTCGATCCTAGTTATTATAGAAAGGCTGACGAAATACATAATCCTAGTACTATACAAGGAGTTAAGTACAGCCGAGGAACTAGCATTTGTATTCCTTAGGGAAGTAGTCTCGAAATATAGACTACTAGAAGAGATTATCTCAGACAGAGACAAGCTCTTTACCTTATTGTTCTAGACAGTACTCACGGAGCGCTTAGGAGTAAAAAGAAAGCTATCGACAGTATTTTACCCCTAGACAAATGGAGGGAACGAACGTATAAATTAGGTAGTTAAAACATACCTTCGTTGCTATGTAAATTACTAATAGGACAATTAGGTTAAACTACTACCACTAGCAGAATTCGTATATAACAGCTCAACAACGGAAACAATACTTGTTACGCTATTCTACGCTAACTTTGGGTATGAATTAGAAGCGTATCGAGAACCATTAGCTACGACAACAGATAACTAACTTGCCCGTATCTAGGTCTCGAAAATCAAAGGTTTGTATACAGAACTCGCAAGTGAATTATAGTTCGTGGCAGAAAGAAACGCGCACTACTACAATAAACGACGTAGTTAGGAGTTAACGTTAAAAGAGGGGGATAAAGTCTACCTTGTATAGAAAAACATTAATATAAGGAGACCGAGTAACAAACTAGACTATAAGAAACTCGGACTATTTAAAATTAAGAAAGTTAGAGGACTATTAAATTATAAATTAGCACTACTAGAGATAATAAATATCCACCTAGTATTCTATATATCCCTGCTCGAACTAGCACCACCGGGAGTACTACTAGCCCTATACACAGAGATTCAACTAGTTAACCCAAACGCCGAATATAAGGTCGAGAAGATTCTTGACTGTAGGGTTATTAGAGGACAGATTAAGTACTTAATCAAATGGTTAGATTACCTATATTCGGAAAACACCTAGGAACCAAGAAAAAACATTACCTAGTACTCGGAGGAACTTCAGGAGTTCTACCGCCGAAACCTAGGGCGGCCTACATCTTAGGGTCACCTGAGAGGGCCTCGAGAAAGGACGGGTCGAGACCCGGGTCGGGAAAAGGGTCAGAAGTACTAGGAGCTAAAGGAACAGCTACCTCCCTCTGCTTCTTTTCTTCCTCTTCTCTCTCCTTCTCCTCTAGCTCAGCCATAGAGTTTAGACCGGAACGAATTAGCTCTTGCTCCCTTTCGTTAAGCTGACGCTGTAACTTCCGCAAACGAAGAATTTTAGCAGCCGCCTCTTGCTAGGACTGCTAGGCTCGCTCTTCTTCCTCCTTTAGACTTTTCCGTTGTCGATCGATCGACGACTAGTTGGAAAGTGAGGGTATTCGATTTCGCGATTTAACATCGTAGGATTTCTTCTGTCTAGTATATTCGGAGTACTTGTTTGTATCCGAGGCAGTAGCTAAGGCTATGCATTTTCGACCAGACCTTTCGTATCGTGTACATAGAGCTATTTCTTCGCTAGACTTGTTAATACGCTTTGCAAGTTCGATCTAACGCTTGTGTTCTAAAGCACGAGTGGTGTTCATGGTAAAGGGAAAGGGCTGGCCATCTTCCGACGATATTTCCATGGTTATACTTAAGCTTGGGGACCAAGCTAAGCTAAAAAGGGGATAGTGTCACGAATCACGTGCTTACGTGATACTTGTTATAATTAGAGGCGCAACCCTCGACAGGCACATCCAGGTTTCTTATAACAAATAGGGATCGCTTAGGACAGCTAAGCGATCTAGGGATTTCTTTTGGTTATTATTACGTAACAAATGGGCGACTGGCCGAACGTGTCGACCATGTCGACCATATCGACCAAATCGGCTATGGTCGAGCTTGTCGACCATGGCGGCCATGAGTATGAAGGTTCTATATAAGACTGGCACGTCTGCTATTAGATAGGAGCTTCGTGCTCAACTTAGTTATTAATCTTATTATATTGTTTGACATCTTTGATACAAGTAACGAGTTCACTTCTAAGTGAACAACCCGATAGTCTTCTTCTTATCATAGTATACCAACCAGCGAACACCCAGCCAAGTTTAGTTAGCCAGTTTGAGTATTCGTTACACTTAGCTCTTCACCTTAGTATTCTAAGAATGGATCAGTTCTACTATCACACGTCGTTCTGCTCCGTCACAATATACTACCGGAAGGTTATAATATAATAGCTAAGCGGTATAAGATTATACTCTAAAGACTCTTTATTCTATTCTATAATAGAATAGTCGCTAAATATAGGCCGGAGGTAGTAATATAGGAGGATAACGTACTACAGTATACCGCTAATATTATTAAGAACTATTTAGCTAATAAGAGGATTAACCGGATAAAATAGCTACTATAATTACCTGATCTTAACCTTATTAAGAATTTATAAAAGTAGGTTAAGAACTTTATCTCTAAGAGGAAGTATAAGGTTAGAAATATAAAGAATATATAGTACGCTCTTATTTAAACGTAGATATAAATACTCGAAGATTTACTTCTTAAGTTATATAATTCTATACTAGCTAGGTACGCTATATACCTTAAGAATAAAGGTAGGGTAACTGTCAGGGTATCACTAGGAGCGTACAAGGACAGTTCCAGAATATAGTTGAGATTGATCGCGAGTCAGCTAAGAAGTCCTAGAGCTAGCTGTTACTTATACGCAACAAGAGGCCACGTATTGCATTCACTAAGCGAAGCACCAAACTCTATACCGAGCCACATTCACGCCCTCACAGTAACCAAGTACTAATTAGCTATTAATTAAGCCTATTTCTAATCTATTTATATGTGTTTTAGTAAAGTAATAGTAGTTTTAATATGTAGGTGTCGAAAAAGTCATGTAACCGTTAGTACACGGACCTGATTATACATCTTACTTAATCCAAAGTTGATATCTAACCTTCTAGCCCCTCGGATATTTTTCTTGGACCCTGGTTTAAATATAATGTCTGTAAAGTGATTTCCTTTTCGTAATGTCTGAGGCAACTTTGGCGAAAGCGATTGTAATATAGAGACAATCCTGCTCGATGAAGCATCCAAGTGAGCCTCGAAATTTACTTCTTCTCATGATTTGTAATACATGTACCGACTAGATATACTGGTATTAGTAGGTAAACAGGTGCTCAAACAAGAACGTAGCGTCCAAAAATGCCAGTTCACTGGAAAGATCCCGCCGATTTCACCGGACCAGCCTTCTTACTTCCTTCGACTACAACACAATACAAAGTGTCCATCATCCTCAAAGCAACCAGGGCCGGCTTTCCACCCCTATTTGCCCAAAATTCGAGAAATGAAGACCTAGCAATGAAGATCTTCAAGCTCCGAGTCTTGGCATATTTAAATACTCAGGTAGCATAGGGTTATTTTTATATGCACATCACAAAAGTCACAGCTATCAAAACAAGTATCGCAGAAACAATCCTCATCATTTCAGAGAATCAATTATGCACGCCGTCCATCAGAGACGCTTTCCCTTTTGACTTCCCAAGCCAAAGACGACCAATCCCAACCCATCCCACGATTACCCACCAATTACTAAACTCCCAAATTCCCGCATACTAAACGCCACCCCATCCATCCCACAAAATTCCATTCCAAACATCATGTTATGGTCCAACAGAGAGCCCCTAGATCCCATTCCATCCCTCGATTCTCGAATGAAGGCAAAAGGAAGGAACACCCAAGAACCAAACACTTAACAGCAGTACCACAAAGCCTTCATGCGATCCCCCCATAGTTCCAAGTTCAAGCTGCGGCAGATAGCGGCCTATGATATTGTCATCAGTATACATCCTCTTGCGAACCCGGCCATACATACCTTCTTATCGGGCGGAACGACATATTTGGGGATACAGGCTGGAGGGGGGTTGGTGATGGTTTGGCGCTTGTCGAGGGCGTCAGAGACGGGAGCCGCAAGGATAGGCGATAGGAGGAGAGTGAAGGAGAGGATGTGGGAGAGTTGGAAGTGCATGTTGTGCTGTTGAGTGCGTGAGTTGGTTTGTTTGAGGAGTTGATTTTTGAGGTTGTTTGGAGTTGGAGGTTGTTTAGCGAGTGAGATGAAGAGTTGAATGCAAGACTGAACAGACTGGAGGCACTCAAGATAGTACTATTATTCTGTTGTTTGATTATGGATAACAAGAAGTATCGGAGCTCCAGGTGGAGCTGTTTATATAGACCCAACACCTCCAAACCCACACGTGACAGAACACCTCCAGCTACCCGCCCAACCCAACTGCAGTCATCTTCTAGGAGGTATTTCATTGGCTCTAACCGTAAGACACAGAAACGTGCTATATTGATCACAGCTTAGAGAGCCAAAAGTGGGGCTATACTTGCGCATTTGAAGATACACCCAATTTGGTAACTACGAATACTTCGCTTGACTCCGCTTAACCCCTGTACCTCCCCCTTTTTCCCCACAGTCACTTTATATTCACCATCAAATAAATCATGGCACTGCCCGTGAACTGCTTCGCATTACCCCGCATTGGATATTCAAAGGTACAAATTCACGCTTCTACCAGCCATGGGCCCGCTTACGGCCCCACTTTGCTCAATACTTGATGGTAAATTCACCAACAAAACTACACATAAACACGTCCACAAGGCCCCAATATCGGAAGTAAACACCCTAAACAGCTCACATGGACTGCATACCCCTCTGTCACCCTCCATTTGAGCATTCAAAGCGTTGATTCACTTCAAAAAGTATCGCGGATACCTGTTACGAGCGGAGGACAGACTCTATTGAATAGCAAAGAGGAGGCTGACTCCGACCAAGGGGTTTACGGATCTTTGAAGTATTCATGAGAAGAATGGGGCGTAGTCAGTAAAGGAATGGGCCGCGCCTATGGGCGTATCGAATTCGAGATTAGGGAAAGCTTATGATACTGGCGGATTGCGATTTCGAGTTAGCGAAGCGAAAAGAACGTGACAGGAGAGCCCTTTCATGGGGGATTATATGGAATTGTGCAGGTATCACTTTTGCTTCTATTAACGTCAATTTAAGGAGAATTGTAATTCTTTCATGTGATTTTCTCAAGTCACTAGCAAGAAAGCCTGACTTTACTACATTACCAGTGTAATAAACCCCAACGTCAAATCAGCTTGGGAAAACAAACGAAAACATGAAGCATCATCGATGTAGCGAAGGTTCTTTCACTCCCTATATTAAACGCCCCTAAGGCTTGGTAAATAACTCATCAAGTAAGGCTATATCAAAAACTTGTATTACTGTTCGCTTATCCCCTTCCAGACCACAGAGTTGCAAAAAAAAATATTCCCTCAAAGTTGGATATAAGTGGATAAAGTACTGGGCCAAATTAAGTCTCAAATGCTTAGGAACCCCTTTTGGTTAGCTAAACGACTTTTTTTTGACAGGGCAGATATTATAAAAGTTGACTCTTTTACTCCACTTCCCGTGCACGGTATATGTTGTAAATCCGTGGCCTGGAAGGGATAGCATGCTGCCAGAGTATAAGAACTAAGCAGAATCCCAGTCCCTCAATCTTTCTATCGATTACTCTACTAACTTTCTTGCTCACCTACATATCTACAAGAAGCGGTGACTCACTTAGGTATAAACGCTTCGCAGCCACCAGCCCCCTACCCTCGCTTAATCCACTGGTTAAGCTACATAACTCACCCCTACCAAACACAACAAAAAACAATAACAGAAACAAGTATACGATATCACTTTTCAAAGACAATTTCTCTCATTAAATTAGTACATTCCCGTAAACTTCCTTCATTTTCAGTCTCACTACAGATAAACCTGGATATAAGGATATTCGTGGGGGGAAGTTTCGTAAGGATATAACCGAGGTTATCCTTATATCCAGTATCCTTATATCCAGGTTTATCTGTAACGCGAATAAATCACCATCCAGGACACCCAAAAATTGTAGACCCCATCCCGCTCCCAGAAATCTCAAGATCCCACCTACCTACCAGCCCCTCTACCCTCCAAAACCATACTCTCACCCTCAATTCAACCTCTCGTCATCAAACTCCATACATCTTTCCACAAACCCACATCCTGCGCTACAATCATTATCTGCGCCCCCAAGCATGTCCCTCTACAGCCTCCCCAGATCGCCAACATGTCTATTTATATGCTACCATGGCTATTTAAATACTAGGCTATACACATCCTTCCTCATGTTGTGATCCTATGTCAGTACCTAATTTGGTTGAGTCTTGGTTGGACTACAGCACCTATGATTTGTAGGAAATCCTCGCGAGCTGCTTTGAAATTTCATTATTTAGCTCTTGAGGAGAGGTAGGAAGTGTACTATACAAACCCACTATGGCGACCCACCACGTTCCCCCTCCACCGATAACATCTTTTCCTTTTGGTATACCTATAACTCCCAAACACCCGATTTCAAGAACCGCAACCTAGACCCCAAAAAAGAAAAAGACATCCCATCAACTCGCCTTCAACGCAGCCAACTCCTTCTCCTTATCCTGCAAGTCCTTCTGCGCAAGCTTAACCATCTCCTCCACCTTCCCCTGCGCCTCCCTCAACCTCTTAATCTCCGCCTTCTCCGTCTCACGACTAAACGGCTGACCCGGCCTACTAGCCAGCGGAATCAACGCCGTCCTCTCACCCGTACTACTCACCATACCCCCCTTCATAAGTCTCGTGCCCTTCCCCTTGCCGCCCGTCGTCCCTTTACTCCGATCCACGGGCGACGTCAACAATTCATAGAACGACTCAAAGGGCTCATTGAAGAGCTGCTCTTCATACACCCAGCTTATGATCTGGGGCGAGATGCGCATCGCTTCTTTCTCGGCTTCGGTGACCCCGTAGGGATGCAGACGTAGGTGGTGGTAGAAGGTCTGTGGTTTCTCGTAGGATTCCGGGACGTAGTAGAGTTTGATTGTTATTTCGAACTCGCCCCAGCCTGTTTCGTGGACTTGGAAGGGCGTTCCGGGGGTGGTATTTTCGATCACTGGCCGAGTGTTAGTTGAATTTGATTCTGTAGACTGGATTTGGGATCGGTTGGGGATGTTACGTACTCCGCAGAGGATTCGGAATCGACTCGTGGAGTTTGAATTGCACCTTTCTACACCAGTATGTGATATCCGTATCATCTACCCCCTTGACAAACACCGTCCATGAATGCGTATGGTCGTCGGGCGTTCCCTCAGGTTTTGGATTTGTGGTTGGGTCGAAGAGTTTGGCAGTTGTGCCATAGACGAAGGGACGGAAGATTTGGATGCCCTTACAGCGCTTCCCCTGATTCAGAGGGGCCATGATTTGTATAGGTGTCGTTCGTAAACGTGGGGCGATGAGAGGGTTGCTGTATTTGATGACTTCTTCGATGTTGATAGGTAAATGTTAAGGCGCAAGGCTGAGATGTACGCGGAAGAACGATTATCCACTACAAGGCTGCTTAACAGGGTAATCCCGTTGTGCAGGAGGATGAGGCTCGGGTGGCTTGCCCGTGATTGACGGGGAGATAGGAGGCTGAGGAGAGGAGGATTCTTATGGAGACGAACTCCTGCAGATTTTCGCGATATCTTGCCTACATAGAGCAGAAGAGGATCACTTCTTACCCTCCAGTCGTCTAGATAACCTCGCTCTATCTCGTATATTACTGGAAGTAGCATAGCAACAAAGGCGCATGCAAAGGGCTAATCTTCGGCTTTATACAATCATATATACAGGGATCAACAGCTCAAAAAAACCCTCCACAGCCTTGCACTGACGACACCATCACTCCACCCACCTCTCTCCATCAGCTGTGCTGTGCCGCTGATAAGATTTCTATAACTTTCGAAACACAATCAATTGACTTGACTCATAATTCTTTTTCTTTCTTTCATATCGTCACAAATCTTTCAAAGCTTCCGCAAATATGGCCACCAAAAGAATAGTCGTCTGTGGCGGAAATGGATTTCTCGGCAGCAGAGTATGCAAAAGTGCTGTTGCGAGGGGTTGGGATGTAACATCCATCAGGTACATTTGCTTCTCAATTGAATTACTATTTTATGAAATATCACTAATGTATAATCAGTCGCTCAGGCGAACCCCAATGGTCCTCCGTAACATCATCGCCCTCCCCTCCGTCCTGGTCTCACAAAGTAACCTGGGAATCCGCCGACATCCTCAAACCGTCCACCTACGCACCCCTTCTCAAACAAGCCGACTATGTAGTCCACAGCATGGGCATCCTCCTGGAAGCAGATTACAAAGGCGTCATTTCAGGAAGGGAATCACCAGTCGCTGGTCTAAAACGCGCATTCTCAGCTACCAAAGCTGGTTCTCAAAATCCACTGCAGAGAAAAAGCGCAGAAGACCTGAAGTCGCAAGAGAAAGATGGGCAATTAACATATGAATTGATGAATAGGGATTCGGCCATTACTTTGGCTCAGGAAGCAAATAAGGAGGGCGTGAGGGCTTTTGCGTACGTTAGTGCTGCTGGCGGGGCGCCAGTTTTACCTGGACGATATATCCAATCGAAGAGAGCGGCAGAGAGTACCATTTCAAGCGAGTTCCCCAAAATGCGGGGGGTGTTTATAAGATCGCCTTTACTATATGACAGCTCCAGAATTATTACGATTCCAATGGCGGCGATAACTGGGGCGACGACAGTTTTCAATGGTATCACGGGGGGACTTTTTGGTGGATTTCTGGGTGCAGCTGCAGCGAAGCCTTTGAAAGCGGACGTTGTTGCTGAGGCCTTGGTTGAAGCACTGAGTGATGAGAACGTCAAGGGGCCAGTCGAAGTCAAGGAAATTGAGGAGCTTGCTCAAAAAGCCTGGAGGAAGGGAATGTTATGATTTGATGAGCACAAGCTTTGGCAACGGCATTATAGAATATCAAAGCTCGGGCAAAACGCTTTGATTATGTATGGTACAACACCACTCCGGGTTTTGGGAAAAAGGCTCTTCTCAATCCAGCAATGAATTATATCATTGTACCCCGCTCGAAACTGTCGCGAATTTCCGCAGTATACTGTAAGATATTAGTATGAGATTCCGAAAAGAACAAAGTGAAGAACAAAGTGTTGCGGCAGACATACCTTGTTGTAGAATCTATTCAGCTTATTGTTGAAGTTCTTGTTCTTCTCGTTGATGTATGTAACATCGCCATCCTCTGCTGCGCCCATTCTTTCTCTCCTCTTTTTCAGTCTATTCTCCTCTGCCTGTTGCAAGTCCTTGACCAGTCTATCGACCGCATCTTTTGGGGGCTTATGTTCAACGAATCCAGTAGAGTCAGCCGTAGAGTAAAATGTACCATTCTTATCCACGGCCACCAGCTCCCCATCATCAGTTTCCACAATTTCCAGACCACCACTCGCAGCAGCCTTCTCGACTGCCTTCATCTTCTCCTTTTCATAGCCCTCCATATCCACCTTCAAATCGCGTATTTGACGTTTATAAACCTTCCTACTATCCTGTCGGTAATCCTGAAACGCCTGGTCGTCGCGATGCGCATCCTTCTTCTTTAACCGTTTGTCCCACCTCTCGCTCTCATCGATCGTCCAGTCCCACGCTCGTTTTCTCTCGAAATCCTCGCCGGCTGCCTCGGCGTCGGCTTTCATCAGGTTGTGAGAGGCGATGGCGGATTTGCGATTTAGGGAGGTGAGAAGGTTTGGGTCGGTGGCTAGTCTTTGTGATTCGAGGGTAGCTTCTTTGAGGTTCTTCTGAGCACCAGTCTTTGCGCGCGCCTGGAGGGCCTTGAATCGCTCTGCTCTCTCTTTGGCTTTCGCAGCGGCATCTGAGGTACTCGGGGCGGTGGGCTCGGGTTCTGATGTTGTCTTTTCTGGCTCGGGTTGTGGTTGCGACAGGGCCTTGGTGGATCTAGGCGCCTCCTGAACTTCCTGTGCTGGTTCAGCAGTTGCTCTGGTCTTGCGCTTCTTTGCTGGTGGCATATTAGATGTTTGTATTGTCGAAGTAAGGTGCGGGTTGTTGGTGTTTATCTTTGGTATGCGAGATGAGAGAGGAAAAGTGACGTTCGTTCTCTATGAGTATGCAGGCGAGCCCAAGGTTTGTGGTGAATGTAGCAGAATAAGCCGTGGTCTTATCCTCAAAGTCCCGAATATTATCCGAGCCCTTCCCATCCAGGCCCAGGTCCCAATCTCCAATTCACTCCACCACGTCCAAGTCCACTTCCCCAGAATCTTTCTCCACATTTCCCTTCGTGGACCTCGATTCCTTGAACTGCCAGAATGTGATGGACACGGCAACGGCAACGAAATGCGAGCCTCTAGATTCTTGGTTCCGGATGTCATAAGAGATCAATGTCTTGTTCATCAACGCGCTGGCCGAAAGTGGTACACTAGTGACCACCGTTCAAATACCACAGATACGCCAACCGAAACCTATCCACCTCTCCACCCCACTACTCCCACGGTCCCCTCCGCGAACAAAGTCGAGCCAGTTAATCTGCACCGTCTGGTCACTGATCTTGATGCTGTTGATAGTCCATATGTCATCCCATATGCCGTCGCAGTCACTCGCGATTCGTTGTTATGGTACCAAAACAAGCATAAGAAGATAAAACGTGTTGATAAGGAGGAGAGGAGAGAGAGGACAGAGGGGGATCTTGGCGCAACTCATCCTGAAGTTTTGGCATATGCGCTCTTGGGAAACTCGAATGACTCAGCCATACTTCAAAGCCATTTCATGGGAGCTTTTCTCCGGGCCCAAAGACCGCAGACGAGCGCTACTGAGCAAGACCGTATAAGCGAGTTAGCACTGAATATACCGTTGGATTCTTCGGACAAGCAGCTAAGCCAGGAAGAGCTATCAACAAATAGTTCCAAGAATCAGCTCGAACGCCAGTTGCTCCAATGTACCAATACTTTGGAACGGCGCCGCGTGGTTGATATTTTGTCTTCTACGCGCGAAGGATGCCATATCTTAAATCAATACCTCGCCCGAACTCTCATACCTTCAGCGCAAGCTTCTGCTAAATGGAGACCAACGAGCAAAAGCTCGGAGTGCCTTCTCTTGCTCAATGATGTATATAACAATATCATCAGCAGAGGTATAACACCAAGTCGGAATTTGGTTAACGCGGCACTCTACTACGCATCCAAGTGTGGGTCTCTGTCGGCCATTCGTCAATACCTACCTCTAGCAGACAGTCGAAGCTGGCTTTTCGGGCGAGCAATGAGACATTTACAACTACACTTCGTACGCACCAAAAGATCAGCACCTGCCGTCCGCGTATTTCCTTGGTTGGACAACGAAGCTCATATGAATGAGATCTTCGAGCTTCTGACAGGTTGGGAATATGGTCGTCTACCCGAAAGTGACGAACCCCGGAAGTTGTCTTTTGCTCTACTACTGTCACGGTATTCCAGGTTTTACTGCTATTATATCCTAGGACTTGGGGAGGCGGGTCTTCCTGATATACTTGAACTCGAAAGCAAAATTGCAGAGCAGAAATTTAATATCCTTGCCAAGTCCCTCTTGAGTTCCCAGGTTTTTGCCATGGCACATCTCCTCGCCGACAGGACTCGCCATGCGGGAACTATTCTCTCTGTGATTCCTGCAGAAATCAAGAGTGTTGACCTTGCTACAGCAAAGTATCAAGACGAGGCACAATTACGGTATGCCGCTTCTAAGAAGCTGCTGCTTTCTGAGGTCCCAGCCATCATCCGGGATGTTGTTCGTCAACATTACGACTTCCACGGCCTTCGACCGGGCAAGGGAGTGTTAATGCACATAGAAAAGACCATTTGCAGGGTTCAGCACTACTTAATGATTGACCCAGCCGTAGCACTCAAAGAGTTGCATTCCATTCTTATTCTAGGGTTCTCGGCAAAAGACAAGTACGGTCGATTAAAAGTTTCAATAAGTTCTATTCCAGACAGAGAGTCAACACCAGCACCAAGTCCAAGTGAGCCGCAAGAGTCAGAGTCAGAGCCAGTACCAGAGTCAGAGCCAGATACCGGGTTATCAGATGAGATGTGTGAGCTTTTAAAGATTGAAAAATGGAGCAAGGTTGAATCTCGAAGGAGCAAAGAGGAAAGTAACTTCGGCTTTGTGGTTTGGCCTCCTGATGATGGTCCGCCTTTGTATGAAAAGAGATTTTCGGACTCTGACGGAATTGGAGAGGGGAATTGTGAGGATATCGCGTACTCTGATTAATATGTCAGTTTGATACCCCTTGTATGAATAGATGATTCTTTGAAGTATGTGTAGGTAGATGGAAATGCTGGGTTTGAATCTAGAAGCCTGCTTCATTCTAATATCCAAGGAAGATTACATGTGTTTTAGTCTACTCCCTGGCATCGCTTTTGCGACATGCCAGGGGAGGGTTCCTCTCAACCACAGACATGCAACATCAACCACGCACCACATTCAACGAATCTTTTTCGGTACAGTACGTATCGCGCCCTCGCGTTTCAGCCCTGAATTTTGTTGTTCAAGAGCCCACTCAGATCTAGGCTCGAGGTAGATATCTAGGTTATATCCAATGAGGTTCAATAATCATTGCAGTAATTGAACGTAGATCGAGAACGAAAATGACTCCCGCGCCTTGAACTCGGTTTTGCTCCTTGGTAATAATGCAAGGGAATCGGGTCTAATGATTTTCTTTTTGGGGGAACCGGGCGAAGGGGTGAAGATGAGGATTTTTTTGTTTCGTTTTTGTTATGGTTTTCTTGATATATCCAATACTGGAGCTGAGGAAACGCACCGCTTACAGCAGGTAGGGAGATTGGATGTGAATGGACTCATAGTTTGCTTTGTTTTGTTTTGTTTTGTTTTGTTTTGTGGCGAATTCTTTTTTATTTGTGATGTATTCTCTGTTAGTTAAACTTATCTTACATCCCCCCCGCTCGGAAACATAAATTTCTCGGAATACGGGAGGCGCTCTTCCTGTACTGAGACCACGAGTAGATCTTGATGGTTCCTCGATAGTTTCAGGTTGTATCTCTATTCCTGTGTAGATCCTTTGTGGTTAGTAAGCTGACTTGATGAGGTGTAAATATCTTGAATCACGAGTACTGGCTAGGAGCTGGTTTGTTGAAGTGCGACTCTTGGTTGTGTAGTAGAGGAGGAATAGTGATGAATGGTCAGTGTGTTGGTGGGTAGGTGAGGAAGGGGTAAGTGACTATAAAGTGAAGTGAGTATATGGTGAAGTAAGTATATGATGAAGTGAGTATACGATTAAGTGAGTATACGATTAAGTGAGCATCTGATTAAGTAAGTGAAGAAGTGAGCATCTGATTAAGTAAGTGAAGAAGTGAAGAAGTGAAGAAGTAGGTAAATAAAAAAGTAAGTAGGGAAGTGAGGGCCAAGGTAGATATATCAATCAGTTAGAGAGGTAGGAATTCCTGTTTTCTTTTTAGCTAGGAATTTATAGGTGTTACGGTTCTATAGATTTATATAGTACAGCCTCCCTTTTATTCCTTAGAAATAAGTATATATAATTCCTATACCTAACCCTAAATTTATAAACCCGGACCTACTAGATCTGCCGTCGAAATAATATCTGCTACCATTTTTCATCTATTATTCATTTACAATCTATATATACTCTCCTATTCAAAAGTACTACTCCTCCCTTATACTATTTGTGATACTTTAACCTTGTCTACTCGTACACGGAACTATATAAAGGTAAAGAAGCGAATAGTAGACACAGGGGATATTAATAGCGATGTATTTGCCGGTTTTCATGATACTATCTGATGATACTTTAGGGAATACTAATGGCTTTATTTGAGATATAGGTATACCTGGATATAAGGATACTCGATGAAAGGGCAATCTCGATTATATCCAGGTTCACCTAAAAACAGTGTAAGGTGTCTCTTGGGAGACTGTTTAATAGGAGGTTTCTTAGGTGATTACGGTTAATAAATATTAGGGGTGTTAAAAAAGGCTGTATTGGAAGTTAATTGAACTATATATCTCGCTTTACGTCTCCTACATTGAGATCATATTAATTCGTTTCAAGAAGGGCGGGGATGTGTTATATTCAAAGCCATGGTACATTAGATTTTCAAATGCACTTTTGGTAAACGGTTTCGCTTAATGGAAGGTATACGTTCCGAGACTTATTAGTAAAATCTTGCTTACCAAAATATACATATGAGGCTACTCATAGATATGTAGCTTTGAATCCCCTATACTTTTCGTTCCTAGTCGCTACGAATGTAGATACTCTCTATGAGTTTCTTTAGTAGTTCAAAGGAATGTATTTAAATGGAGTAATGTGTTCGTAGATGTTAATGTATAGCTTAGACTCGAATAAAGCATGCCTCCTAATAATAGTAGTCTTAATCAGTAATAATAGCGAACTTTAAACTAGTATCATTCGTTCTAACTAGAGGCCTCCGAATTTAGGCGAGCTTACAAATAATATACGCGTATGAGTATATTATTCTTTGAATGTTCCCATCCTAAATTTGCTGTCGAATTCTTAACTATTGTCGATTTTG
Organism: Hymenoscyphus occultus; assembly: GCA_900536445.1. Taxonomy (NCBI): domain Eukaryota; kingdom Fungi; phylum Ascomycota; class Leotiomycetes; order Helotiales; family Helotiaceae; genus Hymenoscyphus; species Hymenoscyphus occultus. The sequence goes on from UNPT01000003.1 coordinate 22,235, forward strand.
CGAGTCAAATTCACGTTAAATTTTCAAAAGAAAAGAAAGTAGTAATTCAACGAATCTATAGCAACCTTGGTAAAACCATATTTATAACCACTACGGAACGCGTAAAATAGGAGGAAGAAGTAGGAATCAACTTACGAGGTGATATTCGCGCGATTCAAATAAATCATAAACCTTAGATTATTAAAAAGAAAGATTCCACTCTATTAATCCTATATTATAGTATTATAAAGAAAAGTTTTGCTTTAAGTTCTACTCCAAGTCTCTATAGTTAATAAATCTATACTCGTAATAGTAAAAAGTAGTTACACGCCTAGAACGTTTATATAAGTCCGACTTTTAATCACAGACTTTTCTCTTTAGTCTATTCTCTTTATTATTAAATTTTCTTAATGTCTAATCCTCTTTAGTAGTAGCTCCCTAGAGTGAATTATATATAAAGTATACCTTTAATAATAAGAGTTCTAAGACCTAATTCGTTGAGTTATATAAAGAAAGTATAGCTTTAATATCTCTAAATAATCTAAACACGTTCCTTTTAGCTTTAGAGGTATTAAGAAGTTTATAGAAGCATTTATCAGAAATTAATATAGTAGTATATTTGTTATTAGTAAACAGTTTATCTGTTATATAAACCTTAAGGAACGAATAGTTTACTTACTTTATCTCAAATAAATCCTTCTTACCTAAAATTAAGAGAATAGCCTTAAGTAAGACCCTTAGTAAGAACATTAGATTAAGACGAACTTGGAAAAGTATTTTAGTCCTTAGCTAGACTAAGAAGCTTCTCTCGTCTTTATACTCGTATTCATCACTTCAACACTTCATCACTGTAAACACAAAAGCAAGAAGAAGAAAAATTGCAGGATATCTCTTGATTCCAATTCACGGCTCCCTCCATAGATCCTAAAAAACCCCCGTGTCTCTATCTAAACCCTTTCTCTCCTCTTTCCTTTCTAATCTCTCTTCATGACAAAAGAAAAGAACAAAGAGGTCTGGTCTGTCTGCCCAGTGGTACACAATCCGTACCTTCCAGACAGTCATTTGTCCAGTGTGTTTGTTTCTTAAAAAAAAAAAAATCTTCTTTTTTTCCCCAGAATAGGGTTCTCGAATAGAGTATGACCCGAACGCAAAAAAACAAACCAAAAAGCATGCGAGAGGGTTCATATCATTCTTCGTTCCCGCCCATTATTGAGCCGCCTGAAATCCAAAAGGGTGCTGCAAAAAATATATCCCCGTTTTATCCGTATCCCCCAAATCCGTTCCACGTCCGACGCCCAGTAACAAAAAATATGTCCCAGGCCAGTCCCGCTAGCTTCTCCAACCCCTAACCTCCCCGTTTTGTTTTTTTGAGTTAAACATAAAACAGGAGGTGAGTGAGTGAGTGACTCTGTAGTTTAAAAAAGTTTTTCTTTCGTGAAAGGGAAAAAAACCACAACGCTAAATCGCAGCAAAAAAAATCAATCAAGGAAATATGAATGAGTGAGGTGGTGTGTACCAGCTTCATGGTACACCATTAATGATGCAACTGAGAAGCATCTGTCTTGACAAAAAAGAAAAAAATGTAAAATCCCGAGATAGGGATGAGTTGTGTGATTTTATAGAGCTTTGGGCTCATATGCTGGAGGCGGCGAACCCGCCCTCATTGCTTGATTTTGCGAGGACCAGAAACCGTCTCTGGCAGCCTTTTCGTCATGAGCACGACGGGCTATTTCACCAGCCATCTTCAAAACCCATGCTTGCTCCAGAATTCCACCGGCTGAAGAAGAGTCGATTAGAACTGGGGCAGGCTGGAGAGAGGGGCGATTTTGCACATTGGAGCTCTCCTCAGCTGTAGGCTTGGTTGTCTTCTCTTCTGGATATGAAAGAGCGTTTGCGTATGAAGGTCGGTTATCGCGAGAGAAGTTCGATACAGCAGCTTCCGCCATCTGAGGGGCGGCTTCTAAGACTGGTCTGACCGGGCGCAGTTTCCGTGGCGAGTCTCCAAGATCAATACTACTGGTACGGAAGCGAACCCTTCCAGTAGGACTTGGAGGAGGTGTGACGATACCGTCTTCCGGCTCTTCCGGAATATATGTTGAGAATGGAGGCTCGGAAACATGTACCTCTGTGTTCTCACTTTCCCCGGTTTCACTGTGCACATCATCGGTGGTTTTGGACCTTCGGAGGTTGACAACCCTATTCTTCTTCTTACGCATATACGACCTGGAATGTCGACCCGCACCTAAAGCCAGGCCTGTGGTCGCAGAGTTCAGACTTACAAGCGATGGACGTGAAGGCATGTGACCAAGTCCATCGTCGGAGGATTTGCTGAAGGTATATGTCGTGCTTGTGCTCGGTGCTGAACTGTGGCTTCTTACCAATGGGGTACTTGGAGTGGAACTACCGGCAGTATCTCCGCGTTCTGCAGGTGGTCCAGCCCACGCTCTGAATACCGCATCTCTGATAGATGGTGTGAACAAAGATAGAGTCCGATGCGAGTCAGTCAACGCTGAAAGCTTCAGCAGGTTCTTTTGCGAGAACAACGATTGGGTATCAGAGCTCCCATCTAATTGCAACGAAGATATCTCACTGGCGTCTAACACATTGCCTCTCGCGTCAACTGCATCCTGTGATGGGCTGTCCAACGGATTAATTGCAATTTCTTCCTTTTCTTGAGTGTCTGCCTCCGCCCTTTCTTCCTCTTCTTTTACACCAGATTCTGGGCACCATAGCCTCAGTGAAAGCCTATGTATTATGGCTGGTAGCTCCTCCATCATTAATGTCCGCAGTTGTTTTTCGATTTCACTTTGAAGATAATCCCGAACGAACGGTATCGAGTCAAAGGTCGAAGAGACCTTGAGAGACTCAAGAGGATCATTGCGGAACACCAGAGTCAGACCCTTCTGTCTTGAGAATACCAATATGATAAAAGCGGATAGCTTGATTTCGGACAAGGTAATTTGGAGGGGTATTGTCAATCCCGATGATGCAGCTAGTGGATTGGGTGATGTAAAGTTCGGCTTCGAGAACAGGTACGTATTGAGGGGATTCGCCTAGGTTGTTGATATATTAGCTTTTTGTTTCTATAATGACTGGGATGATGTGGGGAAGCTCCGCCAGTGGATCCGTAGAAATCATTTTCAATGCAAATAGAACAGAAACAGAAGCTTCCGTATCGTCCCAAAGCGCCAGATTGGAAAAGAGCAGGTGGATAAGGGGGATCACTGAGACGCACCTGCACTTTAGTTTTGAGGGTCAAAAAGGCATCACCAGAATAGCACATTTTGAAAATTCCTCGGAAACGATCCTCTGCCAAATCTCCAATCTCCAATATCTCCAGCTCGGGCGGAGTCGTGCCTAGGTTGAGTTCATTGACAAGAATGTCGTCGACGATAATCGGCGGTTTGGGGGATTTATTGAGAGCTGTTGTGAGCATCTCCTGGGCCCTTTTGTAAAACTCCGCGTCCGCCGTTAACGGCGACCAGTTAAAGTTGAACGCCATCTTATTGTCGTGGCATCAGATGTATCACGCATACGATTCAATCTTCTCTTAGGTGAGAAGATCGGATCGCAGACGATGCGCTGTTGAAGGGCGGGCGTGAGTGGGTGGTGGTGGTGTCTTTCGGGGTCTTCGGTCGCGTGAGGATTCTTTGATCGGGCCCCGGTTTGGTTTGGTGGTGATAAGGAAGTTGTAGATGACCGTGTCGTGTGGAAGCGTTGCGCAGGAGGAATCGAATCGTCGGGTCAATTAAGAGACAGGTTGGCGTACGCAGTGGCGCGATTATGAGGTGGGATTTTGTCGAGAAAAGTGATTAGCGGTGGGCGTGCGGTGGTGTTGTGGGTACCAAGTATATTTCAAAGCTTTCCACTTGATGCTAAAGAAAGGGATTTGCACGTCGGGGTGGATCCCGGAGCGGATGCGAGGAAATGACGCTGCCGCCGGGTGCGTGCCACGTGACGTCCAAACTCTATCCCCGACCCATCTTTTTGTGCTTGCCGAGACTGGTAATTCACAACAAATGTATTTATTTATAGTGTGTCAGGATAAAATTGCGAATGCGTTGGCTTGGGTTCTCGGTATGTCCACGATGTATATTTGAGTAATCTAGTGCAAACTGATTTTGTTTCCACAGCAGCAAAGGTCAACACGAAGGACTCGTACACGGGTTTGTTTGTTACCGGTTCGCTTCAATAACATAGGTTACCAAGTAGACTTTCATCATTGAGCAATCAACGAATGTCAACCATATTTCAAGGGGGGTTTTATTCTAGTTTCGTGAAGACTTTTCTTTTTTGCGCCTATGTATATAACACTCAGAACTCGATGGATGACTCCTCATCAAAAAAGACATGGTTCATGTTCATCTGGTCAGTCCATCTCACACGCTAAAGTAGAGCTTATCATCATGACCTTGGCATGAACTGACAATGACTTGTAGTCAACTGACACCCCTACGAGACACATTCACCTGCACCTGCACCTCGCCTGGAGGCTTTGGGAGACGTGACACAACAATGCAGGCAATAGGGGGGGAGGCCCTCCATGGAAGAATCCGTGCAACAGTTGTTATTTATTATGAATGTTCAATTGGATGGGAGTAAACAAGAAAAATCGCGAGTATTGTTGCTGGTGAATGCCGCCCCAGGTAGTTCCTTCCTCAGTTGAGTCGTGCCAACCAATAAACCGGTTGGCTTAACCGTGTACGGTACGGGCTCCCGTGATTGGCGACGACCGAGCTACATCATTGCTCTCTGGCAAGAACATCCATACAAATTTTCTTTCATCGTCTTATATCAACCGTCAACAAGCAAAATCATGGTGCCACCGATTCCTACATTGCCCTCGAAAGCAGCCCTGGTCTACTTGGGCGAGGGTGCGGCAAATGTTGTCTATCGCATTTCGGTACCGTACCCCACGCCCCCACCGAGCCAAGTGGAAGAGTATGGGGAAGGTACACCTCCCCCTACCGATATCGAGATTGATGAGCCAATCGCTTCAGCTTCAGATGTGAAGATCTTTGACAGTAAGTTACTTGATCAGTGCAAGCAACATCATGGTGCATATTGGTCGAGGTTGCATCGATATGAAGCAGCTACATTCCAAAGACAACACATCTGTTCCCCATCTAAAACATCATCCACTAAGCCCTTCTCAGACAGGCTGCTTCGTCTTCGCAAAAACCTGGCGACGACCTTACCATGTGCAGTTTCTCAAGCCAACTGGCTCCGTCTTATCGTCCCCATGTTCGGCTCAGAACAACTCGTCGATCAATTTCTAGTCCAGCTTCGTCCCGCCAGAGCGATTGAACGCTTGAATAAACAGCTTGTAGAATCAGAAAAGCCCAGATCTACTTCCAAAAATTCAATATATACCCACGAGGCACGTCCTCCCAAACGCCATGGGATATATCTAGCCAATGACGAGCATGGGTTATTGGTTACCGATATGACCCCCGGTAAGTAGAGAGCACATCTCATTCGTTCATTGCTGAATCAATCAGGACCTCTCAGAGAAGAAGTGATGGAATTCAAACCAAAATGGCTTGTTCAATCTCCTTCAGCCCCTACAAACGCAAAACGTTGTCGCCAATGCGCCAAACGAGCTCGTGCCAACGCAAAAGCAATTCGTAGTGGTCATGATGTAAGTCGTAAGACGTTCTGTCCATTAGATTTTGTGTCTCAAAAAACAACCGACATTGATCGCATCACTTCACAACTGGAACCCGACGCAAGAAAAGCGCCTCGGTTCAAGCATTGGTTGCAATCGAACACCTTATTGAAGCGCCTCAAAGATGCACAAATTCAACTCGATCCAAAGGGTTGTTTCAAAGCTGACCCTGAAGATGAGAAATTCCGGCTAGCCATGACACTGAGAGACTGCACCGTGTTTCTGAAATTTCCATCCAACGGAAGAGGTGATGGTAAAGTCGAAGCCAGGATCGGCGATCTTGATCTCAAAAGTTCAGGCAAAGCCGAGTATTGGAGAACGACGGAGAGGGACCTAATCAACGAAGGATGGTATCAGGCGATGGAGAAGGAGTCGGATCGTCAACCTTTGACGTGCAGTCTATCGAGGAAGTAGGTATTGGTGGAATTGGCTAAAAAATGGGGTTGGCTAGGAAGGAATATAGCGGCGCAAGTTTTGGAGCATGGATTTTCTCTCGGATACAAAAGCGTTGTTGTTGGTTTCCACTGGATTTAATACTATACAATATGGGAGGACACAAAAAACTATAGATACCGTTCATTTTGTTTGGATGGGTTACACTCCATGGTTTATTTGGTTGTTTTTGGAGAGAAATAAAAAAGCCATGAAAAGTCAAAACCATCCTTCTGTACTATATATATCACGATACTTAAGAACCAGGGAAGAACCAATTTTCAACATGAGCTGAGACAGGTTCATGGATAACAAGGTAAACCTGTCACTGCATCTGAACATCGTGATCATAGAATGCATATAACAAGACCAAATAACTCTATTAGAAAACTTAGTAGATTGGCAGTCTGAGACGATCACCAACGGGAAGAGTAAAGATTCATCATTCATCATTCATAGCATTCTGTGAGTCTACATAAAATGAGCTATCCCCTCTCGTGTTGGCAAAAATGAGACTAGCCTTCCAGAAATTGGAACTTTTCGTGGTCTAAAGGGTCGCTGTGCGTTTACTCGTAACTCAGATGGCAGACTTTTACGGGGGGAATGTATCCAACATAAAATATTCTGTGACACATACTGGGCGAAGCTTTGGTATGTCCAACCCATGACGGAGCTTGTTTGAACGTTCGACAAACATCGACGAACAAATAAAATCCGACAGTGAAGGTTCTGATGATTTGGCCATGGATACAAGAATGATTCTTAGACTCTCACTAACTAAACACATAGTAATTTGATTTTACTTCCTGAACGTTTGCGGGGGTGGTTCTCGTGGGAATACTCGAGGAGAGGTGATATACAAGACATGCAACACATTTCTTGTCGGGTTTTGCCTGGTGATCTTGATTCGTTTTTCTTTAAGGGGGGAGGGAATTTATACCCTGAGGTTTTGGGAGAGTATAGGGAGGGGGAGGGCGGGAGGTTCTTTGAGATTGTGGAGGTGTGTTTGGATGGTAGGTAGCTGTTCTTGGGGTTGTGGGGGTTGTGGGGTGGGATGAGTTGGGGTAATGTACTTTGGGATTTCTTAAGTAAGGTAGGGAGGGGATAAGATTATAGGAGTGAGAATGAGTAGCTAGTGCGGACTACAGTATCCTTATTATCTCAGGACACGCAGGTACATATACTACCACATATTTCGTTATCAACGTCTTTCTCCCAAAGTGAGATATATACAGTACCAAAGCGAAGGACACCCTACAATTCCAAAATATGGATTTTGGGGACTCATTGACGGATTTTCAAGGTGTGGGGCAGATGATATAATTATAGTGGTGAGTTGATATTCACTATAATATTCACTATTATTCTTGCAGAGGGAGGATGGAGATGGAGATGGAGACTGGGGAATAAATTATGGTTGTGGGTTTATGGTTGTGTTGGACTTGTTCTTTTCGGACAGTAGGTGCTATTTTTGATATTAGGGACATGAAAAGGCGGAAATGAGAAGGGTGGTGTTTCTTGGTGGTAGGGAGATTTGTTGAGTTCTTGGGTTGAAGCAGTTGGTGGACCTGCGAAATTGCAGAGTAGAAGTCTGAGCAGTTTTTAGTTTCCATATGAATATAATTGTCGCTTCAGCTTTCTCCAAAATCGAAGTCAAAGCTCCCTACTCTATAAAACTTTCCATTTCACCATTATACAATAGAAGAAAAGCTGTATGATCAACTCCAGCGGTAGGGGATAATATAAGAACAACCTTTAGGCCATCTTTTGTAGACATGAAGAGACAAATACGCACTCCTCAAGAAATCAGACGCCTTCCCATACTTGTGTTGTTTCCGGGCAATGCAGTAACCATACCTCCTCCGAGATGTTTAAAGTTAGCCAGATTATAGATAACTTTGCTGCTGGAAAAGTCCTGCTTTGGCCATATATCCGTTTGAACGGAATCGATAGATCGACAGCAATAGCAAATTCGACGACAACGCCTTAAATAGGCGTGGTCATATATCTGTCAGCGCCTTGATGAATTGATCACCCATAAGAGTACAGTCAGCTACTATCCTCTTCTTCAAGATTTTCCTAGGCAAGTATTGTAGCTATCTGTTGTGATCAAGTTTACTCTGCCATGTAAGTTGTTTGACAGTGATAGTTGTCATACCCTGGCGTTCAAATCGCCCTGAGTTGTATAATTATCAAACCAATATCACCCACAGTGCTCCAATGTGCGGGAGTTTCGTAAAGATCTATGTACGTGGACAGACATTGAGCGTGGAATAGCAATCTTTTGAGATCCAATTACAATTTGTGTTCATTTAGTCTCCGTGGTTATTCTCTTCTGACACTTAATATTTGGTGCAGTTGTCCAACTTGGTCAAGAAAGATAATTAGTGGTTAGCAGCCGATTCCCTCCTCCTTCGCTTATGGCAGAGATTATTATATCAGGCAGCTTAATATGCTGGTACTCGTACCAACGAGGAATTCCACCTCGATAAAAAGTCCAAATATACTAAGGTATATAATACTACTGATGATATTCTCCATGACTTTGCCGTACCATCTTTCTGGGATGCTTATTTGAGCTTCGTAACCCAAATTACAGGCAAGTAGCAGGAAACTCATGTTAGAGATAATTGGAGTTCTCAAGCCTTTGTATTACGCTAGCAAGACGAGACCATAATGGTGAGAGCCATGGAGAGGTTTTGTTGGAGACATTTCGACTGCTGAAGTACGTACAAGCCAAGTAGAAACACACTGAGCACTACAAACACTCCGGAGGGTGATTTTATCAATCATTAGTCATAGTTTCGTAGTACAGATTAGGTGGTCCGTGGTGACCCTTCCTAGACCAATACATCCACCTTTCAAGATCAGATTCAGACTTATTACTGGTGACCTACGCAGAGACACTTTGCAAAGACCAGAAAACAAGAGTTCTGGCCTTCATGGATCCTCAGCAAGGATTTGCAAAGTCCTCCAACCAAGGTCCAAATCTCACCTCACCACAATCAGTACACAACAACATCAAGCCCATAAGTTCAACGCATCAGAGACAGCCATCAAAAACACAAGATTCAAAGGTTTTGCTGTCGAAGTCAATGTTACTGTCGTTCCTTCTACTTCATTTGAACTACCATTCGTATAGTGCCATATTAACATTTGATTACACTACAATGTAGTACCATATTATCTGAACTGTACTCAGCATAGCAATTCTTCTCTCCTCGTGTCAGTGTAGCATCGACTCCCATCATCAAGGTTTCTATGAGAGGTCATCACGTTTCGGCAAACATCAAGTTCATTTATAAAACGCGACAATTTAAGGGAGACAGACCTCCCAGAGGGTAATGAGACATCTGTTCGTGATTGTGGATTTCAGAGCTTCGAACTACCTAGGCAAGTACTCGGATTTGTGCAACTTAAGGATACTTACATGATATTGGGATATGTTACCATTGTTTCAAAGCAGTGTATATTGCGTAGATTATAAAAGAAGCTTGTAATATCATTTGCAAAACTTCTTAACTATCCCTTGAAATCTATGTTTATGTTAGCAGTGGTTTATTGTGAACGAGGTTTACTAAGTAATTCGGTAGGATAAATATCCTACATACGAGTATACTCCTCTATTAATAACACTACATTTATCGTTCTACATAGTACGATTATTAGCTCTTTTGAATCTAGTTAATCTAAAACAATAAGCCTTAATTATACCTCCGAAACCTCTAAAACGTATATCCTAAAGGGCTTATACTATAAATCTTACTAGAGTAGGTAATCGCGCGTTTATACGTATAGAATAAAACCTTTATAACTAGCGAACTTTAATAAAAGTAAGGAACCGCTTAGTTAAAGAAGCTCGCGAAATAGCAAGGGTAGAATTATAAGCCTAATTGTGACGGTTATGGTCACGAGGGTTGGATGTCACATGCTCGCTCGGCGAGGCGCGCTAGTACTAGCGCGCACGACCTGTATTTAGTTCCCAGCTCTCTCGAGCTCTCCTTCTCTCCTCATCTATTGTCCTAAGAATAGAGTGTTGTTTGTTCCGACTGTCCAGAAGCACGTCTGTCACAATACTAGACGTAACTCGAGTAGTAGTGAAGGTTCTAGTCTAGCTAGGAATAACGCTTTTGTTACATTCGGGGCTATTAGTACCCGATGCACATTCTACCGATGTACTAAGTCGGCAAAAGTCTACAAATAATCACACCATGGTAGGATTATTTACTAATAGCATATATGCGGCTCTGCCGCTATGTATATTTAGCCGAACGTGGGCCTAAATATCACACTTTTAAAGATAAGAATATATTAACGTAAGAGTATTTTAAGGAAACTTAGAGTAATAGTTATAATAACTTATTATATCCTTATATCTATCTAAGTTATAAAGGTACTATAGATAAGAGTAGTAGTAGTAGTAAGAATATAAAGAAGAATATAGAAGAAAAAAAAAGTTAAAGTATTAGTATAGAAGTATAAGTTTAGTTAATAGTATAGCCTATTATAAATAATTCTATATTATTATACTAATTTTTCCTATCTTATACTTATTCTTTTATACCTTTATCTATAAATATACTAATATCTTTTTAAATTATTAATATATTAAAGCCTCTTTTACGTAACTTACTATTCCTTCTAAATCGCTTAGTATAAAATAAGCTTTTACGCTAATATCTTAACCTAGTTTCTTAAAATATAATTAATTAAATACTAGAATATAGTACTCTTATTAGCTATAAAGGCCTAAAGATCTATTAAATATACTTAAATTTATCTTCGGCTTATAAATTCCTTAAGTTATTATCTTCTAATATTAAAAAGAATCTATAAAGTAGGCTAGTATAGATAGTAGATCCTATAAAAGATAAACCTTTTATAGTATTACTACTAGGATTTATATTAAAACTAAAACCGAATAGTAACCGCTACTAAATCTTTTACTTATTCTTTTCTAAAAAGAACTTAGTTAATTCGAATATACTAAACGAATATATATATTTATAATATATTAAGTTCGAAGAGGTTTTAGATTTAGTATAAAAGGTAGGCCGAGGCTATATAATCTTTAAGTATAATATATCGAATACTTTCCGAAGAGTTCCTATAACTCTATATATATAATAAATACTAGGATTTTAGTAGAAAGATATAAAATATATTTATATAGTTCTTCCTTTTAGCTTAGTAATAGCTCCTTTTATATTTGACTTATTCGCGAAGGCCCTAGAATAGATTATTAAGTTATACTTAAAGTAGCGTTTCTTTAGTTACTATTTAGATAATAAGTTTATAACATTTATATAAAAAGATACTATATTAAAATTTATAAAAGAATAGAATAAGAGGTTTAAGGGTTTTACTATAGTTCTAGGAATACTAATTAATAACCTTAAAAAAGTTTAGGGTATAGTTATAAAAGTTCTAAGATATTTAGTAAATATAAATACTTTTATAGCTTTAATTCTACTTAATAAACTTACTTAAATTAATAAATAAATAACTATATTTATCTCTCAAAATAGTATTAACTAAAAAGAACTTAAGTTAATTATAGGTCTTTTATTATTTTATACTAGCGTAGTATAATTAGACTAGGTGTTTTATAAGAACTTTTAAACTTTTATTTATATATAGCTAGAATATATTAAAGGTTACCGGCGGCTCTCCCCGGAGGTTAAGGCGGATTTTATATAGTAGAATACTACTATAATTTAATAGTTAAACTTTCTTCGATTCTTACTACTAATTTATTTACTTGTTTTATAACGCTTCGATATAAAGTCTAGGTACCTTTTAGATATAAGCGAATATACCGAGATTTAACTAGCGCTACTACGTATATAACCTAATAAAAGAATATATTATATAAATACTACTTCCGCTAATTAAAAAAGAATTCGATATTAATTATTATTAATTAAGCCGTTGTTTTTTATAGGGATTATAATTTATTATTCTCTTTTTCCTACCTTATTATTATTTTATTTTATTTAGTAGCTAGTTCTTTTCGTCCCTTAAAGATAGCCTAGGATACTAATACTTCTTTTTACTATACTAAATAGAGCCTTCTAATTAGTCTATAATACATAAGAAGTCTAAGTATTTAAAGCTATCTAGTAATATAAGAAATTAATAATAAGCTTTTTTTATAATATAATAAATAAATAATAAATTAATCGTTAGTTAGTATACGTTATATTATATAAAGCTTATTATTAGTTTTCTTTTATATTACTAGCTAGTTTTAAGTACTTATAATTCGCCTATATATAAGTAGAAAGTAAAGAATAAGTACTCTCGGCTACGTACTTTTTATAGGGGTAGTTTAACTAACTAAACGCTAAGTAGTTAGACTTCGACTATATTATAGACTAATTAAAAGGCTCTATCTAGTAAAATATAAAGTATAAGGTCTAAAACCTTTCTAAATTACTAGGCGAGCCTTTAAATAAAGGAAATATAAGTAGAATAAATAAGGTATATACTAAGTACTTAGACTTTAACTATATTATAGACTAATTCGAAGGCTTTATCTAGTAAGATATAAAGTATAGAGTAGGGTAATAACTTCGGCTATATAAGTAAAGAAGTATAATAACTAGGGTCTAAAGCCCTTCTAAATTATAAGGCGAGCCTTTTAGCGAGAGGAACGTAGGTAAGATAAAAGTATAGCTTATAATATAGTAAATATTATAGTTATAACAGACGTGCTTCTAGATAGTCGGAACAAACAATACTCTATTCTTAGGACAAAAGACGAGGAGAGAAGAAGAGCTTGAGAGAGCTAGGAACTAAATACAGGTCGTGCGCGCTAGCTCCTCGCTAAGCGAACATGTAATAGCTAGCCCTCGTAACTATAACCGTTACAATAGTAGTAGTAGGGTAAGATATATCTTACTATATAAGTAGCTTACTAAGCCTTTATTTTTATTTACTATAAATCCTACTATTTATATTTAATTATTAGTTAGTATACGTTATATTAAATAAGGCTTATTATTAGTTTTCTTTTATATTACTAGCTAGCTTTAAGTACTTATGATTCGCTTATATATAAGTAGAAAGTAAAGAATAAGTACACTTAGCTATATTAAGAGCGTAGTATAAAAAAAAGTAGCTATAAAATAAAATAAGGAGAAAAAAAAGGGGGAGAAAACTAAAAATAAGATAAAGAAAAGAAGAAAAGGAAAAACTATCCTTATAAATAACTAGTAAGTAGGTATATCTACTACTTAATCTATACCTAGTCTCTACTACCTACCCTATATATATATCTACCCCTCTTATATTTATATAACAAGCGTAAGAAAACCTTTTTTAGGCTAAAACTATACCTAGAGAGCCCTCCTTACCTAGCGAATCTAGCCCTCCTTGTTTAGCGAATACTAATATTCCGACCTATATCTAATATTCCGACGCTAGTTTATATTACGTTAGTAGTTAAGGATCGAGCTTAAAATCGTACGTTTATTCCTATACTAGTAAACCCCCTACACCTAAATATAGTATAGTATATTTGTTCTAAGGATATACGCAGGAATAATTGTCGTACGCAAAGAGAGCGAAAATAGAGTAACTACTACTACCTTTATAAAAGAGCTTATAAAAACATAGCTAATAATATAGTGGATATTATAGTAGTAGTGTTAAAGTAGTAGCAGGGTAGGATATATCCTACCATACGAGTAGCTTACTAAGCCTTCATCCTTATTTACTATAAATCCTGCCACTTAAATAACGGAAGATCGAAGAGCAGAATACGGTGTTCTCTTCGCAAAACCAGGCATTGAAGTGGCTCTAAGTCAATGATTACTGACCTGGCTGTGTCTAGCTTCTCCATCTTTAGGTTCGATCCTACCCTGAGAACAGGATACCAAAGGCGGACTTCACTATATAGACCAGGCAAAGGAGGCTAACGGTGAAAACTTGGAAGGGGACGCTAGAGAAGAAGGACAGGTCGAAAGCGTAACAAGAAATAAGTTAGACTTGGTATAGTCTAAGAAAGAGGCAGGAAGGCGACAAAATACGGAGCTAGACTGTGATGAATGGTGTCCCCGTCCCTCGCTTAGCTACTAAGTGAAAGAAGAGCGACCACAAATCCTCCTGGCAGCAACTTAAACTCGGCGTAACCGAGATGGTAATATGGTATACGGCGGTTGGGCGGTAAAGAAGAGGTTTATTATGGTTGTCATATGGTTTGAAGAAGTTCCATTCCGTCATCTATACGTTGGTTTTGTTCGAGGGATCATTGACCTTTGCATGGTAGAGTTTCTCACGACGGCGCAAAGTTGTGTCGGAGAGACACGTGAGTGAGAAGCGTGGGTCAAACTGGCGGAGAAGATATCTGAAAGATGCTGCAAGAGAACCCAAGTAGATTGAGTGGGTTTATTAGAACTGGCTCTTGTTGATGAACCTGCGCGAAGAGGACGTGGCGTATGCCATTGTGTCGTCGTGTGAAGAGGTAGAACATCGAAAATTCTAGATGTCAAGTCAAGCTATAATACAACAGCAAGTGAGCAAGAGACCGGCCGTGGAGCGAGTCTATTGCTACTTGCCAGAGGGATCAATGGTACAATCCAAGCACACAATATCTCAAGTCACGGTGGTCGGATCTATCTGGGAACTGGATTGAGACGAGTTGGTGGCCTGGAAAAGGAGGAATTAATAGGGTACTCGCGCGTGTCTGTGCATGGCCATTCCATTTCCTTATTATTAACCGTCAACTTGACGGTATTCAGCTCACGTATCAGTCATTCTCCTCTCAACTACATCCTCCTCCATCCCCACCACCCCCACCACCCCCTCCATCTCCTCCCGAACCTCCTCCACTATCAACCCCACCAGAGCCATAGTACGGAGGCCCATGACCGCCTCTATGTCTCCATGGTTTCTTCTGTAGCTTCCTTCACGGAAAGGATGTTAGCTACTTTCGGAGTACCCTTAGATCGCATGCAATGCAGTCGAAAGCAAAGACCAAGGTGGAAACATAGAAAGAAGAAATCAAGACATACGGAGCTCCAGGACGTTCATAGTAAGGATTACTCTCCAACCACTGGTTGAATCCTTGAGGTCGTGACACCGGCACTGGGGCAGGAGGGGGATTCTTTCTGAGTTTTGCTTTGCTTCCGAAACACATCTTTTGGGGGGTTTTTAGACTTTGAAAAGTAACCTGGTTGATAGAATATGATATAGAAGGAGTAGTTGTATCAGGGCTGGAAAGGCGGTAATATATGTATTGTTTGGAAGGCTGTGCAGAAGGATTGAGTGGATACAGGTACTACAGCTGAATGAAAAGGAGGCAATTAGGCTTGGCTTTTCTGCGAGGCATCGGACTTGAGATGTTCACCCTTCAAGGCACATTTGAAGGCACACTTGAGCAGAGGTAGCATTTTCTAGGATTCCTCAAATAACTACACTCGTTAAATAAACATTGCGAATAAGCGAGACTAGTGAGAGTTGCTTGCCCCGGGTATTCGAAACGAAAAGAGCAATTAGCAAGTAGTTCAGAGCGAAAAATCCCAGTTAGCCACTTGAAGTCTCTGACCTGTCGAAACAATTCTGGGCCTCGGAAGAACGAAAGACAATTTCCCAAGTGTTTGTCATGATCAGATCAAGTATCTCAGGACTTCTAGGATAATAGCGTTGGGACAGAGGAAAAGCCGCTTAAATGAAAGAGGAGAACCAGAGACATCGAAACAAAGAACAGAAAAACGATGGCTGTGATTACAACAATCTGTAATCAACTTTTCTTTGGGCTTTCATTTGAAGGCTTTTGGAGAGCTGCATTTCTTTTCGCTTCTCAATCTCTGACACAATGGAGGGACGATACCTCGTCTATCAAGACAAGATTTGCATCGTCTTCTGTCTACCATCAGTTACCTTCTTCACATCCCATAATAACAAACACAAGTCATCTTCAAATGATGATACATGAAGTATGTGATTATGCTCAGCTAAGTGGTCGGATGACGCAAAGGAGGCAGGGGTCCAGGGGAGGTAGGCCAACAACTCGCAGTCTGACCTTTGGATCTAACCCCTTGACACAATAAAGATCCAACAAAAGTTGACTGAATGTTGAGATAGCATATCTCAATATTTGCGACCAAGTCTTAGCCAGGTGTTGAACAGCTTTCCCAAGAAGGAATATGTGGTTTGGAGATTGGCCAAGGGTGTTGTTTTGGTTGACAAGAGAATGGAAGCAATCGCCAAGTCGGTAGATTTTATACCTCGGCTCAAACTAAGCGGAATAAAGATTAAGCGGGGAACTCTCTAGTAAAGCTTGAAGGAAACAACATCCAACATCCAGCCTCCTTTAACTCTCACATCCCAATTCATTCAGCTTCCGCATTACAACGATCGACTTGACCCATATTTCAATAGATAACCCTTCATCATCAAAATGAGCAGCCCAGGAGCAGGTTTTGAATATCCTCCCCAGGAGGTAGCTTGGTTGAAGAGAGATGTCCTTCTCTTCGCAAATAGCATTGGCTGCACAGCAGATGAGCTACACTTCCTCTTTGTATGTATTCCCTTTTCTTTCCTTCCAATCCAGTGTTCCATGGACTAACCGATCCCTCAATAACACAGGAACTCCACCCCGACTTCTCCGTCTTCCCAACCTACCCCATCATCCTCCGTAAGCTTCCATGCCCCTCTCTCAAGTCCAGAATACAAGCTAACAAAACCCCTAGCATTCAAAGGCACAACTCCAGAAGTGATAGACTTCTACGCAGCCCAAAAATCGAACCCCATCCCCGGCGTCCCAGAATTCGACAGCACCCGCGCAGTCGACGGCCAACGCCTCATCCAATTCCTCAAGCCCCTCCCCACAACATCCGTGGGTCGTAAATTCGAGCTGCGCTCCAAGGTCGTGGGTGTTTATGACAAGGGAAAGGCAGGAAGCATCGTCGAGACAGAATTCAATATTGTTGACAAGGAGAGTGGAGAGGTGTACACGAAAATCGTTGGGAGTGCTTTCTTCGTAGGCCAAGGAAACTGGGGTGGCCCCAAGGGCCCGGCTACGCAGACCTTCCCTCCTCCAAAGGGAAAGAAGCCGGATGCTGTAGTAAGCGTCCAGACGAATGAGGAGACTGCTTTGTTGTATAGGTATGCTATTCCCTTTTCCCTTCCCTGCTTTCGAGGATATGGGAGATTGTTGATTTCAACTTATTCGGCATCGACTAACACTCACCAGATTAAACGGAGACTACAACCCTCTCCACGCCACCCCTGAGCCTGGAAAGAAGATGGGCTTCGGAGGAACAATCGTACACGGTCTCTTCAGCTGGAACACTGCCTGCCGCGCACTTTTGAAATCAGTGGGTGGCAGTGACCCCAAGAATATCAAGGAGTTCCAAGCTCGATTCGCTAGTCCTGTCAAGCCTGGAGACAAGCTGGTCACTGAGATCTGGCGCACTGGCGAACTAAAAGATGGTTGGGAGGAGATTAGATTTATCACTTCAGTTGCGGGAGGCAAGGTGTGTTTGAGCAATGGAAGGGCTTTGATGAAGGCTGTTGGTGGGGGACAGAGTAAGCTGTAGTTGGAGATGTGTATTTATTGTGGATATAAAATTTGGACATGGATTGGGAATGTAAGGTTTGTACAGTATTGAAAATTTATGATATTACTTTCAAGTCTGCGCTATTCGAAGTTTCAAAATTGTATCAAAAAACCCCCAAATCAAGCCTCTCCTCTATTCCTTTCTTCCCATATTTTCTCTGTTTCCCTAATTCTAACATTACCACTTTCTCAACTCTCAAAGTCATCAACTCTACACCAAATCTCTTACCAAAATAACCAACTGCAGTGCCTTTCATCACAAGTCTAATCACTAGGCTCCTGATGGACAACCCATTTTATACCCTCCTGGAGGATAATAAAACGAATAGAGATTCTTCTCTGTGAGTATGAATTAATTAAGAATGTTTATAATTATTCTAGCTCTTTAGAATTATAATTATAAAATGATCCATGGAAAATCCTCGAACCATCAGGATAATTTCAGAATTCCATATATTGGAAGTATCTGTGCACACGAAGCCAACATGGAGACTATCTGGTGGACTGCTCCTCATTTCCTGCTTTTGTATAGCGAGTTTATTGAAAGAATTGAAAATCCCATGGATTCCCTATAAAGATAATAAATTTCTAGATGTCTCTCCACACACATCAACACCCTCACACCACCATCTCTCCACCCACTCGCCACCCCCCCTCCTTTCCCCCCTAAAAAACCGCAAAAAAAAAATCCAACTCCCATCTAAAGAGCGCCGCGGACCTAAAACCAGACATATTTCGTACTGAGTTTTACATTATAGATTGGCTTATAAGTATTATATATTTAGCAAAGCTAGTACAGTGAACCTTCTTTTCGCACCGCTAGGCCATTGCAGTGCCCTAGGGTCACCACCAACAGGTGTGTAATTGGTGGATTTGCTGGGGGGGTGCTTATTGTGGGTTATGGGTGTGTGGTGGTGGTGGTGGTGATGGTGGTGGTGGGAGATGTGTGAGGAGGTGTGGGTGGGAATGGTGGAGGGGGGAATGGTGTTAGAGTTTGGAATTTGGAGTTTGGGGGTAGATAAAAAGGGATGGGTTGTTGTTATTGTTGTCAGACTTATACTGACAGGTGTTTCCACCATATGCATCCAGGTGGAACAGGTCTTATTCAGGTTTCATTCTCTCGTACAACCTTCAAAGGAGACACTATTATATATAGTTCTCGTTCGCTCCCTTACTTGTTAGCTCCTTAGTTCATTTAATACAATTCTTATACGATCACTCTGGATTCTCTGACATGTCACATTCCACATATCCTGTTCAACATTTATTGTTATTTAGTGGTAGATATAAGTATTTTACACAAGTCTTTCTTTTCTGGTCTGGGGATTGTTTTGTTTCTTTACTTCTAGCACTTCGCTACTTAACGTGTATTATTCTCATATTGTTCTTACATATAAGAAAATTGATTCTATCCTACGGGTTCCCGTTATATTATATACTTTGCATTTACAATCCTATTCTACAAAGAGGCGAGAGGCTAAATTTGTGCTCACTTCAGTGCATTCTCTGGCTATTTAAAGAAATTTCTAACTATCTTCGCTGTCCGCTCTTGATACCTACTCATGAAGTAACCTATACATCTTCGTTGCTTCATTAATCATTTTCCCTCAAGTTATAGTACTCAAGATTTCAGTATTTTCTATAATACGAGTCATTCCTCTCTAATTGTGTATATGAACATTTACTTGGTGTATAGAGCGGTTATTGGACTGTAGTAGTCTAAGTAGACAGCTTTCACAAAGAAAAAAAGGCGCAGTAGGAGAATTGACGTTAGAAGACAAGAAGTCCACCACAAATTCATTTGCTAAAAATAATTCAACGCGTTAGCTAAGTGCAAAGGGGCCATCTTATCACAACTCCTGGTCATTCCCAGCTAACCAAAAGACTCCGTAATACAATCTACTATGTCATATAACACAAAGTCCTAATCAGCTAAGACGCGTACTCATTCCACAACAATCAACCAACCATCAAATTTCAAACTCAACCCCAATAACACAAAAAACATGCGCCCTCCAAAGACCACGTCGCACCGTGTTTCAAATACAAATCTCTATCCCAAAAATACCATCATTCCCCTTAAAACGTGGGCGGTGCCAACAGGACAAAGGTTAGGAAATTACACAATGCGGACAAGCGAGGTAAACTCGCTCCTCATTCAAAACAAGAAGTCCTTTGCAACGTGCAGGAAGCTTAAGTATCCTTTTAGTCACTAAACATGGAATAGTCTTTTGATACCGTGTTTTCGGAGGCTGTAGTAATTTCTTAGGTTCTTTTCCTCGGAATTGGTATGGTGCTTGGTATAGCTACATGTTACTTCAAATGATATGTTTTGCGTAGCGAGGGTGACTAAGCACCTCACATGCCCTCACCAGCCCTGTTCCGAGTTATCTGTCCTTCTCAGTACAACAACAACAACAACAACCACGATTTAGTAGGATTATTGTTTATACGCTAGCTAGCGCGGGCTTTCCTCTTTGATTCCCGCCACCAACCCCGATCTTGCCACCTATTTTGTATGATTACTGTAGTTAGGCCTGAATTGAGCGCTAGGCAGCCTGGCCTGGGCACCGCTTGCGAGGTTTGCGAATAGCCTCACAAGCGCCCCAGGGGCTGTTGGACCTAAATCCTGTACCACTTGCTCATGATAGTGACCTCGAGCGCGAATAGCTTCGCGATTACCCGATTAGGTAATTCGTCCCTGTACTGTACCCTTCGCCGTATATACGAACCCGAGTCGAGTAAACCATCCATCTTAAGCATGTACACTCCTATTCATCTAGATCTAGAGGGGATACCACGAATAACACATAACACACAAAAAGAACATCAACCCACGCTCTCCTAGTAAAACTGTAATCAGCCTAATCTAACCCATTTCGCCCTATAGTACGATTTCTCAACTTCTCCTGCTACCTACCTTCATACACCCCGGTACACCCACCTCTCACCTCACCCAACGTCATCAACCCCACAAAAACCAATCCGCAAAAGACCGCACAAAGAAAGCTTACGCCTCTCTTTTCCCCCTCCCCTTCCTACCAGCCCAGCTACCCCTCTTCGCTGCAAAAGATGCCGTACCCGCTCGAGAATACACTTACACTTACCCACTTCACTTCTCGCTTGTCTTGTCTTGGTATCCATACCATACCCATCGTATCCACCCGAGCCACCCACAACCACCACCACACTTACCACAACCTCCAACCTCCAAAATCAAAAATACAAAAAAATAAATTCGGGCTCCAAGACCCGGCTACCAAAATATCCACACCTCCATCCAACTTAGCGCGCGGCATCTCCTTTCCTTTCCCTCCCCTTCCCTCCCTCGTTCCCATCGTTCACGCACATGTACAGCAGAGACGCCGAGGAGGGTGGAGGATGCAGAAAGTATATGTGTGTGTGTACATGGAGCCGTATACCATACAGTAAGAGCTTAACACGTACCAAGCATGAGGTATTTATTTTCTGCTTCGAATCCTGCTGCAGTCTGCAGATGGACCTTATAGGTCTGGGATTGGGATCCATTTTTTGCCTGTAACCTGTTGAGGGGGAAGGTACTCGAGTAGGAGAGAGGAAGGAAGACTTTAACATCCACAATTTCAATACTACCACAGTTATAATTTCATAAAGAGGGTGGATAGCCAAAGCTGGATATTGTCCTTAACTAAATCATAGCTCTGTCCCGATTTTTGGCTAGAGTAGCGAATTAGAGACTCTCAACTGGACGAGATGGATTTGTTTTTAAGAGTATGATCTACGTAACGGCGCCTAGCTTTAACTGTCTATCCTCTCTGCCGTTACAGTAAAAGCCTCAAGTCCTGTATACATCCCCTCTTGTGTCTACATCAAATACCCACCTCCAACCCAACCCCAATTAGCACGCTTCGTGCTTTCGGTTTCCTCTTCTGAATCCTGATTGCCCCTTCTGCTATGGTATCCACTTGCGGTTCCGCAGAGGGGTAGCAGTACCAGACAAAGTAGAAGTACCAAGTAATTACCCCTCTATGGACCCCTTTCTTAGATTATATCCAAGAGAGAGGAAAAGGCTAAGTATAAGGTCTTAAGGGTATGAATAGTATTCTTATATCTAGTAGTATTTATAAATAATAAACTCTCCTATAAATTTAATATACTTTGATTACCTAAGTATACATACTTTGCTTCTTCTATCTAGTACTACTTACCCCTCTACGGATCTCATATATATATGTATTACATGTATGTACACAGGAGAAACCGCGAAGGAAGAAAGAAAGAAAGATAACGCGCGCTTACTCGGGCTTAGAGGTGCGGAGTTAATGTAGGATTTTAAGGGGGGAAGATTGAAGGGTTTGAGGGGTTTAATAGAATAGCAGTACTTGGGTATGATATGATTCTGGTGTTTTTTTGTGGATGGTAAGCTAGGCCTCTGGGTTTCGATATGCTTTGATTAGGTATAGAGGGTACATGTAAATCTAAGAGGGGAGTAAATATTCGAACTATATCTCGCGTAACGAGTACTAGGTACCAGTAGGGTTTATCTACATAGAGTATCCCACAAACAGACGGCTACAAAGCTATAGTAGGAAAAAAAAATTACAAAGTAAATAAAGTATAGTACGGCAATAGTAAGTATTACAAAATTAGCTTGATGAAAGTACTTATAGAACCTGATATAAGGCTTTCAGTAGATCTACTAAGATGGTATTATATTACGATACGACACCTTACCTTACCTAAGTTTCTATCTCCTATTCCTATTCCCATTTGGTACTTGTAGATCTACTAAGATGATATTATATTACGATACGACACCTTACCTAAGTTTCTATTTCTACTTCTATTTCCATTTCCCTCTCTAACTCCTATTCCTATTCCAAATCCCATTTCTAGCTCGAAGAATTACCTACCTCCCACCTACTCTACTCTACCCTCAAAATCTCAGCTTACATACAGTAAGTAAGTATACCTAATTCCAACATATCATCCCCATATAATTTACCTACCCATCAACACCCCCACATCTCCTCAACCACACATTCAAAAATCCCAAGTCGAGTCGCCAAAAAAGAAATGGCTACTACCGTACTACTACCGCTGCACGTCCCACCAAACCTCCAAACGCGCATGGCATGGCATAGCATAGCATAAAACGGGAATCTGCCCGCACCGCACCATGCATAAGGGAATAAAAAACCGTCACGACCCCCACACACGCCTTCCACTCTTCTCATAGGGCAGTTTTCACGTTCGAAAGACTAATGTTCACTCCACTCACTCGCCGTGATGAAAAAAGGGAAGGGGAGGGGAGGGGGAGGGGAAACTGCCCGAACGGCGAATCCATAACACCGATTTAACCCGATACCGATACGGCGATACCTTCGCCGTTTCGATGCCAACCCCATCAACCCCAACCCCATGCCCATCCCCACCCTCTAAAAAAGAATTCCCCGTGCCCAGATTGATGTACCGTACCGCCGTAGCCTGTAATCGTATGGAGAAATCGGGATGGAAAAGAGACGGCTCTAAAAAAATTCCCCTCCTAACCTCGATTTGCCCACGCGCAAAAATCGGCGTTTCGAGAAAGCTTCAGGAATCAAGAGGCAAGGAAAGGAAGGAGGTTGGAAGGAAAAATTGGATTGGGAATGCATGGGAAAAAAAAGGAGTCAGTCGGATTGGTTTGGGTTGGTCGGGTTCAGAGTTCACTCACTCTGCTTGCCTACCTGACTGGCTGGCTGCTGCGCCGCAGTGCGTGACATGGTGGGACGAGGAAAAGTACTTGAGTAAGGGAGGCGACAATATTAAGTGCAAAGCCAGCCCATCAGCATCGTAATAGAGTATTCGAGTAATGATGGACTGATCTGGTCATCGCACCAACACCAACATACCAATCAGTATCGTAGTGAATCCAGGGCTACTCTAGATAGATGTACAAGATGTAGTCATCGCTGAAATGGAACTAGAACCAGAACCAAAAAGAGAGGCTAAGCGAATCCTGGCGATCATCTCCGTGATCACTTGCCCTTGATCTGAGCGAAGCCAACCCAACCCAACCTGAGCCCAGAGCTCTCCTTGCCTTGTGCGTCGCACGCGTTACAAAGATGGGGTTGGGGTTGGGCAACGTGCATCCTAAAGCCCGAAGCCTGAAGCCTGAAGCCTGAAAGGTCCAAGGTCCAAGGAGAAATTCAATGGAATAATCGGGGAAGAGGAGAAAAGCTCCGCTCCTTTACTCGCTCCAGGCGCCTGGGAATTTGGCTTTTGCTGCACCCAGAACCACAGAAAAAAAATGCACATGAAAGCATGACCTCCTCTCTTTTTTTCCCTCGCTTTCTGCCGTCGCTAAAAAAAATTTGGTCTTCCATCTTTGCGAGATGGGAAGGGGTATGTTTTTTTTGTGAGCACTGTACATGAGATCGTGGATCATTGATCGTTATTCTTGGTCCGTGGATACGTCTGGTCCGTGAATACTGAACTGGGTAGAAACTGCCAGAAGCACCAGTTCGGTGCTGGAAAATACGAAAACCGGAATGGATTGCCCTTGTGTATCGAAGGTCGTGGTCGGGGATCCCTTCATTTTCACGAAACTGGTACCTTTTCCCGAGCAACACCATTGACGAAAATTAAGGGTTCAAGCTTCGCTGAGTAAAATAAAAACTTGAACCCTCTAATGCCTTTGATTAGGTCATTGGGTTTACCGTCTACCGTAGCGATGGGTAACCACATCGGTAATCTCCCTTTTCTGGTTGGCGGATTGGCTGGCTGGCTGATTGATACATCCGAGAAGATGAAGATCGGAGACATTGAAATTTGACGGATGACGGCCATGTTTTTTATTTATTGTGGCGGGTGTTGTCTAATTTGAGAGTGTGTTCAGTCGTGTTCAGGTGCTTGCGCGTGGTGACGAGAAGAGAGCATCATCCCGTAAATTGGGCGGACGTGTTCGTGTCCAGCATAGCTCAGTGGCTCAGAATAGCAACTCCGCCTAGGAAGTGTAATAAATTATTGTCATTCAAGCCTGTTGGCGGGAGTCTGATCTGACAAGCTGCTTGGTATGGTGTCGTCAGTTTGTGGCCAAAGATTTGCCACCACAATGACTCCTGCGTTGCTCGATACTTGAAGTTGACGACCCTATGCGGTCACCTATGCTGATCACTTTGGGGCATTTGGCAGTAGTATCGGTAGCAGTGCAACGGGCAGAACGGGGAAGCTGGCTGTCCATAATACTCTAGCATACTCGAGTAATAACGGCAACATATGAGGGGTGGTGACGAGTGACCAACCAGTGAGAACACGAGTGACATTCGTGGGAGGTGGGATGGAGTGGGATGGGATGAGATGGGTAATGAAGTTGCTCGTCTGCTCCAATGAGCTAGTGTATGGCCACCGCTTTTCTGATGAAGGATGACTATGGACGCACACCGGCATCTGCACCTTATTGCGTGAGAATTTTTTCTTACTGGTTGGTGTGCGTCGATACATGCTAAAGTTGGGGAAGCGACTCAGAGACAGGTCTTGTGCATCCAGTGGGTAAGATTCCGTGACCCGCCGCTCCGAAAGGCCATATGAAATGGATGAAGGCGGTTGATGGACAAGCCTCTTGCAGCACGAAGCACGATGTACGATGCACGAGGCGCGAAGCACCGCCTGGATAGGCACGGAGTTTTGGATGGGGGGTGGAGGGTGGGTTGGAGGAGAGGAACCGAGAAACCCCTGATGAAGCGACCATCAAGAGAGACCGAGGATGCAATTTCACCGATACAGGACACGACACGACACGACACGCATTCGTAGTAGTGACAGCCATACCGTAGAGAGTGTGAGTCTGTGACGCTGGACAAGACCCGTGTGTGGATGTGGGTGGTATGGTAGTGGATGGTAGTGTTGTCGTCTAGTCTAGTAACCTCATCCAGGAACAGGCGAGTATTTCCAGCACCAGGACTCGGTACAGGTAGCGGCCTACGGGTGCGTGACCCAAGCCAAGGGAGGCAAGCTGTAATGCCCAAAGTTATCAAACCACCATTCCAGATAGATTTACCTGAATTCACACGTGCCCGGGAAACGTTAACTTTTTTGCTGTATTTGGTCCTAAGATGAGATGGATGATGCTACCGCGACGAGTCCATCTCGTACCCGTCATCTCGCCAGCTGGCAGTGTTGTTGTTGACATGTGAGGAATAGACGACTCTGCCACACCCTCTGATCCAGCCCCGAGCTGATGCTGGTGGATGGGACATGATGTGGATGTGTAAGTGATGGATGGTGAAGCTTCTCGGATGGATACGAAGTGGCAGAAATTGAAACCTCGCGATCCGAGGCGTCGGTGTGAAGCTCGAGTCAAAGGGAATCGAAACTTGGGCTTAGATACCAGAAACATTCCCACGGCATCAGCATCTGGTATCAGAGTAGCTACCTGCATTATTGCCTCCCAACCTGGATCAGCGGTAGGCGGTAGTGGCAGGCTGGCATAGGCATAGGCATAGGCATAGACATAGACATCGGCACACGGAGGCAGTGGTTTATATTGGTAACCCACGAGGGTGACAGCAACAGTAACCGTAACAGCGACGCGATTCCGAAGCTCATAGCCGTCGATGATGCAGCGGCTGTCGTGAGTCGCCAGTGGCTCCATACAAAGTACTCGACCGAGTACTCATAGACTACTCCGTACAGGTACAGCCATACAGCCATACAGCCAACCGTTGCACCTGCCCTCACTGGTGGAAGCCCTAAGCCCTTGGAGTCTGAAGACGGAGGGCGAGTCCTTGACTGCTCCAGCGCTCCTGCTGCAGCGGACTTTCCAGTGTCCACCTTCCACCCAGGGCTTCCAAGGCCCAGCAGAGTTCGTGCAGCCAGACCCAGTGCCCAGTCTCGAATTGCCTGGTGTGTTATTAAAGCGCAGTCACTAAACCCACACTCCGGATCCACGGCTAAGAAAAGCTGCCAGAAGGCTTGGGTGCTTCCACGGTTCACCCAGCGTTCCAGCCGTGACAGAGTACCCTGTTCTCACACTTCTCACGGGGCAACCGTCCTCCGCTGGCTTTCACCAGAAAGCCCTGACAGCCAGAAGCCACCCATACCCCCCTGCACCTTGACCCTGCCAACTGCCCCAAACCCGGAATCTGGACCTCGCCGGAGCGTTCGCCTATCAAGAACCTCGCAGTGCCTCTATCCACCCCTTCACCCCTTCTCCCCTTCTCGGCATCTCCCTAGCGGCTTTGCTCTCCCTCGCGCCTCCCTCTTGCCTTCCCTACCCACTGCACCGATCCCTGTCCAGCCAAATCTCTTTCCAGCACCCACAACCCACACACACTCACACCTGCACTCACACACACCCAGCACGGGCTTGTCGGACAGTTGCCCTCGCTCGTTCTTGCTCCCGTCGGTGGTCGTCGTCCTACCTGTGCTTTCTTGTCTCCCTGCAAAAGTCAACGCTTCCCTCGCTCCCACACAAACCTCCTCCTCCTCCTCAGCTACCACTCTCCTTTCAACCTTTTGGAGCGAGATCAACACCACAACAGTCTCCTCTGTCGCTCTCCAGACCGATCTCCTCGCTCCTCCTCGTCGACCGATCTCCCAGACGACGCCTCGCACTCGCACGGCAGACAGTAAATTCATTCTTGCTGCTCTACTGTCAGGTTCAGGTTCAACCTTCCTCCTTCCCCTCCGATTTCCGCCAAAACATTGGGCATAGAGCTGCGAGCAGATCGGCACAACAGATCGCAACCAGACTGAGCGACGCACAAAGGTTGGTCATTTTTTATTTCGCGTCTTTTCCAAATTCCCACAGATCCATCTCTACAGCCGATCTCTACAGCCTACAGCCGACCAAAAATTGGTGGTGCTGGAGCGCTGGTGCTGGACCTGGACCTGGACCTGTACCAAATTTTCAACTCAGACTCGGTCAACACAAACCGACAGTTCGTGTCTCAACATTCCTCAACGACCAGCACCGCCAAAACACCCATTTCCACAATTCATTGCCTTCACATTTTTATTTCTGCACATCTTGTGGCTTCCTGTACCTCGTACCCTGCCCTGTCTGCCTGGGTCGCATCATTGTCGCAGCGCGGAGAGTCCGAGTGTGGTGTATCAGAGTTGAGCCCTGCTCTGGTCTCTCAATAATCCGTCATCAACATTCTACTAGGAACCATTGCTAACTCTCTTCAAGATCTTCATAAAAGACCAATCCAGGCTCAATTAAGATCTCATCGCCGCATGGTCAAGTCGCATTGAGCGAGTGTAGTGTTTTTGGCACTAATTTCTCTACGTCAACGTATCGTCAACATTCACTCAGCCTTCGGGACCCGACCAATTCACACTCGAGGACTACCCCCCACTGATGGCGGAATCAAGAAATTAATTTCCCAGAAATATTTGCTCACTCGTTCGAGTCGCCTTCGCACTTCCTACACCGGTACCATAATTCGATTCGCCAGCTCCGAACAAGCTAGCATCTCGCTAAAGTTTCTCGCATATCAATCACAGGAATTGTAAGAAGGTTCTCTTCTTACTTTCGACGAGATTCTACAGGATCTACGTCGACTTTACCCCCCGTTGCCCAAGATGCTTCCCGGTGGTGTGTGTGCGGTGTTGGATTATGAGGTTTCGCAGATGACCGACTACGTTGCGGAAATGGCCCAACGACTGTGCAACCCCAACTCGCCAGTCTCCCCAGCTTTCCGCAAGTTCGTCTCGGGAATACTCACGTCAACCCGACTACCAAAGGCGACCATTCTCCTAGGATTGAACTATCTCGCTCGCAGAATTCACGTCGACATTCAGAAGCGCGGTCCATTCAAGGCCACTGACGGCCAGGTTTGGCGAATGTTGACCATCGGTCTTCTTCTCGGAAGCAAGTTTCTTGACGATAACACTTTCCAAAACCGATCGTGGTCCGAGGTCAGCGGTATTCCCGTTGCTGAGTTGAACAAGTTGGAGCAACAATGGCTAGAGGAAATCTCCTGGAGCCTGTTTGTCAACCTTGAGCAGAGCAAGGATTACAAAGCTTGGATTCAAAGCTGGGATGATTGGTGCGAGGTGAAGAAGGTCGAGCGCACCCATACCCTTGAACGCCTCGCTCCTTTGGCCCCAATCGATACCAACGTCCAGAGAGTTCGTCCGTACTCGCAGAACTATAGTGCTTACACCAAGACTCCATCGAGGGAGCATTCTGGCTTCCGCTCAGCTTACGATCAACCTGCATGGAGCACCAACTCTTATCCTACTCCTCATCTCACACCTCCCTCTGCTCCCGACTCTGGTCTTAACACTCCCGAGTATATGAGCGCGACTGGTGGAGGACCTCGCTTCAATGATTGGGCTCTCTTCAATCAATACCCGAGAGGATATCAGGCTCCCAACCATGTTGCTTACGTCTCCCAACCCCATGTTGCTGCCTACCACACGCCCGTGTACAGCAACCATTACGGTCATTACAACAACAACATCTGGGACCACTCCGCTGTTGATTGCAACTGCGGCGGCTGTAACTCACATGTGAAGCATCAACAGTACTTCATGGGTCATGGTTACGGACAACAAGTTGTTGCATAATGATCAGAATTTGATTACGTCATTTGGCCTGGAATACAGCACATGAATTCTTCGGTAGACCCATTACAGCTCGGCGACATCGCTCATAAAATTTTCGATTTCCAATTTTTCTTCGTACGAATCAAAATACCCCGGTGCCTAGAGCAGCGCAACAAAAGTTTGCTTTTCATTTCTTTCCGCGTCAACTAGCGCGCATTTACGTTTGCGGGCCTTTATCCGCTGGTCTCTAAAGAAGGGGTCAACTGGATAATGCTCACACATTCGGCTGCCTGTTCTCTCATGTTCTTGGAGGGAAAACAAAAAATGGCTGATAAAAACGGATACGCGTGCAACCACGATCTCGAGCTGCGTTGCGCTCTTAATTTGGGTGGCTGCCTCGATCTTTACGACTTTTTCTTTTCACATTTTGACACCGGCGTTGGCATCAGCGAATATCTAGACCTTTCTTTGTTTCTTCACACAGGGTCGCATGGTCTGAATGGCTATTCAGTCTGGTGTTTTGGGTTTTGTGGGAGGCACTTTTACTTTTGTGCGTGGAATTAATCTTGCGTTTTCTTTCTTTTTCTTCTTCTTTCTTTCTCTTGTTTTTTCTTTGCACATTTCATGATCTCCCTTCTAGACTTTTTTCGACTTGAAAGGTTCGGGTCTCATAAAAACATATGGGCGGTCGATTTCCACGGCTTGCCACCAGAAATTTGTAATTAGTCGGCTTTTCTTTCTTTTTCCTTTTCCTTTTCCTTTGTTTTTTTTTTTCGCCGGACAATTGGGGGTTTTTTCTTGCCTTCTTGTAACATGATTATTCTGATCGTTGGATCTTTTTTTTGCTAGTTTTCCTCGCCATGGGAGGGGCTGGCTTGCACAAAATTGGGTCGAGGGATTTTTATTTTTCTTTTTCTCTTTTTTTTCCGACTCCAAAAGAATTCCCACTTTTCGGCGAACTTCGGAAGAACTCGAACGGTAGTTGGGTATCTCGTTACCTTTTCAACAACTGCGTTCTGCCAAGAATGTTCAGCTATACATATGAAGTTTGGGTTTGGGAGGAGCAAAAAATCCTTTTGTTTTCTGCATGGAAGGGGATGACATTAAAGATAGGAGTAGTTTTGGGGAAAACCACGGAACGGGGGGGTGTCATTGCGCGCGAAATCGACGTTTGTTCAGGGGAATTTTTCTAATCGGATATGGAAATTGTTTTGGCTTTTGCTTTTTTGCCTGCATTAAGGGATGGATTGGGGGATGGGTTTTTCAGTTTGTGGATCGTTGACTTTTCTTTTCTTCCATTTTTCTTCCGAGGGAGAAGATGAGAATGGGTTTGTGATGAATGGGAAGAGTAAAAAGAATGAACACATGGGGGGCGAAAGCAAAGTGGATGGTGAAGGAAGGGGAACCATGACGTTATGATTTTTCTGGGATTGATACTACATGACAAGGAATACTTCAATCTCCCCTTTACCTTTGGGCTCTTTTTTCTCCGTCTCTCTTCTTTTTTTGTGTTGTTAGGGCATGATAAGCATAAGCAGGCACAGGCAGAAGCTGGCAGTGTATGTTGCGGATGGACAAATTCAGCAATTACACAGACAAAACAATAAAAAAGCCTTTGACGAACATTCTTCTATGTACTTGACCATGTGAGTGTTGAGCTGGCTGGGCCTTGTGAGGAATGGGTTTGCTTTGTGTTGTGCTTTGTGTTGGAGGATGGGGTTCATGGTTGATTGGTTGATGGGCAGGGTACTTATTCTTGTGGTGGGGTTTACTCGTAGATACGGACGGTATGGAGACTTCTTACTTGCTTTTGTTTATTAGTGGGTGTGTGTAGATGAGAGAGTTGAGTGCTTCTATATGTAATGATGGAATTGATGGAGCTTTGGATTGTATGTACAGTATGTACAGTACGTATGAGTACATTGTTGAATGAATCATTGTATAAATTACTTGATATTCCTTTTTTGTGGTTTTTGTAATTTTCTTGATTTTCTTGATTTTCTTGATTTTCTTGATTTTCTTGATTTTCTTGATTTGGGATTTGAAATGAGATGGGGGATTGGTGTGGTTGTTGGATTTGGGATGAGATTTGGGATGGGATGGGATGGGGGTGGGAGCTTCGGTGGTTGTGAATGCTTGAGATTTAGAATGAGGATCTGGTTCAGTGTTTATATCATGGAAGTATATTATTAGAGTACTTTTGGGGATATTAGTTCGTTCGCATTAGATGGGTTTAACTTATTTGATTCGTTTGGAACTTTGGTTTTTTTTTTTTTTTTGTGGTTCTTGATTGGGATTTGGGGGTCTTTGACTTGGTTTGGTTTGGTTTGTTGAGGAATAGGAGGTTGCATTATATTAAGCATATTCTAGCATTCACTCCCATATAAAATTAGGTGGCGTACTATGTTATATTATAGACCTATACTATAGATAGCTTCTTTTCTCCTTAGTAGTCTATAATATAACAATAAGCTATATTCGAGTTTTCCTAACGCGTGTAACACATTATGTTCTTTTCTACTGTATGTAGAGTATATCTTCCGTCTGACCGAAGAGTGGAGGCTTTGATCTTAAGGCTTGTGGCGGGGTTTTTGGGTTGGGGGGGAGAGGGAGAGGGAGAGGGGGAAATGGGAGGTGGTTTGGGGGGGATAGGTTGTTGTATGTGAATGGGGTGGGATGGGATGGGTAGCATGGGCTTGTTAGGAGATGGTGGTGGTAATTTGAGAGGGTTATATTGGTGATGTGAGAGGGTTATATTGGTGATGTGAGAGGGTTATATTGGTGATGTGAGAGGGTGATGTGAGAGGGTGATGTGAGTGTGATGGGATTGAGAGGTGAATTTTCCCGTTCTTTTTTGGGGGGTCTTTGTATGGGTAAGGTATTTGAACGGAAGTGAGAGAGTTGTATCTGAAGACGACGGCTGGATTTGGAAGGGACTTGGAAGCTTAGGACCTATTTTGGAAGGGGTGTTTGGTTCGCTATTGTTATGAGTGGACTGTGCAAGGGGTTAGAACGCCAGTTTGGGTCTTGGGAGTTTGTACGGTACTGGTGAGTTTTTTTTGTGATAGTGGGAACAGAGATGGTATTCTAGCGATTAGAGTGGTTTGTGGATTTGTGGATTTGTGGATTTGTGGAGGGGATGGGATGGGATGGTATGGTGTGAGGGGATGAAGAGAGCTTGAGAGCTTGCTATGCTGGGCCAAATGAAATCAAGTTTGACTTGGAAGACCTGGATAACGAGAATAATCTTCTGAGAGATTTAGCATGTATGATTAGCTTCTGACTCGTTTGGTGAGTAGGTTCGTTCTTGTTCTTGGACTTGGATTTCTTGAAAGGTGTGTATAGAGGGATAGTAAGCTTTCTTACATGTCCGATGGGCTGATATGTAATGCATGAGTTATAGGCAGGCGCCTTAACTCTGGAGTCTTTCGGAGGGAATACTAATACGGACTTTTTTTCACTTGGTTCGTATTAAACTAAGGAAGGGATAAGACTTACCAAGTGTGTCTGATAAAGCCTAGGGAGAAATCGCTTAGTACCCCAGAAAGAGATTATTACCTCGACTCCGAGGCTTATATACCAATGAAGTACAGTACCAAGTAATGGGAGATACCTGGGTGGTATGTAAATGACATATCGCCTGCTTACATTTTGGATACATGGGTTATATGAAGAGATGTGGGGTCGTTATATGAGCTTTGTATTGGTGGTTGTAGAGTATTGGTATTTGAAATTGAAATTGCTTGTAGTATGGGTATATATGTAATAGGGAAAATTTTAAATGGGAGTCCTCGCTTTTTGTTGATGAGGTGTTGGTGGTGGATACTTGGTAGAGTACAGTAACTGTCGTTTGGGTGTTTGATAGTTATCGAAGGTCGACGGGGGTAGATAGATTAATATATTAGAATGATAATGAAAGGAGTAAGTAAGTTAAATAAACTAGTAGAAAGAGTAGCTCGATTCCTAGCTATAAAGGGAATGTATACCTATATAAGCCAAAAACGCTCCTGGCTTTAGTTAGAATATAGCTATTAGTATAGCCTACGAAACAGCGAATGAAGTTAGTACTTTGTCTAGTACGGACGTTCATGAATATTTAATAATAGACATGCATCATCCCGGCTAATCCTAGCTTATAAGTCGTAATATTACTAGATTTTATAATAGTAAGTGGAAATTAAGCGTTCGGTTTTCGGAAGGAAGGAAGTGGTTGTTTTTCGATTAGCTGTATAGGAAGACGAATGAATAAACTTCTTTGGCTTGAGAATCAGAGGTTTCTTAGAAGAAGGCTCAAGGTAGAGTCTTTGGTAAGAGTGATGGAAGTCTGGAATTTTTGGTTGTGGGATGTTATAGATTGATATCGTCCTTACATTTGGATTAATGAGGAATACTGAAAGTACAGTGTAAGAATCTAAGACGGGCTTCTTCTACTTTTCTAAACCTCTGGCTAATGAGGTAACACGAGGTGTTTAGATGTAGGAAGAGTTCTATAAAATTACGGGGGCAACGGCAATGTGAGGTGCAGAGAGGACTGGTCACCTTAAAAAACCCATAAAAGGTAGTATGTGATTATTTGTGATTCGAATTGCTACAAGATCATTAATCCAAAATTATAGGGAAATTCAGGATGGAAAGCTAAGTTAGTCTAGGAGTCTGAGAGAATAAATGGCTATTCACTGCCACTTTGAAGGTCCACAAGGTGCCGGTGTTGTACGGATTACTTTTTTCATGAAGGATACCTGCATGCCATGGACAGTAATGGACTCGAGTGCGTGGTGTTGTTGGTGTTGAATTGTGAATTGATGCCTAAGATGAAGGTAATACGGATGATAATAAGATCCAGAATTATGTGAAGAACAAATTCTGCAACTTCATGGCACAACCAATGATGTTCTCTAAATGGTTCAACACCTAAAAAATAGTGTTCTCAAAATAGTTTAATAGTTCGACATCCAAAGCCCAAGTCCTCGCCCTCGGTAACAAAACCTCGCACCCCCGCTTACTAATCCAGCCCAATCAAACCTTGAACCACTGACAACGGCCTTCAATTGCACGTCAGAAAATCATAAGACAACGAATTTCAATCCGCATAGCTTCGTCAACACCAACGTCCTCACAACTCTCCACTCTCCTAATGTCGTCCACGTCACTACTGCGCATCGCTGCGCGCGCCCAGCCATCTACCCTTTTTCGAACCAATGGCCTCCGCAGCCTGACTCCTCGTACCTTCGCTGCCGGCCCTGCTGCCCTCCTTGCTACCTCGGGCTCGGGTGTCCACAGCTTCAGCACAACTGCTGCACGTCTTTCGGGGGATCCTCATGGGGAGGAAAGCTTTGAGGAGTTTACTGCTAGGTAGGCGCCTTTCCAATGCTGCGGGGCGGGAGAGATATGAGGGGTCTTTGGTGACCTTGTTGAAACGGATGGACGGGAATGGGAGGAAGCGTTTGGAGGGCCAATTGCTAATTAGTGGGGGTGGGGTGTAGATTTGAGAAGGAGTTTGATCAAGTGCAGGATGTTTTTGAGCTTCAGGTATGCTTTACCCTCTTCCCTTATCTATTTTGGGAGCTGGGAGAGTAATGAGAGTGGGTTTGGCTAATTATCGTATGATTGATAGCGAAATCTTAACAATGCCTTTGCATACGATCTCGTTCCTTCCCCTTCGGTTCTGGCTGCTGCTTTGAAGGCTGCGCGAAGGGTTAACGATTATCCTACTGCGGTGCGAGTATTTGAGGGTACGTACGCCTTACCCTATATTTGAAAGGCAGAGGAGGGGTCGCGAAATCCATATCAGGAGCTTGAGAGACGGAGAGAGGGGCCGGGCTGACTGAGGAAATAGGAATCAAGGCAAAGGTCGAGAATAAGGGCCAATACGAACAATACCTCGAGGAATTAAAGCCGCTACGGGAAGAATTAGGTGTTAACTTGAAAGAGGAGTTGTTTCCCGAACAGAAGTAGAGGGGATAAGTGATTGTATTATGGCGGAATCATAGATGAGGCGTGGGGGAATATTTGAGGCGATTGTGTTGCGCGGGTTTCTTACTTGTACAGCTGTAGTAAGAATTGCAATGCATACATCTCATTTCGAAGAATTTGCGTGGCATGGTGTGCTTGAGAGGTGGGCAATCATTTTCGTATGGTTAGGAGGACTATGTAAGTCGAATGATCTGAGGAAATCTAGGGACGGATGCGTTGCGGTTGTGGGCTTGGTCCTGCTGGTGATTTGCGAATGCGACGAAGTTTTTCGCAAGATCCGCTTTTTTTTTAATCTTTCTTACTCTTGTACTCCGAAGACGCCCTGACTAGAATACTACAGTCTCTGATGTACAGATATTACTAAATTCAAAGTTGGACGATATCTAAGGCGCTTATCAAACTGATTCGGAGATCATGGAACTCAATTTCCTGATCAAGAACAAGCAGAATTGTGAAGCGAGACGGAGTTCTTTGAAAGGAAAGCTACTGATTCGACGCTAAGCTCCTTTCACTTGCAGCTAAAGGCCGCAGCGGTTGGTCAAGGATTAAGTTACACAAGAACAAACAGAGGAGTACCAGGTATTTTATATTCTGCGTCCTTGGAACGCTTTCGGATGAGAGATTGATTATGTCCTCTCGTATAGGAGTGGAGTCATAGGCAATAAATATTAACAGTTTCTATTTTCGCAGGCATTGGAAGAACCAAAACGCTCTTGCCAATTGGCGAAGTTGTCTTCGACTCGCTTAGCAGGAAAACCAGGAGGCTGGTAGTATTGTTCAGATGGGTTGCTGCCTCAAACTACATACAGGCAGCTACGGA
The DNA here is from genome assembly GCA_900536445.1 of Hymenoscyphus occultus. Taxonomy (NCBI): domain Eukaryota; kingdom Fungi; phylum Ascomycota; class Leotiomycetes; order Helotiales; family Helotiaceae; genus Hymenoscyphus; species Hymenoscyphus occultus. The sequence continues at coordinate 58,187 of UNPT01000003.1, forward strand.
TTAGAGAATAGGCCGAATAGCACAATATCAAATGCATTCACTTCCACCGCTACTTATTGTTCTCATTGACTGGTACCTATTGTTGGTGAGCACCTACGGAAAACTGGAGATTTACTTCACGAAACGTGCCTCCCATCGAACTTTTCCTTCACACAGTTCACTCTTTTTTTCCCACTCATTATTTGTACAAACCATAGGTGCTTTTTCTTGATTCTTGTACGATACAGAACATTCTCTCAATCAACAGTTTGCAGTGCCAATACGCCGACGTACTGCATTCTGACAAGATGGATCCAAACCGCAGCTCTCTTTCCAGGATGAATGACATTTTGAGGAGACTCAAGCAACACCTACAGGAAAACGCGAAAGATTTGAGCCAGGAACAGAAATTGAAATGTTTTGACGAATTCCGATTGATGTTCTGGAACGAGGACTTACTGACCCAGGCGATTTCGACAAGGCTGCCAAAACCGGCCAATCAGAAGCGAGAAGCGTTTGAGTTCCTCGACCTCGCCCAACCTCACAAGCTCAACTCCCAGACTTTCGACACGAACGAGCAGCACCCCGGAAAGGAAAATTTCATTCGGTTTTCAGAGGAGATTGAGTACACGAAATGCGCAAAGAAGCGACATCCGCTGGTGAATTATGAGTCGGGAAGTATGCCGAGTGAAAGCCCTGGGAAAACGAGACGCCTATTGAACCCGCGCCATACTAAATCGCAACCATCCCAACTTCAACACGATAAAGCCCGAAAATCTTCTCCACCACCCGTCACCTCAAGGTTGTCACGATCGAGAGCTTCCACGCCCAGCGCTGTCGAGTCGGACAACGACGCCGAGGTACGTCGGGATATGATTTCTTCTTCCGCAAGGCTGTGGCTCAGAATGCGATGCCGCCTAGTGGGGCTCTTTGACCAAATCGCTAACCTCATCTCAGGACGAAGACGAAGACGAAGAATCCCTTTCTGCGAAGAGAAGCCAGCGCAGCAAGCGAACAACAAATCCACCACGGGAGCCGGTCGTTCTTATCGAGGTTAAGGGGCAGACTGTTCTTGCGAAACCTAAAACGAATTTTGATGACGAGGGCGAGGGCAAGATCAACCACATCATACACCTGAGGAAGAAAGCTCAAAGACGAAGCTCACCGGAGAAGCACATAATAAATTTGGAAGAGGACGATTCACCAAAGACGCCCTCGCCAAAATCTGGAAAGGAAATATTTATCGAGGGTGAGGCTGGAGACATTGATGCCAATGCCGCCCAGGTGCACAGCCAATCCACGAATTCGCCCGTCACGCCATGGTATGCAACCTTGAGTCCCAGCAGGTGTGTTTGTCCTTTGAATAACTCCTTCTGTGTAGGAAGTGGGGACGTGAAAGACTCGCACGACAAATAGGAAGAGTACATCCGCAGTATGTTGCTTTCATTAGGAGCACGCTGCACATACTCAATTTGCTGACCTGAGTTGATAGGTTTCCAATCCCCTCCAATGCTTCTGAGTACAGCTTTCTGAAACATCACGCTGAGAAGGAAGAGTCTAGATCCGTGAATTCAATGGTACGATTTACCTATGTTAATTGTATAATTGACTAATGTCTTTTAGACGACTTTGCTGAACGGAGGGCTTGGGAGGGGCGTGAAGCATAAGCCATATTCAGGTGGCCCAAAGCCTACAAATAACTTACGCAAACCATCAGGCAATCTTGAAGTTGTGATACACTCGTTTTCACCGAAGCGAAAGGATGGGGAGACACAAGAGCTGAGCAAACAGCCCTCCGAAAAGGCCTTCAGATTGATTGCACAAGCCCAGGAGAACAAAAGACGGAAGACTGACCACAGAACTACCAAAAGTATCGCTTCGCCTGGTTCTTCTGATTCAGATTCTCCTACTATGGAACGCTCAAGGGGTTTAACAAACCCAAAGCCAAGAATCAAGAAACAGACAAGCAGCAATGGGCAAGTTTCTTCCATGGACGAGTACTCGAGTGTTGAGGGAGTGATTAATCCTGCCCCGAGGTCGGCAGCAAAAACACACTCTAGCGATAATAACACCAGAAGCCCTTATTTCAGGAGCACAGATTCCACAAAGCCTGCTAGCCTCAACGAGGACGCTACAGACCCAATCTCGGACCCTGACGAGCCCTTACGTCAACCGAAGGAACAAATCACGCATATATCCCAAACATATAAGGGAACTGCAAACCTCAAGCCAGCTCGCGGAAGGCCCTCAAAAAATTCAATAAATGGCTCAAAATCTAAAGCCGTAGGCACTTATACGGGTCCAAATGCCGAGGAACCATCGTCATCAGTTGCTACAGCCAAACGGAAGCGCGAGTCAGATGACTGCAGTGCGGACGAGCTTGCAACAGGGCATTTTCCCAAGAAAAGGACTGAGAGGGAGCACGCTCAGGAGCTTTTGAAAAGCGCTGACAATATCAAAACTCAAACCTCTAATCTCACCAACGGAGCTCATAACATTGTGGGTAAACATGCTACGATCAATGGAACTCAGGATTTTGTGGAATTGTCAACAGACGATGAGAAAGAAGAGAAGAAGTCTAAAATCACACCATCCAAGTTCAAAACCTCCAATCGGCCGAAACCGCCGCCTAAGAAGATCGATATCAAGGTGGTAAACGCCTTTTCCACACTCGGCCTGCGGAAGGCTGATGATGTTGAATGGCGGATTGTCTGTAATGTCCAAGACAAAATGCTTCGCATTGTCGATGCCGGGGACAAGCCACAAGAAGAGCGTCATTTTAAGCATCTAAGGAAGATTACTGAGGGTAGTGACAAGGTCATTCTGAATTGGTTGGCAGATACCACTACCTCCAACAGACAGTCGGACTTGTTCATTGAACTGGGAGGTGTCGATGAGAGCTCTTATCTGGTAGAGCAGTTGAGCAAGATGGTTCCTGGGACAGCGCAATTGAAACTTGACGCCGAAAAAATGGACAAAACCTTTGCGAACAGCAAGAAAAAACGTGTCTTGAAGCCTGCCCCACCACGACTTCCGGAAGACATCCCGGAAGATGTCCAATTCCTGGAAAAAAAGGTCCAGCTGCGCCATGAGCATAGACGAGCCGAAGAGCAGGAATCCAAACGAGCAGGGAATACTCAGGGCATAAAGAGGCGAATGCAGAATGATGCCGCCCAGCTACAAAGAGCAGAAGGCCGCGCTCGAAGAATGGAAATTTCAAGCTTAGGATATGAAAATGGTATTCCTTCGGATGGTTTTTCTCCTGCCAGCTTTTACAACAAAAACAACTCCTCTGACCATGAAATCAAATTTAAAGAAACTCTCCCTATTACAAGACAGTCGACACGAATTGTAAGAACGGAACCTGTCCAAGAGAAAGCTCTCCGCTCATCACCGCCTATCCCAATCCAATGGACAAAACAACACCCTGACTGGGAAAAGTCTTGGCGTGACGCTGTGGTATATCCTCCAGGCCCAGGTCACAAGCGCACTGCTACTGTGGACCGAGAGGATATTTCAAGACTGGACGAAGAAGAATTCTTGAATGATAATCTGGTCAATTTCTATCTCCGCTACTTGGAATTCCATCTCAATGGCGCCAGACCAGACGTTGCGAAAAGAATCTACTTCCAGAACTCCTACTTCTACGAAAGATTGACCAGATCAATTGAAGGCAGGAAGGGAGGAATAGATTATGAGGCGGTTCAGAGGTGGACCAAAGATGTTGATCTTTTCTCGAAGGACTATATCATAGTACCTGTATGTGAAAATCTTCACTGGTATGTTGCAATCATTTGCAATGCACCGAAGTTGCTTAAACCAGATGTTGAAGAAGACGTTTTCGAAATCAAGGCGTCGAACGGAATTGATGTATCAGCATCTCACCGGAGCCCAATCAACCTGGAGGACGATGACCATCCAATGAAGACGAAATCTCTACAAGCCTCCCACGAAGAGCGTACAGATCACGAAAATACTGTTGTTGAGTCACCAGAGGCTAAAAGAGCTCGTCAAGAGTCCAACGACCATAAAGCAGATGAGTTTGATACTTATCCGGTTGCCAATGTTAAGTCGGACTTGCAGCCAGCCCCACCGGAAACGCCAGCGGTAGCAAGAAAGGTACGAAAGGCGCCTGTTGACCGGAGACCTGATGCTAGCACACCTCGCATTATCCTTATTGATTCTCTGGGACAAAACCATCCAGCCACATCTAGACATCTGAAAGATTACCTGATTGCTGAGATGAAACACAAGCACGGAAAGGATATCAGTCTCTCGAAGGGAATAGGATTTTCCGCCAAGAACATTGATATGCAGAACAATTGGTCTGATTGCGGTCTTTACTTGCTCAGCTATATCGAGAAATTCCTTGAAGATCCCGACAGCTTCATATCCATCGTACTAGGCAACAGTGCTAAGGGTGACTCAGGTTGGTTGCAACCAAGCAAGTTGCGCCATGATATTCGAGATCTCTTAATTAAGCTGTCACAGAAGAAACCGGAAGGAGAGAATCCGTTTTTGAAGACTCCTGATGTTACCAGTGCAACAGTCTCAAGTCCTGCCTTGCGCGATGCGTCAACTGATCGTACAGAAATCATCGCTATGACAGAACGTTCTTCCCCAGCAGAAAAGTTGATAGAGAGGAGGTTCCACGATGGTCTTGCCTTGCAACTTGGGAGGGGGCCTGCCAACTATACCAGTAGCTCTCCCCGAATGTCGAAGTCTGCCCCACCAGATGATTTTGCAAACATGCAAACGCCAGCAAATTCTCGCCTTTCTAAAAGAGTCAATGCGACTAGTACGAAGGAAGCTACGGACCTCCAGCATCAGCCGGAATCTGTTGCTTCGAGCGATAGGCCCCACAAGAGCAAGTCAAGAAAACCAGCGAGTGTGCCAGCAGTTGTAATTGACCTTGACGAATCAAGCACGCTGCAAGAATTTCCCGAATCCCCACAACCAACGACACGTTCGAGTCTGTCCCCCAAGAAGAGTCTCGATAATAAGACCACGTTTCTCCACGGTGTGAGAGATGCCGTGACGGGTTTCGTGGGGCGTGGCTGGAATATGGGAGATAAAGAAGGCGCGAAGGATTTGGGCAGCTCGGAGTCGCAACCCCTTGAGTTTGACGACTCACCAGTGAAATCCGAGACCCTGCAAAACCATCGTAAAAGGCGCGAATCTTCTGCTTCCGTGGAAGTAATTTCCAGTCGTGCGCAGTCTAAACGACGGAGAGTTTCGCCAAGACAGTCCAGAGACTCTTCGATGAATCAGGAGAAAGTGAGTCAAGGGAGTGACGTTCCTGACTGCCCTAATTCTCTAGGTCTTGTCGAACCTGATGTGGGTGATATGGGCCAGCGGGCATTGGAGCCATCTTCACCTACGACAGCACAACAGGATGAAAGCAAGGTGCTGGAGGACAAGCCAGAAGATGATGACACGAAAATGCTACTCGACGATACGAATATCTGTATATCAGAATCAGCCTCCAAATCGCCTACAACAAATGGTAATCTACAACAACAGAGTTCTTCACTGTCGCAAGATGAACCTCCTTACAGGTTTAATATCGACGTGGAAGACGATTCTCCAGCACCACAAACTTCTCATCCCGCAGGGCGCAGGTCTGATTTGCAACAAGGGACGCATATCCGGTTTGATACATAAGTTGAAGCAGGAGGAAGGAAAATCTGGTGAACCAAATGCTCCCGGATACTTGACAGATGTCCGACCCAGTCTGAACACACTAGCCTGGCCTGAGCCTGAAGAGACCAGTGAGCTGTGGGCGATTACCAACCTCAAAATCGTTCTTGTCGCAAGAGTTGATCGAAGTGACATTATCTCCCATAGAAGGCATAGACAGCAAGCTTGTAATTGGGTCTTACCGTGCATGATGAATTCACACACTTTTCCTTATTGTCCCCGTCACAAATACATAGCATAGCAATTGGCGTTTTGATATCCTCAGCCTGTTCTTTTTTCCCTGGTTCTCTTTTAAACAAAATGTAGATATTTTCTCCCTGCAATCTTTTCTCATTGCATTTGGCAGTTTTTGGGAGCCGCCTTGTTCCCCCCCCCGCGGAGTTTACATGGGACAGGAATCATGAGCATCAAGATGGCATTTTCTTTCGTAGTTAGCTTTATGGAAGGGGTTTCCACTTTTACAGGGACGAAGGAGAGGGGTTTCCTGTGGGTGGGTTATGTATGCGTCCCGAGGTTTGGTCGCACAGGCCATAGATGGTGTAGTTATAAGGAAGGGAAGAATCATAAACAATGAAAATAATTGCTACGCGGTGCTATACGTAATCACGTTCTTGATGCGAGTACAGCGGGAATTCTGTTTTATGTGCATGAATTTCCTATTCTTTCCTTTCTAACATGGATTCACCATACATTCCTCCACTCCCTCCAGAAAAGAACTGTCCCGAACATTATCCCAAAAAGAACATTGTCACCTAACAAATTAAATCCATCTCTATCCCTCCCATCTCGAAATGAAACTCCTCCTAATTCCTCACAGATCTGCCAACCCACCTTGATCCCCGTTCTGCATTCTCTCACTCACTGACGTCCCACCATCTTACTCTTACTCATGTCTTGGGAAGAGGTCGCTTATTTCTTACCCATGACGATGACTGGTTTGTCGGTTCGAAATTTCTTGACGGTCTCAATGCTTACGTTCAAGACTTGGGCGACGAGGTCATTGGGGGTGAGGGAGAGCCATTGGGAGAGGGAGAAGTCTTTTACGGTGTCGGCCTTGAAGATCTCGAGGTAGGTGACTGTCTCGTTGGAGACGTTTTCAATGTAGTGACCTTTTTCATTTTGTTAGTTGACAAGCTGGAAGGGAGGGCTGAGCTGTGAAGGGATTCACCAGAGTTATCAGGGAACACGGCGGTGTCACCCGTGGTGAAATCGAATGTTCTGGCGTTGGCGCCTCCGAGCCAGACGGTTGCACGGGCGCTACCTTGAACGAAGTATACCCATTCCACGCCCTGGTACGAGATATGTGATCAGCGAAGTTCGTAATACGGTGGCGGGGTGGAGCTGAGAAGAGAGGGCAGGGAGAGGAAAACTTACAGTTGGGTGCCAATGCATCTCTCTCATAGCTCCAGGTTTGATCTCAACAATCTGGGAAGCGAGGGTGGTCTGAATAGGGAAGACCGATTTATCAACCTTCAAATAGCGTCCACCCTCCACCACAGTGAAAGGCTTCTCACTAGCTCTATAATGGAAACTACTCGCGCCCTCCAACTTGCCGTTAGGAGACGAGATCAAACCGGTACTGGCATTTCCCTTCATGATACTGGCTGCGGACTTGGGGATCGAGGCGAATACACTCTCTGGCATGCCGAAGTTCTTTGCTAGCACCGAGGGAGGGGTGTGGACGAGCCAATCGTCCACATTGAAGGTTCGTCCCTTGGCGTCGAAGTCGCCGTTGTCGAAGACGAGGAGGTATTCTGCGCCGGGGGAGGATAATCCTTGGATTACGTGTCCTTGACCTTTGGGGAAGAACCACATGTCGCCTTTGTTGGCGCGGAAGACTTGGTTCTTTCCTTCGTCGGAGACGGCGCCGATGAGGAGGGAGCCGGCGGTTACGTAGCCCCATTCGTTCTGTGAGATTTGTTAGAATTTGGTCTTACAAGAAGTAAGGGAGAGGGAGAGTGAGGTGATACTTACGATGTCGTGCCAATGCATGTGTCGAATAGCTCCTTGATTGACATGGTTCTGAGCTGCAGAAAAGTCTTTACTTGGTGGGAGGTCGGTGACGACCTGCTCACGGACAAATCCACCCTCGAAGAGATTCATGCCTGAAAGAGACATGCTCCATTTGAGGTTCGTGACCAAACCCCCATCAGTTGGGTTTGTCTGCAAATGATCTGGGTTCTGAGAATCCAGAAGCGAGTTTTCGGGAACTATCGCAAGTTAGTTGCCAACTCTTCGCGTATTTGAGTCGGTTAGAGAGATGTACTTAACAATGGAGCTCCCTTGACTCCGACAACTGGCTGAAGTGGCTCCTCGGCTCTTTTCTCGAGACTCGAGGCAGGTACTCGCTCGATGATTGGGCGGAGATGCTTGGTTTGTCGTCTTTGGGGTTGGGGAGCATCGTTGGCGGCCTCGGGAATTGGATAGGGTGGGGTGGCGGCCGCGGAAGTGAGGGCCACGAAAAGTGCCGTAGCTTGGAGGAGTGAGGTTCTCATATTGATTGAGTTTTATAGGGTGCTCTGTTTGAATAATTGAAATTCTATGAGGTGTTAGTATTGACTCTTGCTCGTTGTGGGGATGTGAGGGGGCTCGCTTGGAGAAGCGAAGTTCCAAGAAGATGAGCGAGTGCCAAAATACGTACCGAAATGAATTATGCCCAACTTCGACAAATAAGTTGACAGAACTTATTGACCTTCTTTTCAACCAAGTAAATAGCTGAGAATGAGAAGATTGTAAGGAAAGAAAAAGGAAAATCACGGCGAGATTCAACCCTTTTTATAATATTTTTTGTTCCTGTGTCTCCCGAGTCTCGGAGAAGATCAGAGAGACAGACCAAGATTATTTCCTCTCGTCCCACCCTTTTGGCTAGGATTACACATGTACAGCTACCCAAAAAGTAGCATTGGATGTACGCAGTTGCAGGCACACGAGAAAAGAGAAAATACAACGGAGTGCTCTTCATAACCTCACATGTTACCTTCCGCATTCTACCCAAACCACGTCGGTGTCGGGGCTGAAGGGGGAATCACACATGAGGTAGTGGAGGTCGTGCGATAAGGCTACACAGTACTGTATGCAGGCAGATTTGCAGCAACAAATGAAACTCGAAGACGGGTTCATGGGTCCAGCTCTTCCCCAAAAACTTTAAATGGCAAAATAGACGCAAAGTTGAGGTGCACAACATGTGTGAAGATGTCGCTCGACATTTTTCCACATCTGGGGCAGATCCGTCGGTCTTACAATATCAGAGATTCCAGAACATCGGATGGACACAACAGACTAGCCGCTTGACCGCAAACCATCGCGGGCACTGCCGCGATTTACATGCATGACAATCAACTTGGCAGACATCGTGTCAATAATAATGGTGCACTACAAAAAAAGGGCATGTCTTCCGGCCTCTTTGCTTGCATCATTCTTATCGTCGCATATGTAATCAAACGTCGACGTCAGTTGTAAACATGAACATGCCAGCAATCAACGTTAAAGTACCTTAACGCACCAAGCAAACCCATGTTTTCAAGGGAAGAAGCACCGAGGGATCGCTGGTGCATGCATTCAACACCTCCACACCACCACCACAGAATATGTTTACTGAGAAGGATGAAGCTAAGAGATGATGCAATCTTGGCTGCTTGCTGTTGCTAACCATTTATGCAGGAGATCGCTGTAGTACATATGATGCCACCCGTCTGCTATCAACAGCGCCAAAGAATTGTGGGGACGAACGGGAGACCTCCTATTCGGACGAAAATGGTGTTGTGGCTGCGAACGAGTATTTCTACACAGATTTAGGTCAGGTGATCAGGACTTTTGAGATTTCAAGGGTGGATAAATTGTCACCTTCCCAAAAGTGGCATTTTCAGGTCCGGGGCCCGCTCACGGCATGCATCCGGGGCTTCTATTGACCTGAATCAGTTTGGCGTCAAGTCACGTCAAGTAGGATTATGTATGATTACGTTGGTCTGCATAGCAACTTCACGTGGACAAGATCAGCATGATTTCCAGGTTTCTAAATTCAAGTTTTATATGCCGACACGTGATTTACTTCATACTTGCTCCCCTGAACTTAGCGAATACAAAAGGCTGCCTTGAACTATTCGCCGCGCGATTGAGACCCTGCGATCTATATGACGGCTGGCAAATGGTAGCTTCCCCTAATGGTAATGGTAACGCGAACAGAAATCTTCACGCCACAATCATCAAACTCCATGTGAGCACGCCATTTTCTCAATGAATGAGTAAAATTGCCAGTCTGAGAAACAATCATGAATCCCATAGGCAAAAGTCACATACGGCAACTCCCTCCTTACCCGGAATTGCAGCATTAAAAGTTGAATTTAGAGTGCTTACACCCATCACTTTCTCCAGCTCCCCTGCCAAGACGACGATATATCCAGAATGTAACCCCCCCCCCAAACGGAGATTAGTTGCTTCATGTTGTTCATGACGTTCACTGCATCTCGGCATCCACGCGTGGAAATCAACCACCGGTTTATAAATCAACCAGTGAATGCCCAGCTTTACGAGTTTCTGAGTAATGCTTAGAGTGCTACGACTTCCCATATGTGGAAACGGGTCTTTGATGTCCGGTATCCGACACCCCCTTCAATATTTGAGACCCCCACACCCCCAATATCTTGGCAATCTCGAAATAGACCGGTTACCCAAGCTCGCTGAGACATAATGACATAGGTACATCGACGATGAAAATCCCAATTGGGTTAGACTGAACGCCCATGAAAGAGAAGAATAGGGGAGATTCTCTTTCAGTCACTTCATTGGATTTTCTGTTAATCAGCTTGTTACTTCTAGCCTGAGTATTCTCTCAACTTTCTTTGTTTGTCTGTTTCATGACTGTTCTCTGTTGTTTACCATCAGGAATCTAGAAGCGATTCCCTGATCCAAAGTGAAATTCGAAGGCTTCGACTTGAGTACTCTCCACGTTTTTACTTTGGGTCCTCGTTCTCTTATACGATAGGAGTTTGGGAAAATAACGTACGTCAAAATGGATACTTTGAGGCTCAAGTGGGTTTCTATGGGTCGAAGAACCACATTCCATTGCCGTCAATTGATGACTAAGTGGGCATCTGATCTAGATTTTGGGGAAATCGTTTTGACACGAAGACTCATACATCGATTCTTTATTTTATAATTCTTCTTGTGAAGCAAAGTCAGGTGCTTTTCGGTTCCCGATCAAGCTCTCGTAATAAAGGGCACTTCAATCAAGCGCACGTACAGTTCGAGAGGAATGCTGCAATATCGCTACCAGTTTCCAGAGCTAACGAGTACTCAGGAGTAAGCATTTTGAGACAATATTGCAATAAAGAAGGGGCCAGATTATTCCTTGAAAGGGTAAGTCAACGTTGTTGACACAAAGTTCTTGATGGCGCAAGTACTCGCTTGTATGGACCTCTGAAAACAAGTATCAGAACAGCTCAAGACAACACCGCCAAAAATCCAAAACACTGGAAAACAAAATACCATGTCGTACCGGAACAACCAAAACATGACTCAAAACGGGAAAATTGTAGGTTTTTATATACAGGCGAGAAATCCTTCTTAATCTGATTCTTTTCTCTACACTTCATCACTCACACGATCACGAGGCAAACCTTCAAGAAACTTTTTCGATCGCTAACTTCCCTATCCGGCCGCGGAAAGAAAGAAAAGAGAGAGAGGGGAATTTGCCCAGGATACAGAAGAATATTCTTTGTGCCAAAGAGAGGAGTGGAGTTGTCTTGCAGATATTGCAGTGCAAGTTGCTGGCTACCCAATGAAGGAAATGTGCTTCCTTCAGGTCCTGCCCCAAGTGCATATCCTGTTTCAAATGCACATACAGCTCGCCCAACTCAATATGCCCCAAGTGCGTATCGTGCCGCGAGCAAATATCCTGCCCCAAGTGCAAATCCATTTGCAAGTCAAACAGGAGGACGTCGACCGGATCTAGGAAGAAGACAAGGGTATACTCCACCAGCACCCGTGCTGGAAGTCCAATCTAATACCTATCCGCCACCAACTCCAGTTTCCACCAGAACTGAACGCAAACATGAAGCTGTTGCTCTGGCGGAGAGCTTGCATGGGTTTGTAGCAGTGTGGGAGGTCATTCAACAGTCTGACAGGCAGCAGATTCCTTCAAGTGGTTACACGCAAGCTGGACTTGCTATACCACCAAAGGCTTCGAGTTGTCCTGGAAAATCGAGGCTCAGTGAGCGTGCGGAAGAGGATTACTTTAGTCCACCTGCTCGTCTTCGACGGAGGCAGCAAAGCAGGGGGAGTGTGCTCCTGGATGAGCTGATTGCTACTGTGGATGAGAAGAAAAGGAGAACGGGTGCGACGATGCAGGTAGATCCTGTTCTGGACAGCAGGTTGAGTGAGGAGTTGAGTTTGTATGCTCATGAGCATTTCGCGAAAGGGCGAAGTGAGAGAGTTTACAGGTAAGTAGATTTCTTTGTTTTTCATACCCCCTACCCCCTACCCCCATACCCAGATACCAACTGCCCCCCCAGCCCTTCCCCCCCTTCCCCTGCCCATTCTCCCATTTCCCCACCCAACTGTGATCATACTTTATGGCATAGCTAACTAACACCAAAAAAATACAAATAGATTCCTGCATAAAATAAACAATTTTGAATTACTTGGATACAACGTGAATATGACAAAGAAACAACGTGATGAAACAAGAGCTCAGAAATACAAAGACAGCTTTTGGAAGAAAGAGAAAAAGCAAGACTATCCCATATGTTGAGAAAACGGTGAAAGAAAAACACAAAGGGGCTTCTTTTGTTTTACCTTAAGCAAAATCTTGCATTGTTTTCAGGCTAGTCTTCTGATACAGTGCTTACACAGTTAACCCAATTTGCCTAAAACTTCTTAGAATCTCCTGTTAATTAATTTGATGGGAAGGAATGACCTTATTTTGAGGAGTGGTCATGACCTACAAAAAGCCTTGAGAGTATCGGCGAGTCATCTTAAGTGGCATTAGTGTTAATCTTAACCCCAGGGGTCGATGCTCAATATCTACGTGTAGATTTTCAAGTATGCGATTTCATCATTTAGCAAGCAGATCTTCGAGCATAAATACCGGTATATTAAAAAGTCCAAAATAGGGTTCGGCCTACTAAATCCAAATAGTCGGACCAGTCAAAATGAATGCCTAGGCATATGCTATGGAGGCTCGAGTCGACTTGCTCCACACTACTTGAGCAGTAATAACGTTGAAATGAATGCAAGTACTAAGACTGAAAGTGAATACGACGAACTTAAATCGCAGATATACAGTCCCTCATGCCCGGTTCCTGGAAAAGGTGTATTTTCAGATGGAGGGTAGGAGAGCTTTATAGAGACGATCGGCCCTCTAAGACCCGCTATTTACATGGAAGTTCTAATGAAAATACTGCATTGTAAAGGATCTGGACAGCTCGCGTCTCCCGCTCCCCTGTATACGACTTGTTACAGGCAGGCACCCGGTGGACAGAAAAAGTGGCGGGACCTAACTATAAACAAAAAGTCTTCGCCTAGACTTTAGATATCCTTTCACAGAAACGCGGGATCCAAAGTCTCCAAGGTCCTATGAATTTTATTCAATTGATTCTGCTTATATTGGTTATTTTTGTATATTTTACGGTGCTCTTGTATTAAGCTACACAGTTAAGTGTATGGCTCTTTTTCAGGAGTGTGCACAGGCCCGCCGCTTTTTCGGTCCACCGCGAGGCAGGGTATGACCCTACAATATAACCCTCTAAGCTAACTTGATTTTCCGATTCATGCGGAGATATATCAGAGAGTGACAAGGGGGGACCCAAGCTGTCCAGAACTTTCAAGTGAATTAACCTTTTATACATTTGAACTGGGTCTCTAAAGATCGGTCTATTCAAACCTTTTCGAGAAACCACACAATGGGGACTGTATATATTGAGCATCGGGAAATACTCTGCCAGAGTCCAACTGGAAATCTGGAACAGTTAGGAGCCTCGGCAAATCATAGTGATGGCATACAAAAAAGCGCGAAGGTATTAGAGTGTTTTATCTCCATTCCCAATCGTGTACGTAAGTAACCCTACCGGTATTTCATGAATCCATTTCCTTGTACATTTGTCTTAATTGAATTCCACTAGTAGTAAGGCAATAAATATGTAACCAATAACCCATTATAGCCTAGTGCAGTAAAACTTTTACAGAGTTTCAATGCTAAATTTTCCGGGAGCTTGAGGATAGTTCGCTTTCTGTACTCGTGCTACGGATAAGTTTGAAGTTTGCTAACTCCTTCCCTCACAAGGAAGTGAAGGATTTTAACTCAAGATAGAAAGCATCGCAACTTCCTTGTATTCTATTCTCGCCACCTTGGCGAGATGTTGTTGTGGAATTTGAGGAATGGAAGAAATATTCAAGTAGGTGACTTGGGTCATGTTACAGTACTCCGACAGGGGCCTCAATGTGGAAGATCCCTCATGTTGGGTCACGTGTATTTAGAAAATTGCCATCGTGGATGTATGAGCAATGAGTTCTAAATCTTTCCGTGTCTGGAAGGATTTGGATGACCTTAACATGTTGGGTCCATGAATCTGATGGATTCATTATAGAGTTCTTCCTTGAAATCAGGTGACTTCTCTCGACAATTACACCCGATACCCGACGGACGTTCTTTGTAGAGTGTAGCCCTCCGCTTAATGAGAGATAAGTGGTAGCTTTCTAAGTACGTTTTCCTTCGAGTTGCTGAAAATAAAGTGCTAGACATTTAAATTATCAATGAAAGAAGGACATAATTATACACAGTCTGCAGATGTTCTAGTAACTGAAATATTCTTTATATAATCTCTTAAAAGTTGTTACGGCACGAGTGCTCTATACTAATGAGCCGAGAGCACTCGTGTACCTAGTACCAGCTGTGTCTGACGCCTATACCTAGTTCAACGATAATTAGCTAACCCTGATATAAGAACTAGTAAGGATAAAAGCAAGGATATTATTAGTACAAAAATGCTTTCAGAGGCCAAATGCCCTAGGCTAAGGATATCCTAGTGAGAGTACCTTGAGTACTACCAATGAAAATCGGGACCTTAGAAGTTAAGGATATAGCCCCGGATATTCCCATATTGAGTATCCTAGTATTAAGTTTCGCCTGTAAGCGAGGTTTTGATTAACCTCCGACAGCTACCCCACCTCGCTTACCAGCTCTGAACTCCGACTCTGTAGAATTTTCGGATTTTCAAGTAGGTAGGTATTCCACACAATGGCGAGTACATCGGTTTCACCAATCCTTCCAATGACGTATTGACACCCGAATTTTTGTATACCAATCAACCTCTGTCGAATACGAGACTTACTGTTACGCATTCGTTCCGCGATACTAACAAGTGTACTTCAAGTGCTACGTGATACTTCGACTAAATCCAAGAATGTGTGTCAAAGAAAGACCTGCATATTCGTCAAAATCCAGGTACGCTACAAAAGTTTCCCCGAAAGAATTCAATTGTCAGTTGCAGGCCAGCTTGTGCAGACGCCTACAGCTGCATTCACCTACTTGAGCTTTCCTCAGCCAACGAAGTGAGACTAACCATCTCTTTCTTGGGGGTCGAAAGGGTCAGTTTCTTTCTACGAGCCCTGGCATAAAGTAGAAAATGACTCTTTGAACTTCTATTGTAAGTACTCGATTCAGAGGTCGACGTGGTGGCCGAGGTGGCTTTCCAAGACTTGATTTACGAGGGACGATGCTGCAAGTGCCATAAAATGGCCCCGGCTCAAGGCTGAGCTCCTCACGTGCCCCGTTAAATAACACTTTTACTTCTACTTCTTTTCTTAACCTACTCAGAGTTCTGACAATCCTGGATAGAGTCCTAAAAATGAGTATGAAGGAAATCTCCAAGTGAATTTTGGTGTGGCCAATGTCAGCAGTCTCGAATTGACTACTTTGGACCTCCGAATCGAGTTATGGTGGTGTCTGACTCAAACTGAGAACACAATCCTGATCGTGAAATGGCTATTGGATAGGTATTCTAAGAGAACAAACCCCTGTAGATTGAAGCAAGTTGATTTATTCTGCTACGCAAGGCAGAGTCATGTACAAAGAGGAAAGCGAGTCCGAGATTTTAGTGAACTTAGTAGGTTTTGAATGAATTCAGAGAATTCTTGAGTAGATATTATCGACGACCTTTCCTTGCCTCGCATGGTTTGAAGAGGTCTCCCACCGTGGTTATCCTAACCTCTCGAATAATCTTAGCGGTAACAATAAGCATATAAACCCCCTTTCATACCGCTCCAGATTTCATAAAGAACATCGACTTCAACTTATCACAATCACCCATCGCAATATATCTTCAGAAACTTCAAAAGTATGGAATATTCATACTCCTCACTCGTCACTCTGACTGACCATAGCTTTGTCTTCATAGTGAAAACAACTGCCGCCACCCTCAAATATTTCTGAAAATGAAGCTCTCAATTGCAACTATGTCTGTTTTCGTAGCGCTCTTCGCTGCAGCTTTCGCTACCCCAGCACCAAGTCCAGAGGTTCGTATTACATCTGCTTTCTCATCTGATTTGAACAATATTATTCTTCAACGGACAAGCTGGTGGAATTGAAGATCAGTTGCTCGCAAGGTTGAAAATAGTTTGCGCATACATACGTGAAATATTTTCAACTACCTGACTGACAGAATCATGTGAATTAACACGAAAATTCTCTCTTCCTACAATGAATTATTGTTTTCAAGAAGAAAACAGGAGCTAACAAATATCATATTGTTGCAACAACTGTGAGGCTCAATGCGAAAAAGTGGGTTGTACCAACGAGGGTCAATACTGCGCACAAGAATGTGGCGGTAACTGTTTTGTCGCAAGCGGAAAGCGTTAGCTTGGAGAGGTTTTCTGAATCTTATCTAGCTATTCTCATCATTCTGAAAAGTGAACCTCACATCCAGCCACAGCTAGTACTAGGGGTTTAGCCCAGCTATCATTTTGTACCTTGCTTTCAGCTTATGCTACTAGCTGTATGAATCACACACTCTTTCTGTAACGTCTAAAAGCTGCCAAATGCTGTTTTTTAATCTTTGATGATGCTCTTGAGAATATTAGTAATCGCTCACATGATATAGGAGGTCAAGCGAAGGGACCCCCTAGCTAGCTCTTTATCCTTATTATTCTACGTTTTATGTTCGTTCGTCAGTCGGTACATGTCACATTAAATGGGGCTTATTGTTGGTTTTATTTTGTATTATTGGCTAGCTTCAAGTACTTGTAATTCGCCCACATATAAGTGGAAAGCGAAGAATGAGCACCCTCAGCCGTATTAAGCAGCGCGAAAGGAAGCAGCCACAAAACAAGGGGAAAACCGAGAATAAGACGAAAAAGGGGATAAGGAAACAAGGAAGTACTATCCTTATTAAAATCTCTAATCCAGTGGGCATATCCACCACCTGCCCTGTAAATATCTACCCCTCTCACATTTGTATAACAAGCATAGGAAAACCTCCTTTCAGGCCAAAACCACACCCAGAGAGCCCTCCTTGCCTAGCGAATACACATGACATTCCGACCCACATCTGCCATGCCGACGCTAGTTCGAGTACGTCGGTAGTTGGGCCGGGGGGAGGGGGGGAGGGGGGGAACGCGGGAGGGAGAAGAGTAAATAATAGGGCTACTATTCGAGGATAATCACTTCGCACTTTCGTTACTATTATAGTAAAACTACTTGAGTATTACTCAAGTAGTCGAATCTACTACTCTAACCTACTTAACTAAAACACCTACTCAAACCTATTCTAATCTAATTAAGTATAACCCGGATATACTTAAGTAGTCGAGTAGTTCTTTCTTTCGCTAATATTTACCAAGTAAGCTTCTTTCCTTCTTAATAGTTGCTTAATACACTTGCGGCAAGACTTATATCGTGGCGATATTCTAAGGGCAAGGAAGGATTAGGAAAGGAGAAGATAAAAGATCTAAAATACTAGTTAAATCTTAAAGTAATTACTTTATATATTTACTAATATAGTTTTATTAAAGAAATAAGTATTTATAGATATATATTTTAGTTATTTAAAAGTCTTTTCTTATATTTACTAATATTCTAGAATTTTTCTAAGAAATTAAAACTAATAAAAGACCTTTTAAAAATTATTAACTTTTCTTTTTAAATAACTATATATAGTTATTTTCTAACTATTAAGAGTATATTCTAATTATATCTAATAGTTTTAAACTATAATTTATACTAATATATTTCTATCTTCAATATATTATTACTTTTAGAATAATAAAATAATAAGAAATAATAATAGGTTTATTTATCTTTTAATTTTAACCTTTTTCTATTATAATAAACTTAATTTATTTAAGTTTTCTAAGGAGTATAAGTAATTAATACACTTTAGTAAAGCTAAAATATTATAATTCGCGTAAGTAAATAGTGTGAACGTGTGGAGTGAACCACTGCTTGCCGTAATGAATACTGAGTCAAACCGAACACTGCTATAAAGAGCGAACAACTAAGTAAGGAGAGAAGAGAGTTCCAGAGGAACGGAAGCTTAAATACATAATGCCAGCGGCACGCACGTGCCGTACTACACGTGATCTGCCCCCAGTTCCTCCAACTCCGTAACAAATAGAAAATATTAGATAACTCTAATTATTTAGAATAATTAAACTAATTACTTAAAGCTAAATTTCATATTTTACTTAATATATTCTTTATATTCGCGTAAGTTATAAAGAAGTAGTAAGTTAATTTATATAATTCGAAAAATAGAAACGTATTAGCTAGACCTAAGATAATTAGAACCTTTAAATTATTTCTATACTTATTTTAGTTACTAGTTATTACTTAATTATTCGAACTAATTTAAATAAGAAAAATTATTAAATAAAGTAAAGATTACTCTATTTAATTAGAAGATATAATATAATCTTTTATTTTATGAAGTACTACTAGAGTACTTAATTAATCTAATGGACATAAGAAATAGAAATAGAATAATACTATAGGAATTAAAGTGTTTTCGCTAAAAAAAGACCTATCTTCGCTTAAAACCCCCTTAAAAAAACAACGAGAAAACTATATACTTAGGTATTTTCACGATGAAATATTGTAGAATTTTCATAGAAAAACCAATAAAGTAGCGTTCGAAATCTTATAATTTTCCCTTCTATAGCAAATTTTCAATCTAACCGAAGGACAAATCCCTATCTAATAAGAAAAGAAAAAAAAAACTCCCCCCCAAACTCTACCCCCAAGCCGAACCAATAAAAAATCACATTGTTTGCCCCGAAGGGCCCCCCTCATTTCCACCCCCCATCCCCTTGTCACCCTCCGAACCCCGTCTTTGGCGGCTCAAGTCGCGAGCCCAGGCGCGCTTGTACTCCCCCGTGATCATCAATTGAATCTTGTATACTACCCCACGTCCATTTCTGGAGTGGGAGATGATCTTTGCGAGGTGGTCAAGGCCGCTACTGGGCTCGCGGTACCAGACCTTCTTGCCGACGGGGAACAGGCCCTAGAGGTAAGTAATTAGCATCTGATAAACGAGTTGTGATGAAAAGGCAAAGGGTTGATCTTACATTCACGTCCTCCTCCTCCGAGCTCTCCTCCGAGTCGCCATCAGGCCGGAAACCAGCGAGAAGCTCCAGGCTAAAGCCCTTCGCATTGTCATTGTCGCGGTTTGCCTTCTTTTTGGCGGCGTCGGCGCCGGGGACAGGGTTGCTCGCTGGTACTGGTGTTGCTGCTGCAACTTCAGCGAGAGTTTCAACCGGAGCCGCACCGGGGATCGGACCAAAGGCTTGTGCAGATGGAGGAGCAGCTGGGCCGAAGCTTAGGTTCATTGCCGCTGCCACGGGATGATGCATGTTTCGTTCATGGCCTCGGTGCCGGTGGGCAGGGCCTCTTCGGTGTGTATGATGAACGTTGCGATCATGGCCCCGGGCGCGAGGAACTTGTTCCATAGCTGGGAGGGCTTGGTTGGGCTGCTGAACTTGACCAAATGTCCAGTTGCGGTCGAGTTCTCCGGATGCTGGTCTCAATTGTTGACCTTGAGATTGATTTGTTCCAAAGGCCGGGGTCAGTTCTTGAGATTGGGGTGCGGCAGCTTGGTTGACGGCGACACTTCCATAGGTTGGGTCGGGTTCTTGCTGAGGGGCGACAGATTGGTTGATGTTGGCTCGTCCATACGCCAGACTGAGTTCTTGACCTCGAGTTAGGACGACTCGGTTGATGTTAGCTCGTCCATATGCTAGGCTGAGTTCTTGACCACGAGTCAAGGCGACTCGGTTGGTGTTGGCTGGTCCATGGTTGAGTTGTTGACGTTGGGGTGCAGCAGCTTGGAGATTGACCTGTTGAAAGGCTGGGAAAGGTTCCATAACTTGAGATCGAGCGACTTGGGCAACATGTCTATTGAAGCCTTGTGGTGGTGTTTGCATCATGTCGCGATCAATGCTCTCGTAAAACTCTCTCTCATTGGAAGTTGGTCGTGATCCCATCTGAGGGGCAACTGGTATGTCGTCGACTGTGTCTAGATCGGACGCGCTCTTCTTTCTGAAGGAAGAAGTCAACGCCTTCCAACCCTTCTTGCCACCAGATGATCGTCTTGGTAGGTCGGACATGTTGAGTTGTTCTGTTCGCACTGATATCTGCTCACAGGAAGTGTTGTGTTGCGTTGTTGAAAAATGTGGTTAAGGATGAAGAGTCGGCGGGTTTGTATTGTCGCAGGAAAATGATAAGGCTGGACAAGTTGATATGCCGCAGACTAGTGGATGGATATGCTGCCGAAAAGATCCGAAATGCGGTGGCTGGCAGATGTATCACCTTGACGGTTGGCTCGTTTAGCCTTTGAGGGAGCTTTAAGAGAGTGAATTCTCTCGCTGCATGGCTTCACTAACAACCAAGGGAATTGCAACCGATAAACCAAGAGGAGGATCCCAGCACATGTCCAAACCCCCACGCGCTAAGATTGAAGCTGCAAAGTCAATTCATTGCGAAACAAAGAGATCGAAATGTAGATTGGTTGTTCTGAGAGCTTGGTGGGTTTCAATGCCAAGGAAGAATAAGCGAGGTTTGGTTTTGACCTATGGTCAATTTCACCTTTGGCTTTAGTTCAACCTACCTTATGTACCCTAACAGGGTCGCAGAGAGCTGATTATTAAACAAGGTATGATGTGTCGCTTAATGAAGTATTGTGTATGGATAAGCCCTAATTGAGATGACTTCCCCTGTAAAGGTCAATTATCTGATGGTTTTGCAACGACATCCATGGGGAAGCACAATACTTCTGACCAAAGTTCGCCAGCATGCTGGTATGTTCGTTGTGCATTTGTCTTCATTGCTTTTGCCCTTTTTTCTTCACCGCCTGGTTGAAAAGTGTCAATAGACACAGACTCCAAACATGTAAGTGGTACGTGCACTCACTCGCTAAATTTCTCTCTTTGTTAACAAATGAATTCCAACAAATCTGTCGTCACTTGTTGTTTTCTTCAATGTATGAAGGAGGAAGAGGGGGAATATTGATGTTGGCACATGGCCCCTCTCCACCCTCTTCTCTGGCTGTCAACCCTTAAACCACCTAAGAGTCCTAGAGCTCGTCTCTTCAATGATGCCAAGCATACCATTTCCCATATGCGATTCCATATTGGATAACGAGGAGATTGCCACTGTTTCTTTGGTTGATTGGAGAATCGATAAGACGATGGAGAATTCTCAAAAGTCTAGAGTGTCTCTCTCACAGAGTCACAGAGCTCCTAGATCCTTTTGCTGACCTCTGCTTACTTAGTTGCTCAATTTGTTACGTCTTCGCTGATACTCTGTGATCCTACGGGGATAAAATGCGAATCTTTCTTTGTGGATTTTCGCACATGGAATGACTAAAATGGGGACTCTGCGCATGGTTTCCGCAGTTGAGATTGAAGTGCCTTCTTCTGCTTTGGGCCCACTGGTGGGCCCGCATCTTCTTTGCCTTTACAGCAGCTCTTGGTATGCTCGGGGTACTTGGAATTCTCGGAATGCTCCAAAATTAATGCGCTATGGCCCAAGAGCCATTCTCCCCAGGGGACTGAGGGTGGAATAGAGCCTAGCAATTGAAGTTATTGCCAACATAGCCACTCGATCAAATTTAAGGCCAATGAGTGACGTGCTCAAGCACTTGGAAGCCACAAGAATACTAGAAGGTTTCAGTCAATAATTGTTCAATATTACCATAGTCATAAAAATAGAATGAAAAAAGGTGAGTAGTTACCCAACAATTAATAGTCCGTGCGTCTTTTCTCTGCGATGTCGCTCAGCTGTTCAAGCCAAGATGCAAATACTTGAACCCGATATCCAACTCCAACATCAAGAAGCAATACCAAGCAAGCGGTTGAGAAATCCGGCAGCCAGGCTAACAAAAATAGGGAAAGAAAGCGGAGTAATGAGCTTCCAATTGGTGCGTTTCTCCCCTTGAATTAGGCTAAAAACAGGGGTTCCACATTTTCCCCATATTCTTCGATTTCCCCGGATCTTCCCCGGATCTTCTCCAAATTCAAGTCTCGGTTAACGGTGGACGAACAGGTGGACAAGGCATATCCATGACTCAGATATCAACGGCGAAGCCATGATGCGGGGAGTACCTGCAGTACCAAGGTGTACCAAGGAATATCAAATCCCTCGTACACGAAAAAGAAAGAATTTTTGTTACCAGTAGCTGGCTAATTGCAGAACCCTTCACCGATGATGTAACTGGTGAATTGCCCCTCGGTCCAAACCGACCCCCTCCCAGAGATTCCCCAGAAAGGAATGGTATAAAGGCTTCACTGCCCAATCCGTGGATTGATAATCACAACCCAGTGGCTTGTCGAGCAAAGATGTTCCTCTCCACCATCTTCCACTTTTTGCTCGCGTGCACCACAATGGCATCCCACGTCCAAGCACAAAACAGCACCTACAATAATCCAGTCCTCCCAGGCTGGCACTCCGACCCCTCGTGTGTTCTCGTAGGAGATACATTTTTCTGCGTAACCTCGACTTTCATTTCTTTCCCAGGACTCCCAATCTATGCCTCGAAAGATCTGATCAATTGGAAACATGTCAGTCACGCCTGGAACCGCGACAGCCAACTTCCTGGCCTTTCTCGAAACACCACTGGTCAACAGGAGGGAATGTTTGCAGCAACTATCCGCCATCATGATGGTCTGTTTTATGTGGTATGCGAATATCTCGGTATACCAGGAGGACTAATTGGCGTGATGTTTAAGTCGGCGGATCCTTTCGATGATGCGGCATGGACCGACCCAGTTATTTTCCATCCCAGTGGAATTGATCCCGATTTGTTCTGGGACGATGATGGAAAGGTGTATATGGCGACACAGACAATCAATATCCAAGAAATCAACCTTGAAACTGGAGAGCTCAGTCAACCGCCGAACAATGTGTGGAATGGAACAGGTGGATCTTCACCAGAGGGCCCCCACATCTATAAGAAAGACGGATATTACTATCTTCTCATTGCTGAAGGAGGAACTGAACTTGGCCATGCGGTCACCATGGCTCGAGCGACTAATATCAACGGTCCTTACATTCCATATGAGAACAACCCTGTTTTGACGAATCGTGGTACCGATGAATACTTTCAGACGATCGGACATGCCGACCTCTTTCAAGATACTCAAGGAAAATGGTGGGGAATATGTTTGACAACACGATCAGGACCGGAATGGGTGATTTATCCTATGGGCCGCGAGGCTGCTCTCTTTCCCGTTACCTGGAATGAAGGCGAATATCCTATCATGGAACCGGTCCGAGGCACCATGAGTGGATGGCCAATGCCACCACCTACCCGTGACCTCCCAGGAACCGGTCCTTTCAACTCTGATCCCGATGTGTATGACTTCCCAGTCGGAGAACCACTTCCTAGAAATCTTGTCCACCACCGTGTTCCAAGAGAGGGAATGTTTTCCGTGACCGAGGAGGGATTGAACATTGTACCGAGTCGCAATAATCTGACAGGCACGCCACTTTCAACGGAAACTCCAGAACTTACTGGCCAACTTGGTGTGCCGTTCATCGGACGCCGTCAGACTGATTCTCTGTTTTCCTTCACCGTCGACCTGACTTTCACTCCAAAAGAAATCGAACAGGAGGCAGGCGTCACCATATTTTTGACGCAATTCAACCACATTGATCTCGGATTAGTGCTTCTGAAGGGTGAGGGAGAGACAGAACCTGTACTATCGCTTCGTTTCCGTGCAGAGGGAACTGGAACTCCTCCGGTACCGGTGATTGTAACGCTACCAAGTGACTGGCCCACTTCGCCTATTCGATTGCAGATTGAAACAAAGGATAAAGATACATATGCGCTATCTGCAATGCCAGCTGATAATCCATACGCCAAAGTCACGGTTGCTACGGCGTCTGCTGGTCTGGTGAGTGGTGGAGCTGGTTCGTTTGTGGGAAGTTTGGTAGGTGTTTATGCGACGTGTAACGGAGCTGGAAAGAGTGGCCAGGTAGAATGCCCCGCTGGTGGTGTGGCACACTTCAAGCGTTGGAGATACAGCGGATTAGCACAGTATATCA
Source organism: Hymenoscyphus occultus (assembly GCA_900536445.1). Classification (NCBI taxonomy): domain Eukaryota; kingdom Fungi; phylum Ascomycota; class Leotiomycetes; order Helotiales; family Helotiaceae; genus Hymenoscyphus; species Hymenoscyphus occultus. The sequence goes on from UNPT01000003.1 coordinate 82,395, forward strand.
CGGAAACCGAGTCTGTTCCTAGCTCAAATATCTCCCCAAGCTAGGATAGGAGACGTAAAATATTACCTAAAAAATGTCGATATTCCATATCATCTTTGTCCATCTTGAATTTCTATTGCAAAACTGCTGAGGCAAAAAAGGAATAGCAATCCGACAAGAAGATATCGTATCTATATCTCCAGACGTACGCTTTTGATGGGACCCAACTCTCCATCTCTTAGTACATGTCATGCATACATTTAATAGCCAGCCTCCTGACGGGCAAGAAAAGTGGCAGATATTCTATGTTTGCTAGCGTAACTTAAGTGAACGACTTTGGTACTTCCTATTGCTTAGAATAACAAGATCAGGTAACTAGAAATCCTACAGTTTGGATCAACTTATAATAATACGCAGAAAATAATTATCTGATACTCTGCTTGTTCACCGGGAGCAGGCCTTCTGGGAACTCGAGAGCGGACAATGTCCACCTGTGACAGACAACAGTCGCAATATACGTGGATCCTAGGAATACGAGTATTATACTTCAACGTCCTCGCTAAGTATATTATTGGCTCCTATTACCTAAATAACTAACTTTTAGAAGCGTTCTACGAGAGTTTAAGCTACGCGAGCTTTCTGTCTACAGACCCAGGCACTGGGTTTCCGGAAAAGGTGTATTTTCAGATACAGAGCGGAACTGTTGTACTAACACCCTAAACCCTAAGACGGGCTATTTCGCCGAAACTTCCAATCAAAAGGCCGTATTATAAGTGAATTAAGTTTTTATATATCCAAGCTAGGTTTCTAAAGATTGGTCCAATTAAACCTTTTCTGCAAACGACGCGCCTGGGTCTGTATATTCTAGAGCCTCTCTCCCTCCCTTTACCTCTATAAAGTACGCGTAAGTACCTAGTCGTTTTACCTGCCCCTTCCTACCTGTAAGTACTATCTTAATTTGCCATCCTGTAAGTCTCTACTTCTAAGTTACTCCTATACCCCTATACTCCCACCTCTCTCTCTTATTTCCTCCCCTCGCTATGTAGATAAACAAGCAAATAAAGAACTACATCTTTGGTAGGATTTGAGATTTTACGGTCGCCGTTGTGAGCGGACAATGTCTGCAAGTGGTATTAGGACGGGTTTGTACCCCACGGGCGCTACCGCCAGGAGCGGATATTTTCTGTCACCATTCCCAGAGGGCGGGTATTATATCCTAACCAAGCCAATTGCCCTTGACTACACGCAATAAGGCGATACTGTTTTCCTTTAGCTACCTCCAAATAAAATAAACATTTAACCATCTTTATGGAGTACAAGAGCAAGTGCTCACCCCAGTCCCCCGAAGATTCCCACTAACAAAAACAACCAAGACAGCAGCATAAGCAGCAGTAGCCGCAAAAACAGCATCCCTCTTAGCACTCGTCAAGAAGCCCACACAAGAAGCAAAAAGCACAGTCCAGCCGCACACCATTCCAAGAAATGCCTTCTCATCCTTCACGGTGTACAAAGAAACGATCGCCCCCAAAAGAAGTATAGCTGCTAGTAGCGTGGATAAAATTGAAACGAAACGAGATAGATTGTGTTGTGATACATATGCTTGTCCATTTTCGAGCTTCGAAGTCTTGAAGAACAGCCCGAAGTTGTTTTGGATGAAGGAGGAGAGGCGGTCTTGATCGGGTGGGACTCTCAAAGCTACGATATCGTGCGCATCATCGTAGATGGACTCGCTGGAACCCCAAAGTTGGGTAATTTGAGCTCGGCTGCCGTTCCCAGTATTGAAGAACCTATTTTGCATAGCTGTTACTGTCGATTTGGAAGGTGGCGAGCTATTAAGAAGGACTTTATGATTGACGAGGGCTTGATGGTATCTTTCTATCCTGTCCCGAATCCTCATAGCTAACTTCATGTGCTCTCGCTCACGTTCCCTGCCTTCTTTTGCTTGTTTGGCAAATTGGCTCCAATCTCACTGACACTCATTCGAAATCTCATCTTTGTCGAGTTTATCCAGTTCATCGTATGATTTTGCAGCTCCTCTTAACTCAGCAATTTCAGCCTGATAGTATAGCAGGTTTCGAGCTGATATGTTGTCAAATCTTCGATATAAGGTCGTTGTTTTATCGACTTCAGACGCAATTTTGGAGGCGAGAGCAGAGAACCTTGACTTCTCTGAGGTTTCCGTACTGAGATCTGTTCAAGTTCAATATCTTGGTTGCTCATTCTCACCTCTCCACATCCATCGACATTGGAAGGCTTCGATTTCAGAATGGGGAGTACTGTGTCGACCTGCATATGAGCTAGCCGAGTCTGGTCATTCAATCGTTGGGCACGGTATGTAAGATGGAAAGTGACACTGCAGTTGACCTTGCAGTCAGCCTTGATTGACCCACCGCTGCCCTACAGGAGTTGTGAACGAGCACCAAATAGCGACAAAACAATTCGTGATAGCTTAGCTATACCTGTTGTTTTTCGACATCTGGAACGGCTGAAGTTCAAGACTTCATGTTCATTCCATCTTAGTATCATCAATGTTCAGCGACTTTAATCGAAAATGCACCCGTTTTCAGAGCAGATTCTGGTTCACAGGGAGACATTATTTCCGTGGAATTTGCGCGAAAACATGGCTTGGTTAAGGATAGAGCCGAACATAGAACTGCAATTCAGATGGGAAACGGAAAAATCATACGCTCTAAAGGTCGCTGTTATTTCAAATGCAAACTCGCGGAGGATGATGAGCCCGAAAAGGGTCGATGGTTACATGTCTTGAAGAAATGCGTCGCACCTTTGATTGTTGGTATCCGGTTCCTTCGAGAAACTCGACTCATGACGGATAAAAGGCACTTGTTGGTGGATGCTCCTGACGGTTTGATGCCCAATGTACCGACATTGAAATATATGGGCGCTCATGCATCAGTGGATGTCATCGCAGATGGATACCGACTGACTGGATGTGCCGACACTGGATCAGACCTTAACTTGATCTCCCTCAAGTATGCCGTCAAGCGGAAATTAGAAATTGATCGTGGGCCAACTTGTCAGTCTAGACTGATGCTTCCTGACGGGAGCGAAACGATGACGCTGGGGACAGTCAAAGTCAACTCCCTTCAAATAAGGAGCATCGATGGCGTCGTGAACATGTCGATGGAATTCCACGTGCTGCCTGATTTGACAGTTGACATGATTCTAGGAGAAATATTTCTAGAGGAGACTGATGCATTCAACAAATTTCCTATCTCTGAATCTGTCCAAGACCGTGGCGTTCTGGGCTTCAAGATTCTCATCAGTCTTGGTCCAATCCAGACTGCTTTGACAAAGCTCTTCAAACCCAAAGAGAATGCCACGGGTCAGCAGAAGCACGATGAGTTGATCGACAAAGAGCATTACCGGCGCAACAAAACTCGGCGAGAGATATCTAAAATCACGGACTCAACGAGGGCACAATCAGCGCAGGTAAATGAGGCCAGGAGAGTAAGAAGGTTCGAGGAGGCACATAGAGCCGGTAGAGGCTGCCGGAATTGCCGGAATTGCCGGAATTGATGGGAGTATGTGAGGAATTGGACGAATTGGATGTTTGCTTGCGACTGGTTTTTGACTCTTCATGTTCTCTTTTTTCTTTTGGTAAGAGCGGATGTATATGTGAGGGGTAGGGTTTCGGTTCTTCCAGTAGATGCAAGTATAGACCAGAATATATACATTTCAATAGAACAGCCGGCAAGCGCAAATGGAAGGGACAAAGCTTTGTAGATAGTATAGTGTTGATCTAATGACGATGTGTGAGATGAAGATGGTATCATGGAGGAAAGAAAACCGGCACAACTTGTACTGTACCTGTGATGTGAATCATCGACCTTGACAAGTTAGCAGAATGGCTAAGGAGTACCTTTGTTCTAGAATCCATCGATGTTTGGAGGAAATTTCATATATATTGTACAGTATTGTATACGAGCATTCCTTTCAAATTGATTCCCAAAGTTGAAGTGAGGAGAATCTTCCGGGCTTCTCCCGAGCGAGGTCGCTTTCAATTTACGCGTCGGCACGGGACAGTCGCGTCCGACCATTCTTTTCTTGAACCACCACCATATCTCAGCTCCGTATACTCAACCACTCTGCCAAAACCAGAGCCTCCAATTATTTCCAAAATGGCAGGATTCTTCGATATCAAAGCCCGCAAGGAAGCAGCCGCAAATGGCACAACCACAAAAGCTGCACCCACAAAAGAAACTACCAGATCTCAACCATGGGTTGAGAAATAGTACGCGATCAACACTCGAGAGCTGGCAAAACATACTTACAAATTTCCAGTCGTCCCAAAAACCTCAGCGATGTCACAGCACAAGATCACACAATCACCGTTCTCCAGCGAACCCTTCAATCCTCCAATGTCAGTCTCAATGCCACTGTTAGAAACGAAACCACTAACACCATCGCAGCTCCCACACATGCTCTTCTACGGACCCCCAGGTACAGGGAAAACCTCCACCGTCCTCGCCCTAGCCAAAGAGCTCTACGGCCCCGAACTAATGAAAACCCGCGTCCTCGAACTCAATGCCTCCGACGAACGTGGAATCTCCATCGTCCGAGAAAAGGTCAAGGACTTCGCACGAATGCAACTCACCCAGCCTTCCGCCGCATACCGAAATCTGTACCCTTGTCCGCCATACAAAATTATCATATTGGACGAAGCAGATAGTATGACGCAGGATGCGCAGAGTGCCCTGAGAAGGACGATGGAGACGTATAGCAAGATTACGCGGTTTTGTCTCATTTGCAATTATGTTACCAGGATTATTGATCCTTTGGCTAGTAGGTGTAGTAAGTTCCGATTCAAGAGCTTGGATCAGGGGAATGCGGTTAAGAGGGTGGAAGAGATTGCTGCGAAGGAGGGGGTGAAGCTTGAGGATGGGGCGGTTAATACGTTGATTCGGTGCAGTGAGGGAGATTTGCGGAAAGCGATTACGTTTTTGCAGAGTGCGGCGAGGTTGGTGGGTGCTGTGGGTGTGGCGGAGAAAGATGAGGATGATATGGATGTTGATGATGAGAAGATTGTGACGGTGAAGAGCGTTGAGGATATTGCTGGTGTGATTCCAGATGAGACGATTGATAAATTGGTGCAAGCTATGCAACCAAAGTCAAGGAGGATTGTCTACGATAATGTCTCGAAGGTGGTCACGGATATGGTTGCCGATGGCTGGAGTGCTACTCAAGTCGTCACCCAAGTATGTCCTTTTTCTCAACTTACCAACGTTCCCATGAGCTAACGCCTTTTAGCTGTTCCAGTCTGTCCTCTACAACGAGGCAATTCCCGATGTACAGAAAAACAAAATCACCTTGGTCTTCTCCGAGGTTGATAAACGCTTGGTGGATGGTTCGGACGAGCACATTACAATCCTCGATTTGTCATTACGAATCTCAAATATCCTGGCTGGGGCATGAATGAAGTAATGAATGGAAATCAGGTGTGATTACGAAGTTGTATAGCTACGGATTGCATGGCGTTTGACGAAATGAGGACATGTAGAGTGGGTACCGAAGCAAAAGTGGCTTCAGCGAAGGCTCGCTGCCAAGTAAGATTTACCTGATCAAACTTGATATACCCAGAAAATGCAGCATTTCAACTATTCATAACATTTCATGAACTTCATCAGGGTTGACTTCTTGACCTACGAAATCCCTTCTATACGACGAGTAATACTATTCGATCTCTGTTGTCAGGAGGGAGGATTATATAACTTACCTACCTAGACCTCCTAAGACTTTCCACCGTATAGAAGCTAGGCATTATTACTAGCGCGTTCTATATTATTCCTAAGAGGAATAGAGCCTGGGTATAAAACCTTGGCTCCTACTATATATAGTTAAATTATTAACTTAGAGAGAAAAGCGGAGTTTTTTAGATAGTCCTAGAACGCTCTCGAAACGCTTTTAGGACACTCTCAAGACAGTCCTAGAACAATCTTATATTTAAAAAACTATTCTTAACTATCTTATTAATATAACTATCTAATATCTAATACTATCTTTATATTCAAACCACCCTTGTCCTATCGCCCGGCGGTTTTTCTTTTCGAACTAGATTCTATATAAGATCCTTAGGCGAGAGTCTCTAGATCATCTAAAAAAAACTTCGCTATTCCCTCTAAGGTATGCTTTTAAAATCAACTCTTTTCACCCTGGCACTTTTGGCATTCTCCACTCCCTTCAACAATGTCTCTCCCGCCTGATCTTCAGCTCTAGCCCACCATTCTGCCTCACTAGGACGCAAAGGGCCTGGAAACAGAATAGGGAGAAGATGTTTCCCAACATTCGGATATTCTTCCTCCAACTTCATCAATGTGTTCATGACCTTCGGCTCCGTGATGACACGCTCATACCGGAGGTGCAAGCCATACGCACTGGGATGTCGCCGCGCACCCGCAATGAAGATATTTTGCAGCATGCCTATGCCACCAATGCCCACCAGATACCAAGTATTGGATTTCATCCCCGACGTGGTGATAAGGAGGGCAGTCCACAAGATCACCAGAAGGAGATCTATAGCAATGGATATCCTATACCGGATCTTGCTTTCGCGAAAGCTGACTTCGTTGGCCATGTCATCTAGATCCAGGCCATCCCCAGTACCGAGAATGACAATGGCATGCCCATAGCCAGGTCCTTTGGTTAGTATGAAGGTTTTCTTCGTATTCCTTCGGTTAGAAGTCGAACGCTCCTGGAGAACGCCCATGAGCCAGGCGAGTAATGTCCCTACCGCAGTGATGACCAAAATCTCCCACTCACGATACAGCCCACACGGCACGGCAGCAATCCCAAGCTGTACAAACGTCGTCGCAATACTAGCAAAGACGACGTTATCCCTACTCGGCACACCCTGCTTACTCGTTTTCTCCGGACGAAAAACCGCCACCGCGAAGCCCAACATCTTAGGTCTCTTCGCCTTTACACCGCCCTCTACATCAGCATCCCAACGCGCGAACATTTCCTGTCGTTCCCGATCACGATGTTCCACCGCGTCCCGCACATCCTCCGGCATCCACACGTCCTCGTAGCAATCCAAAATCCGGCCCAGTAGCCACGACGTCCGGTCCCAGATCTTCCCCGTGCTGCAGTTTATGAGCAGACATTTGAACTCGGCTTCTGGCATGGATTTCAGACCGCCGACGGTGGTGAGGAGGTAGCTGTATGCGTAGGCGACCCAGCCGAAGGAGAAGGGGACGGGTTTGAAGTATTGCCCGTTGAATTGGGCGAGGGCGGTTTTGACGACGTCAGCGCCGACGATGAGGAGGACGGAGAGGATGTCGGAGGGGGTGGTCCATTGTTCGCGGAGGGTTGTGTAGGTTGTTGGTGGGGGTGTGGAGGTCATGTCTTCATTTTTTGGGGTGGGGTAGGGGTAGGGGTAGGGGGGTAGGTGGAAAGGGATGAACTTGGAGGTTTATGAAGGAGTGATGGATAGGGTTGTTATTGTTATTATATAGATCTAGAGGGAACGAATGTAGGGGGTTTATTGTGCATGGTAAATTATGAGGCTGGCTGACCGAGTTTGAAGCGGCTGAATTCTCAATAATTGTTGTGGCTTGCATGTCCTGTACAACCATACACAACCTGGCTCCTCGCTACTGTACCAGGATCTTGGATACTGCCTCGAGACTGCAAGAGGCTATTCAAGGATCAATCTTTCAGGTTCCCGGCCTTTTTTATTTTACTTTGAATTCTTCCATCGATACGAGTATTTGTAAGGATATCCTGAGTTTTCTCCGAACGAGGTCTTTTTAAGCACTGGAAGGAAACCTTGTTTATAGAAGCTATCGAAGGGTTCTGTAGTACGAAAATACGACTTCGCTAAACACGAAATTCTCCTTGGCGAGACACGGCCTGCGGATCCGTAGGAGAAATAAAAATGCTACTCCGCTTGTCATTTCGTATACTGTTTCTTCTTCTTAATCTAACCGCCAATTTCTACAAACAAACATCGTAGCCTCCAATCTCAAAAGGAAAGGAGAAAATAAACAAGATTAATGGATGCTCCATAAGTATTAAGACGAAAATGACTCTGGACTTCCATTCTAAAGCCTTTTTAGTTTCCTAAGTTCAATATACTGCTCTTGTTTAGTTTTATTTCCGTTCCTCCTATTTAGATTTGCATCTCCCTTTGAAGGCTCTCCATAAGTTTCCAGCCAATTTCCCCCGTAATATACTATTGAACAGGATGTGTGGAATGCCAGAGAATCCAGAGTGATAGAATAAGAATTGTATTCAATGAACTAAGGAGCTAATAACTAAGAGAGCGAACGAGAACTATATAATAGTATCTCTTCTGAAGGTTGTACGAGAGACTGAAACCTGAATAAGACCTGTTCCACCTGGATGCATATGGTGGAAACACCTGTCAGTACAAACCTGACAACATATACTAAACGTAAAATGCCGTCTTACTCGACTTGATCTTTGGCACGGAAGGACGAAAAGGATTTGGCAAAAGTGGCATGTACCCACAAATTCTGCTACCTGATACTTTAGCACAGCTTTCTTGAGATACTATTCCTAGCATGGAACGTGTAAGAGGATGAAGAGACACCATGCCCACGCCAGGAGTAGGATCATACCTCACAAATTTTATCGTCTTGAATATAACATTATCATACTCCGTAGTCATGACACTCGATATACAAGCAATATAACGACCGATCAAACCCATGCGATCACAAAACCAGGCTATCCACCTACAAAAGCCCAGTTACAAGAATGGCAGTCCAACCCACTTCTTGGAACTTGTTATTTAGAGCCTTCCAAATTGAATGCACAGGTAAAACCAGAACCGAGATATCGGGAAAAGTGTTCAAACACGCGCCAAAGATAAGCATTGATAGCAGATCTAGAGATTTCCTATCAAGGTACGGATACCATATCTTCTCACGGGGTAAACAGGAAATTATTCGAGGGATTAGTATTACGATGCGCTCCAGAAACAGAGATTTACCAGATCAGTGAATAACCTCTCCAGTACACACTTACATACCTACCTAGTATTTCCATATCCAAAAACAAAACATCCATCACCATCATCCCCTTCCCCTCTCCCTAAAAAATCCAAAAATCCCCCCAAAAAACGACAAAACCTTTAGACACCCTCCCAGTGAGACGGGATCTCGGGAGAAACCCCCTCTCCATCAGGGATTTCTTTTTCCTTCCATAGTTCAACAAGTTGAAGTTGGGCAGAGGAAACAGCTATGAGGGTGAGGCGACGATGGAGAAACACCCCCTAAATGACTAGGCCAGGTGGCAGAAGCCCAGTTCTGACGGCGGGGGAAGTGTTGATTGGGGATATGAATACTGTTCTGGTGTTTGTTTGGGGGCTTGGGTAAGCGAGGGGGGCTTGGGATCTCAAATGTACTAAAAGAATCAGCCAAATGCTCAAGTCGACTCGGCCAAAGCAGGACCTTTCTACTTTCTTGCCACAGCCGCTTATAGATTCTCTCATACTCCGGGAGGTTACTCGCTAGAAGCTCGAGGAAAACAGTTCTATGCATCTTACTCATCCTCGTTCTGCTGCTACTTGCCATTTTCTCATTCTTTACTGACTGCCATCCAATGGGAAAGTTGGAGTAGGAAGCTATCAGACATACCCTCTAATACATGCTACAGCAAGAGAAATTGCTTGAACCACTAGAACTTGCGAAGCCCTTCCACGAAGCTTCTCCACGCAGGCGAGAGGTCTAGATCAGATTATTCAGTAACAAACTTAGTAGCTTAACTTGGTGCTGAGAACCACTACGCGCCTGCCTTTTCTTTTTAAGGGAAATAAGAAGTAAGCACACCTTTTCAATGCTCATTATGCTCTGATACTACATTTAAGCCTGCCTGGATTTCGCGTATGAGAAACATGCCTACTAATTCCCACTACACACTATCACCAACACCTCAAATAAAAACATCTCTCAACCAAAAAATCTTATTATTAATTTCTACGTCCCCAATCTACCCCCATCCCCATCCCCATACCATCCTCACCTCCACCTCCTCCACTCCATCCTCTATCCCTCAACACCCCTACAAAACAGCCAACCCCCCCAACACCGCCCCAACCCCGGCCATGATACCCATCCTGCCCACCCCCGTCTCCACCGCCGCCGCCTTACTACTCGTCGAAGTCGGCGCCGCACCGGCCGTCGTCGCAGCCGTAGCGGTAGGCAGGATATTCGAGAAGCCGTTCTTGGTGAGGATATCGTTCTCGGCGCTCGCGACGGAGGCGAAGACGGAGCGGAGGCCGGAGGGGAGGCCGTTGAGGTAGTCGGATGGGACGGCGGATTGTTTGGCTGCTATCCGGGTGTTAAAGGGTGGTTTGTGTGGAGGGGGGAGAGAGAGGAGAGGGAGGTGTACCAGCAGCGGTGATGGAAGCTTGCCATTCTTGGACGCTCTTTAATGCTGCAGAGTCCGTTGCGACTGCTGAGATGGCGGATCCGACGGCGGGATCGGTGATGATCGCCTTGAGGTAGTCTTCGAGTTGTTTCTTGACGTCGGCACTTTGTCTATCGATTCATTAGTTACTCCTCTCTTCAAAATAAGACGTCAGAAGGGGGAATCATACTGAGGAGTCTGTGGCGTGGCCAGCGCAAGTGACGAGAGAAGGCCGATGGCCGTGAAGAGTGTTGCAACACGCATTTTGAGGGTTGTTTTATTTTTGTTGGATGTACGGGGAAAATTGGACTTGAAGTCGAGAAATATGAAAAAGAGGATGTGAGTTTTCAAGTGGTGAATGGAGACTTGAATGGAGAAAGTGACCTGACAGGCGACAGGGAAAAAATGAGGCTACTTGTAGACGAAGTATGTGAATCAAATAGTAAACACAGCAACCAAAGCACAGCAACGAGACGTGAATAAGAATGAAGTGGATGATCGGATGTCTTATATTCTCTTTTCGGAGGTCTCTCACGTGGAGTGTTCACGAGGAATGTAATCTTCACGATGTGACTCTACCTGGACTAGATCCCCTCGCCTCTCTTCAGGAACCATAATGAAATGAGTTTTATTGTTGTTTGCTGTTGGATTTGATTGGGGGTGCCAAGCTGGCTTCACTCAAGCTTCAAATAGTTGATGGCCTTGAAATTTGTAGGTAAAAAGGGGCTAGGTAGAAGTAGCATTGTTCTCATGACCTACGTAAAAGAACACTGGTTGGCAAGGCAGAATAAAGGATCTTCTTGTGCCACTCCCAACATAAGCATAGCTAACACCAACTGATTAACGTGCGAGAACCCGATGAGATATCTTTCTTATTTTTGTGGCTCATAGTAGTAGTAGAGGAATAGGATTTCCTAGGAGGGTTGAAATACCAAGCTCCTTCCCAAAAGGCACGAATCTATTTCAAGTATAATGCAGGGAATATACGAATTGTTGAATCGTGTTAAGATATACATGGGAACCCCAGATTCCTGGGAGATGCGGAAGAGGGGGACAGTAATGAGCCATCTGGGATTTTGTATTGCGGCTTCATATTTGAATCGTGAAATCTTGGAATAATTCGAATCGCACAATCCCAAATTACACAGGCTTCTATCGAGAAAGAAGCCCAGAATAGACAGGTTCATGGGTTGTTTCTTGAGTTGGGCATACATAAAAAGATACTCAGCCCGATCTGAAATGCTGCTTGTTTGTAGTATTTTGTGATCAGGATTCTCTCTGATACAATTCCGGGCACCCTACCTCAAGTATTCGATTTAGTACCATGGTTCCTCCATGAGTACTGATCGTCTCAAATGGTGGCTCGACCCCGTATATCGCCATAAGTGATAAAATTATGGTGGTAGAAGCTGGATCAAACCTTTTTTCCAGCTCTCAACAGGTCGGAAACCTTGGGAGGAAGCACGAGTGCACTTCGGTCGTTTCTCTTGTAGAAATCAACAATTACCATAGCGGTCTTTTCAGGCAGGTCCTCATGTACGAAATGACCAGCTTCGGGAAACACTTGTAACGAATACTTGCCTAATTGCTTGTCAATCTTTACCTATATCAGACCAGAAAGAGGGGTTCTTGTTACCTTGCATTTGACCAATCGTAAGTTCCGTATCCAATCGGTCTGTTCCTGCAAGTAAGAGTAACTTTCCTCCACGTGCTTCAAGGAACTTTTTGCTAAGACCATTAAACCAACCTTCCCAGAACGGTTGAGTTCCAGCAAGGTCCGTTTTCCATGTCCATGGTTTGGCTCCCGCCATTTCGTTGTGTACCAACAATGGAGGAACACTTGTTCGAGCTGAAAGAGAATTTCTAATTGTTCTCGTTCGAATATGCCACTCTATCCCAGATTCCAACGATGGAAATCCCAATGGTCGGGTAGATAGGTAGGTTTGCATGCTTTGGAGTGCATCCATGGCAGATCCTTCTACAACATCAAGGACAGCATACCCAAGAATGGAGCTTCCCAGCTTGCCTCCTTTTGCAACATCTGTAATTACGGCACCACCAAGTGAGTGGCCAATAAGTATCAGAGGAGGCAATGTATCCCATCCCATTTGTATCTTGGCCTTCTCGATCACCACCAAGAAATCGGCACTCAAAGTGTCGAGACTGAGGTCCAGTATCTTTGGATCTGGGTTGATGGTTGTAGAGCCATGTCCCCTCGCGTCAAGGGAAAGTACACCAGCAGACGGTAGGCGCTTCCGTATCTCGGCCGTTAACAGGGCAAACGAAAGACCTGATGAACCTGCACCATGATGTGTAACAAATAACGGTGCTGTACCGACTGGGGATGTAAGGTATGCATGATGGATAATCTTGATATTATCAACGGTAGATTCGAGGAAGAGCTCGCGCTCAAAGTACGTGGTCCAGGGGACTTGATTGAGGGTTCTTTTATTTGGGGATCTGGGAGCGACATGTGTTAGTTAGCTGGGCACGAATGGCTTTAGGAGAACCCACCCTTGTGGTCGCGCAAACAATCTTTGGTCAGATGAAGGAATTACTGTGCCAGTTGATGACGCAGAAGATGCTGAAGAGGAGTCGTCATCCGGTGCAGGTGCATGACCAAGACCTAGACCTGTGTCGAAATGATCTGTTTCCTCCTCCTCGTCTGCTTCATCGAAGGGTATAGGAGCGGTCGCTGGAAAGCCAGCCAGCTTCGCCCGTGCAAATTGCCTCTGCAGGTCACTCATGGTGAGCGCGAGCCAGCTCGACCCCTAAGAAGTGGTACTACCTAAGCCAGGCAATCCGATGGATGTGGAGCTTGGAGCTCGGGACTTGGGCGTTGTTGTACAGTACCTGCTGGTATGAAATTAATGGTATTGTATCACCCACGCCGTGTATCTTGTGGTTGATCAGATATAGGTATTTTCAGTGTTCCTTTCTGAGCTGCGTTGCGTTGCACTGCTTCTTGTGTGGTTTAAGGAGGAGGGGAGAACATTCACAGAAATGCAGGTGGAAGATGCGATGCGCGGTGCTGCCCCTCGGTTAGATTAAGATAAGGAATAAGCTTTTAGGAGGGGCTAGGGATAGGCACCTGCACGCGAGGCACGCTAGCAAGGGGTTCGCTTAGGTATTCATCTCAAGATGGCATTTCCTTCTACGGAGCTGGTGGAAGTACTCTGGGAAAGACCTCCCTGTCTCCAATTACAGGAAGCGATGCAAACACCAGCACAACACCTTTATGGTGATCACATAAGATCCAACGCGGTCAGATGAACATTTTCGCGGTCATCTAACATACTTTAGGCGATTGCAGCGCTACCCTCTCTTGTGCTACGAGCTGTTTGTCTCCGGCCTGAGGTTTGGTAGTATGAGGAACCCAAATTAATACCTATGTACTCGAAAAAGCGAACTTTTGGTTGATGTCAGTCTGTCAGAACAGATGAGAAAGCTGGAGCATACGGAGATACGATATCAAACATCCATTGGTTCTATACACTTGGGTGTCACGAGCAATGAGTTCCCAACTAGGCTGTGTATTGACTGTGGCGTCTCAACCCGGCCAGCTGAAAAAAGACAACAGAAGAGATGGAAACGAACATTGCACCTCGTCCCAAGGCTTCATTGACGTCAACAAACCTTTTCAAGCTTTATAAAACCTCACAATCGTCCGGCTATCATTCTGGAGGAGATGGAAACTGCTCAAAAACAATCAAACACGATATCAAGTGGGGCCGGATCTGTAACTGGGGGCACAGGTGATGATGAACAAGGCAACAGGATCCCAGAGCTTCATTCAGGGCAGCCTCTGAACTCGAATCGAGGATTTGTTGATGCGGACCTACCATCGCAAATCGTTGAGTCCTCCAACTCGGAGCCGTTCATACCTACAACAGAACCCGAAAGCTGGCGCTACTCGGCTGGGAATGGCCGAGATTTTCTGCCCAAACCAAAAGAATGGTCTTTTCGCGATGATATCTCGGCACCTATATCAAGCGGGGAGCCTTCATCGACAAAGTTACAGAGGCTCGAGAGGGATGAATCCCCACCACCTCCACCGCCTTTGCCCCCTCGAAGCCCTGGTTTTGACGGCGAATTCGATGAAAATGGTGAAATCTCCTACGCGGAAGATGACTTTTTTTCTCCAAGGAGCCGCCGTTCCTCAGAGAACCAGCCAGAGAGGAAAGTAACAGGAGCACGAAGTATTGGTAACGATAGCGATGATGACCCCGCTAGTGGTTTCTTTCCTTCCCGCCAGGGCTCTACTTCATCAAGGAAAGTTTCTATATCACGAAGCGTTGGAAATGATCCTGAAGTTGATGGCGAACTTTTTCAGCCTTCCTTTTCCTGGAAAGTTGCCAATGTGATGAAATACATGAAAAGGGAACGTTCACGAAGTCGGCCTCGTTTAGGCTTGGGGAGAATTCTTCGTATGAGGTCTTGTGAAGCTCTGTTTGCCGGCCCACCCAAAGGTCAAACTCTCCCAAGTGTTATTGGTGAGTATACCAAAATTCCTGATTAACCATACTCTCGCCCTCAAGGGGACACTCGACTTATTTGGAATTTATCTGCTGACTTCGTTCGCATAGACGATTACAAGTACGAGTCGCTAGACCCTTCGGCAAATCAAATCAGACTTATCAGACTTGAACCGAAATGTAGCAGTGGGATAACGGCTAGCCTATTTATCGCTTCTCTGAACGATGCACCAAAGTATGAAGCATTATCATACACATGGGGGAATTCGCACCTTCATTCTTCAATACAACTCGACGACAGTCCGTTCCATGTAACCCAGAATCTAGGGACGGCTTTAGAGAACCTTAAGGGGAGCGAAGTTCGGATTCTCTGGATAGACGCGATATGTATCAACCAGAAAGATGATAAGGAACGAAGTGATCAAGTCTCCAAAATGCGAACTATTTACGCACAGGCAAGTGCGGTTGTCGTTTGGCTTGGGAATCATTCACAACATAGCACTTTGGCATTTGCTCTTCTACAAGATATGGACGCAAAACTAAACGACGGGTGGCATATGAAGTGGCTTCTTGAATCCACGAAGAATCTCAACGCCCTTCAAGGTCTGTCCAAAGTCTTAAGTCGCGAATACTGGTGGCGAATCTGGGTAATCCAAGAAGTACACTTTGCACCCCAAATAACAGTCCACTGTGGAGACTCTAGCATCTCATGGGCGAAGTTGATTCGGATACAAGAACAACTAAGCACTAAGTACAGTCAAGCCATACACGACATGTCTGCCCTTGACTCCTCCTTACGAGATTTGTACACGGCCGTAAAATTCAGAGGCCCAACCTCCTTGATAGTCAACCGCTCCTCTATCTCTAATCCCCAGACTGCTCCAGTACCAACTCTCTTCGAAGCGTTGCTCATGCACCGCCTCAAACACTCCACCGACCCACGCGACAAAATATACGCTCTTGTCGGCCTAACGACCGCTCGCTCAGATCCGAACTTCCAAATCGATTACTCCCATTCAGTTCGACAAGTCTATATCGATACAGCATCATATATCCTCACTACTTCCAAAACCCTAGATTTTCTTTGCGCCAAAACGAAAGGTGATGAGTTTCCCCAAGACCTCCCATCCTGGTGTCCAAACTGGGCGTCTACCGGAGCAAACTGCCCTATCCCTTTCCGTCACGCAACACGAATTGGAATATACGCCGCATCCCAGAGCCTACCCCCCGGCGCTTCAATCAACCGAACCACCGGAACCTTAACAACAACCGGCCTGCACATCCGTTCACTCACCCAAATAAGCCCGCCCTCCCCCATGAAAACCATAAACGACACCCAAGGAGCCATCCAAACCCTCCACATCTGGTTCCAATTCCTCAACACCCTCCAAAACCCATCCCCATCGCCTTCCCAATTCCTCACCCTCCTCCCAGGCCCCACGTCCGCCTTAAATAAAGACACCGAAATCACGCCCTTGATTCGATACCTAGAGAAATATCAGGAGCTAATAGAGTACTGGGTCACGCCCCCTCCATTACCCGCAGACCTCACTCATTTAACCCAAGTCTTCGAGCAAACCTTCTTTAAGCGGAGACTATTCGTCACGGAACATGGGGAATTGGGATTATGTGAGGAAGGAGGGATGGTGGGCGATGGGGTATGTATTTTGTTTGGGTGTTTCTTGCCGGTTCTTTTGCGATGGGTGGGTGGGGAGGGGGAGGGGGAGGGGGAGGCTGGGGATGAGGTGGGTAGGGAAGGTAGTAATAGAATTGACGGAATAAACAACACAGAGGAAAAAGTCCTCGAGAGCAAGAAATGTCACTTCATAAGCGACGTTCTATTAGGCGAGATTATGCACGGCAGGGCAATTAGAGAATTTGAATCTGGTAGAGGTGGGTATTCGGAGGAGACGTTTGTTCTAGGTGGTTAGAACTTAGGATGGTTTATCCCATGGTAGGGAAGAGGATGGATGAAGTACTTGTACTCGAATATAATCTGTTTTTATTTCTTTTCGGTTCTTTTCGGTTCTTTTCGATTATGATATACCTACCTCCCTTTTGCTCTACCGCTCTTTGCAACTTTTAATCCCATGACTACTATCTATCCATCACCTCACCACAATCACTTATCAACCCTTACTAACTCACCAACACACACACCAACATACCTCCTAACAAATCAAAAACAAATCACAACACTAACCCACCCACACATCAAGAATCAACAACACGAATGTATAACGAACGACATATATACCTCCCTGTCCCTACTCTACTCTATCACCACAATCCTCACCACAATCCCCACCACAACCACAAAAAAAGAACGATACACCACCCTAAACCCCACCAAAAAAGCACCACGCTAAAAAAACTAACAAAAACAAAACCAACGAATGTCCACCACCCCTTAAACCCCCAACCACACCCATCACTCCCCATCCCCCTCCTCACACACCTCACAAAGTACTCCCCCACTTCCCCCTCTTCTGCCTCATCTCACCCTCCGTCGATGTTCCCAACCCACTCGCAGCACGCACCGTATGAAAGATAGCCTTGGGGAGTTGCAGGGACGGGATGCGGGGTGCTCGTACCGAGCGTTTCGGTTCCATCAGGGGAATGGAAGCATTGGCACGTTTATTAACCTTCAACTGTATCAATCAGTATTTCTTCCAATCCCCAACAGAAATGACAATGAATGGTACGATACATACCTCATTACCACGCTTACTGGAAATCCACTTTCTCGCCCAGCCTTCTTGATCACTTGCCCCGTCCATACCTATAGGAGTAGGAGGAATCTGAGTCATCTGCGCCTCTTCATCATCGGGTCTTGTCGTTGCCCCTAGTAGAGGTTGTGATGTCGCTTTGGTGGGCGTTAACGGCTCATCGGTTTCATCGGGAATCAAGTGACGAGGATGGTAACAAGCGGCGCAGCATTTGAGAATGAGTAACAACAAGAGTACCGAGATTATCGAAAACAAAATACACCAAGGACCCCATTTTGCGAAAATAACAAGATCTGACTCCTTTGGTTTGCGGCAAGCCTTGATTGTGGGATCATTCGAACTACAGTCCACGGCGACCTTGGTCTTGTTGGCTGGCTGGTTCATGTCTGGATCCATGTCCCCATTCGTCTCAAACGTTTCTTGTAAATCCGGCAAGATGAAATCATCATCTCTCTTTTCCGATTGAGATGAACTTTCTGCAAGATCTTGAATTTCCTTCGAGTGAAAAAATGGAAGAAGAATTCCGTCCGATCTCTTCTCAGCGAGTTCATGATTCATGATCTGTTTTTCTGCGGATGGGATGTCGACAAGGTGACCTCCTGTTGTTGAGCCGTACAAAAGCTCTATCGCTCTCTTAAAAAGGTCCTCTCCAGCATTGCCTTCATGAAATTCTTCAAGTCCGAGGAAAGTTTTATAGAGATTGTTCAGCTTTTGGATTTCCTCTTTCACGTCATCCCAAGTACATCCTTCTGTTTTGACACACTTCGACATGACATTTATTTCGTATTCATGTGCAGCTTTTGCCGTGAATTCGTAAAACTTTACAGTGGTTCCTTCTTTTTGAGCAAGTTTCGCTTGTTTCTCTATGTCGGTACGTATCTCTTCAATTTGTCGGTCGTTTGCTGCCTTCTGGTCAGGCGAAAGACGTCTCCTTCTCAACTGCGAGGGTTCTCGAGAGCTCAGAACGCTAGCAGATCTTCGGGCTCGATCTCTCAGCTTTTGTCGTATCGTCGCTAGATCGTCTTCGTTGCATCCCTTGACCTCACGACATTGTTCACGAGAGCCTGCATCTATCTCACGTATCCACTCCTCAACGGTTGTATCGAAAGCATTTCTCGTGGGGAATCCTAGAGTTGCAAGTCTTTGTGCAAGCTTGTCGGTGACTTTGCCAAATTGATCAATGCTCTGGTCGGCGAATGCCCAGTTCTCTGGCGGAAGGGTTCTTTTGATTAGCGGTGAGATCTCTCGAGAGTCTAGGATACTGGCAGACTTTCGAGCCCGATCCCTTATCTTTTGATGAAAAGTTGCGAGATCTTGCTCGGTGCAATTTGACCATTTGGAAGTGGCGGTTGCAGGTAATCGATCACAGCTCACCATCTCTTCGGCCCTGAGCAGCCAAACTTCTACTTCTGCATCGAAGCTTTTCCTCGTAGATTCATTCACTCCTGACGCTGCGAGTGTTTTTGCAAGGGCATCCATTTCTTTCCCAAAAAGATCAACGACCTGCTCGATTCCAGCCCATACTTCCGTTGGAAGAGTTCGTTTCGTTAGCGAAGAGACGTCTCGAGAACTCAAAAAGCTAGCAGACTGCCTGAGACGGTTTCTCAATTTCAGAACTTCTGCCTCGAGCACTTTTACATTGCATGCCTTATTAAGCAGGGGACACATAACCAGTGCATAACTCTCCGACGTCGTGAGCCAAGTTTCGACAGTTGAATTGAATATTTTTCTTGTGTCGTCGTCTGATCGTAACCTAGCGAGACGTTGTGCAAATTTGTCAGCGTTCTGCCCGAGTGGTTCAATCCAATCATCAGTTGCAGTCAGCTGTAGGGAAGGGCCGATTGCAATCCCATCGAGATATTCAAGAACAATCTGGCCGATGGGATCATTTTCTCTTTTCAGGGACGTAGAGGCTTCAAGAGAGGGCATAAATCTTTTAGACTTGTTGATCCGGTCTATCATTTTTTTGGCCATCGTTTCTCCGTCTTCGACCGTACACCCCTTGGCTGCGGCGCATTTATTTCGAAATTGCATGCCGTTTGTCGATATGAGCGCATCAGCTTCTTTTGCAAAAAGCTTCCAAGCCAGATTTGATGGGTACAATAGAGCGAGACTCTTTGCATAAGCATCCATTATTTTGCCCAGTGTTTCTATTTGCTGTTCGAAGTCTGCCCACAGGTCTTTGGAAACTTCTCGTTTCGACAATCGGCCATTATGTGGCGAAGGAACGAGACTCTTCAGCTTTTGAACTCTAGTTTCAGTCCTGTTGACCTGATCTTCCACGTCCTTCTCGGTACAATTCGGACAAAAACGCCTCATTTCCCCAGGGAGTTCGTGGATCAGAGTTTCAAGTATTTCATCCCACTCTTTCTTTCCAGCTCCCGGTACTCCCTGCTCATACAGTCTTGCCATGGGTTGCATGAAAGCGATGAAAGCATCAAAGCTCTCTTCAAAAGCTGCCCAGTGTTCACTACCCGGCGGGGTTCCAGCTCTCTCTGAAAATCGATTGATATCTCGAGAGTTGAACAATCTCGCAATAACCCCCCTCCCCTGCCCCAAAAGTCCCTTCAAAGCACCTCCACCACCTGGCATCAACATCTCAACGCCCTTCCCTTTACCACTAATTCCCAGGTCATCGATTCTTTCTTTCTGCGCCCTATACCCTTCAACGATAGAAGCATCATGACCCGAATTCAAGGACCCAATGACCATCGCTGAAGGATAAAGAACCAGAAGTGCGAAAAAGGTAAAGAAAGCCCAACGTAAAAGATTCATTTTCCGTTCCTGAGATGCGCGATGGTAGGGTGGATACCAGGGTTGATGGGGTGGGGGTCGTAAAGGTCGTTGCGTTGGGTTTGTGGGCATTGTTAGCTTGGTGGTATGGGTATGGTGATGAAAGATCGTCTTTGTTGGTGAGAATGTTGATCAACTTCGTCGTCGCACGTATACTCAATAACCAACACAGTCCGGATACCCGTATCCGACTTCAACAACTGGTGCAAGAACTCACTCCAGCAACTAAAGCTGAAGAATCAGAGAAAGTCCCCAATATATCAAACAGAGAGATGGCTTACTGATCCGAAGAAAGGTCCTTGGATGCTACTTCGCAATGAATGATAACTTCTCTCACACTTCTGTGCTCAAGAAATCCGAGAGAACAGAAGTCTCTGTTGTCGTCCGTTCTCCGGGAGCCCGAAAAGGGGACGGGAGAAAAGCAAGGAGCAACTCCGTGTGTGTGTTACAAGCAAGTGAAAGGATATCCCGTCGCCCTCTAAGAATGGAAATGATAATGGTGATAGAAACAATGATGGAAACCCAAGAGAAGACGCCCAGAACGATGGATGATGGCGTTGTGGGTGGGGGGTAAGAGTGTTGAGTGGTGTTGATGAGAAAGAAAGGGAGAAAGGAAGGGGATGGGAGGGGAGAAGTGTTGAGGGTGTTTGCATAGAAGGGAAAGAGCGACTTGGACTTATGGTTGCAGTGTCGATTTTGATGTGGAGAGGGAAGGAACGATACTCGCCTAGAAAAACACCAGATACACTTCATTCAAACACTGCAAGACTTGGGTAGGTAAGGAGTAAATATCTGCCTTGAATATCGTATAATCATTAAGTACCAACGAGGGTATCCAAATCCTACAACCCATGACCATTCCCCGTTTGCGGACGGCCATATCCTCCATGCACACCTTGGTTGGTGGCATTATTACCCGACTTGGCCCAATCATCCGACGACAAGGTACGCATATGTCCATACGTAGGTTGTGGTAGGTAATTTGGTGGGCTATGACTTGATCGAGTAAGATCGTTAACGCGACCTTTCCGAAGATGCAAATCAGATAGGATGGATTCCGATTGACTTTCGAAGCTTGTCAAGAGAGCTTTGGAGTCATCCCAACGTTGTCCGAATGTTTTCAGTGTCTCTTTGATATGGGTGACACAATTAATACTCCTCTCAACGCTATCGATGCCAGTATTAGGTGGTAAAGGCGGTGGCGCTGGTGCATTGGGGGAAGTTTGGAGATAAGGTAGTACACCATTGAGAAGTAGGTCTTGGTCTTCCATAAGAACCGCAAGAAATTGGCTTCCTATGAAGTATACTCGTAGTGCATCGTGATATGTGTAAAATGCTTTGTTGATGGGATCCTTGCTTATTGGAAAGAGTTTCTGCATGTATGCAATGCAGTATTCGAAGATCAAAGTTTTCCCATAGGCGGAGACAGTCTGTGTACGACAAGATGGAGCGAGACAGTAGACGTAGCTGTAGAGAAGCTCCAAATCGAAAAATTCTTTGAATGAAAGCTTCAAAGTATCGGGAAATGACTCGGACCAATCCTTCATTTCTTGGCATATGTGCCAAATATATCTTTCTGGGTCTTGCAATGGCTCACGACTGGATTGAAATAACTCCTGATACCAGCTTGACTGAACATAACGCAACTGAAATAACAGTCCAGCAGTCTCTATCGAGTGCTGTCCAGTAAGAGAGTCGCTGACAGCAGCATTGGTCTCGGGGATCCAGGGGAGGTTTACGGCCGTGGAATCGTCCGTAAACGAGAAGCATCGTGCATGGACCATACTTATCGACCTGTCTTTGTCAGCCATGATTCCTGTAGGATATGTGCCAAGAATTACCTGTCAAGAGCATAGGCGCAGTAGAATATCCTACGTCGCATATCTAATGTCACCCTGTCCGTTTGCTGCTCGCTTGGCGGGTCTTGGTGGAAACCTAAGTCCACTACTGCACGACAAGCAAAGCCAATCAATTGCCAGCTGTCAAAATGAGCCGGATCAAGCATCGAGTATTGAACAAGCAGAATTAGGGCCTGTATTTGTGCCACATAGCCCGGAATGAGGACCTTGTCGGCATATTGCAATGCTCGACTCACCCAGGTAACGCCTTCAGTATAGTAGGCATCTTGGTTGCTTCTTGACTGGCTGGTATTCCCGATGGCAAGTACCATGTATAAGAGCCAATTTTCGAAATCAGTGACAGGTCGCCCGTTTTCCTGATAAACCGCATCAAGGGCGTTGATTAGTGCCGTTTCTGAAAATGCAGGGAAAAGTGAATATATGTTGTCGAGATAGTACTGAACTAAACCCATCGCAGCGGATCTTGGTGGTAACTGAAATGCTCCTGGCTGAGGCATTGTTTCTAGAACTGTAGCTGCGAGAATTAAACGTCCAAATGTCATGTTTGTGGTAGACGACTCAAAGTCTCGAGTAGTGGCATTCACGGAGCTTCATTTAATCAGTAAAGGGGTACATCGAATATCGTTTCAACTCACAGAAATCCAAAATCCGAGACTAGTTCATTCACATCGGCGAGTTCCCTCTTTCTTGCTGCTTTGCCGTGGATTGCGGCGCGTATGGTTGCAAGTGAGTCTTTGCGATCTGGAACTGCAACAGGCAAGTCAAAATCGTGCATAGCGACTGATGCCTTTCGAGATCTCGCATATGTGAGTTTCCTTTCCAATTTTTCCACACGTGATTCAAGAGAAGCAACGTAACTATAAGATAATTTAGTCTCCCTTCGTGTTGCGAGGTTCAAGTCTACTCGAACTCACCTCCTTTCCTTTCCCTTTGCAAATTGGTCATTGGCACTTGAACATTCTAGTGCCCTGCCCGATTTCTCACAAGCAGTACATGCTGGCAATTTGCCATCACACTTTTCACTCATCAGCTTCCAGATCGTCAGATTGGGTAGAAAGATCAAACCTTTATTTTCGCGGAGCGACCTGTGACAGGTTAGAACGTTGACTCTTATCAGAATAATATCCACACTCACATCTTGAGCAAGCTGAAACTGGTCTTGATACCCTCAACAGAGGTGTATCTGCCAAGCTGGGTTGTGGTCGAACCATCTTTCTTTAATTCTAGTCGCGTGGCAAAAGGAGGGTTGATTGAGTAGTAGAATGTCTCTGCTTTACATTTTCTCATACAAGCACGGCGAATGATGACAGAAAGGTATCGAACGGAACTTGTTGAACGATGTTGACGGTATCCCGTAGGTGTTGCGCCCAGAAGAAGTTGCAATTAATGACGAGATGAGCAAAAAGTCGCTTTGGGCACCCGAGTTAGAGACTAGTAAATGGGTATTCTTTGGTTAAGCGGAACTCTATACTCGTGGTGGTGAACACAGGGTACAGAGCCTCACGGACGATTGTGAAGGAATGATGTGGATAAGACGTCTAGTGTGAGAGAGGGTAGGGTGATATACAGAGTGATTGAGCTGCTATTGGCGCCGAAGTGAGGCTGATAGAATACGTACGATCTGGGAATGATGGTGTTGAGGTGTTGCCGTGTTGCTTGTGGTACTTGAAGCTTTCGTGAACGTGTGAACGTCTGCCTGGTGCTGGGAAAAGAACAAGGGGGGACCGAGAGGCTTACTTCTACGGTCTAAGGACTTTGCTATTGAAGGAATTGTGTAGGCAGTACTGGGGTTGCAATTGGCGTGTTCCAGAGCGGTGCTGCTGGTTGGTGGCGTGAGAGCTGGGCAAGCAGTGGAAGTGCTCACAACGGGACGGCAATGCAAGGGATGGGAGAGCTTGGGATAAAATGCAGATAGAAGGCTGCAGAAGACTGGAGACTGAACGCTGGAGACTGACGACCTTTGTGTGTACTGACGGGTCGGGAATACTCCGTAAGTGATAGAAACCCGCCAAGGCCGAATTGTACCCAGCAGCGCTTATTATGGTAGACGCGGTTCCTCCGTCTCGTCTCCTTGGAAGGGCGATGGGGGCATTTCGAGCAAGGACTCAAGGAGGGGAGGAGAGGGGACTCAGGGGAGAGAGAGAGATGAACCCAGTCTCGTGATCCGCGACGATAAGGTAGGGCGTAGGGTCACCTACCGACAAGGGCACAGATATAGAGCTGCACAGATATAGAGCTGCACAGATATAGAGCTATGCATAGTGACACGGGCAGCGGGATTACGAGCAGATGGATGGAGGGGTCATCGTAGCCATCGCATCCATCCCATCCCATGCCAGGCATCGCAAGCATCGCAGGCATCGCAGCGCCTGTTTCCACAGACGAGGTTGCAATTCTTGCTTAAGGTATTAATGTTCGCTTGCCCACGCTCAGCGCTGGCCAAAGTCAATCCTCGAGTCCATGACCATTCATGGCCATTCATGGCCCGTCTGACAGGTGACAGTTCTTCTGGAACATGGGAGGAACAAGCCCTTGGTTTCATTTTTAGCAGCGCGTGGGCTGGGCTAGAATAACGCTAGCCTATACCTGTACTAGGCGGGGTGGAGTGCCATGCCATGCCATGATGCCAGTGCCAGTGCCAGACCCATTGGACTACCTACGAATAGAAGCGATAGCATTGCCGTGGTGCCGGTCGAAGTTCAACATATCTATCCTTAGTACACAAAAGAACTCTTCCTTACCTACGGATACCTCGCTAAAATGAGGATATTGACGGACTTTGATCCGAGTATATATTTATATAAATCTACCTCGAAATGATATAAATAGCAAAAGGATAAAATTGGGGTGGAATGGATGAGAGCATGAGTTGGTCGTGAGGTGGCAGGTGAAAATGATTCCATCCAAAGTACAGAGGACGTATGATGAAGCAGCATGCGTAGACTGCGCTGGCCATACAGCAAAATTCCCGTGGTGTTGGTGTTGATAGAAAGGACCCTGATCCCTCCCCTCACTCAAACAATGGAAGCCACCACTGCGACTGTGACTGTACTCTAACTGTACTGTGAGTGCCACCTCGACCCCACCCTCGCCTCGCCAATGCGCACCAACACAGGCTCGAGACAGGCATTGCGACTGGCATCGCACTGGCATTGCACCTGGGAACGAC
Source organism: Hymenoscyphus occultus (assembly GCA_900536445.1). Lineage (NCBI taxonomy): Eukaryota > Fungi > Ascomycota > Leotiomycetes > Helotiales > Helotiaceae > Hymenoscyphus > Hymenoscyphus occultus. The sequence goes on from UNPT01000003.1 coordinate 107,791, forward strand.
CGCGAACGGCTCTGGGGTCCCGGGACGTACTCGTAAATTTACTCAAACGAGCCAGAGGGGCAGACAGACAGTGGAGGCAGAGGCATATCAAACGAGCCCCGTCGTTGGCTGCCTTGCTGGTCCCTCTCCACTATCCTTCCTGAATTAGATTCGTCGACGACTGCCCAGCTCGAGGTTTGTTTGGTGGTCTGGGTATCTGGTGTCGGATGCCTGGTCTCTCTGATCCATCATGTTCGCAAAGACCATCTTGCATTTTAGAACTCTTCAACTCTCAATTATGTCTTTTTGTTTCCTGTAGGCGCAATCATCTTAACCACAGCCCTGGCAGTACAGTACCCGGAAAATCTTGGACCTTGGAAACATCTACTAACAATTGCCTCCACTGCATCCTGCCAGGACCGTTCATCGCTGATATCGCCGCCTTGCGCATTCGTTCCTGTCCCTTCTGACGTGACACCGTCGAGAAACGATACACGGCAACGACAGGAGAGAACTTTCTATAGCAGCTTTGAGCTTGGAATCTGGATTGGCGTGAAAGCAAGGAAACTCGAGTTTATATAAGGAATACCCCTCCCACCAAAATTCGGGATCCAAAAACACCACGCCGATGGACGCACTGGATCTTTTCCGTCGGGCGCAAAGCTCTGTCATCCAGGCGCGAGAGGTGAAACTGCGCGAGAACGGTCATGGTCTGAACAATGGCCATATCCACCTCCACGGGCATCCCCATGGCCATAGCCATGAGACTGAACCACCAGCGCCCCGGATTGCGCACACGTTGACGGCTTGCTGCCGTTGCCGCCAGGTTCGTGCGATGCCTGTTTCCTTTCCGCAGGTGTCAAGCACTGACACACAAGTAGAGAAAGACGCGATGCGATGCGAACCTCCCCCGCTGCGCACCATGCGAACGAGCCGGCGCCGTGTGTGAATACTATGACACCTCCAAGGGCAAGAAGATCTCGAGGACGTACGTGATAAAACTTCAGGACAAGGTTCGGGCTCTGGAAGCGGAGCTCAGCCAGTATACAGAAGAGGAGGGAGGACCCCAGAAGCCCGAGGATATTGTGCGGCCGGGAGGCTTGATTCGATTAGATGAAGACGATGAAACCCCGCGCTTTTTAGGTCCCTCGAGTGGCATCGCGATGACGAGGTTAGTGATGGAAGAGGCTAAGAAATATACGGATTCAAGGACCATTCGTGAACTGGTACCTGAGGTTCGCCAACGTCGACCGCCTATGAAATCTCCAGAATCTGCATCGGAAAGGAAAAAGTCATATCCCATGATCAGTGCTGTGCCAGCCCCTACATTACCAAGTCGCTTGGTAACAGACAAGCTGATAGAGGTCTTCAATCAAAAGGGTAAGTATGCGTGAGTGAAGCCTGTTCCAAACATTGACTTACTTTGGAGTAGCCCAGTACCTTGCTCCCACCCTGCACGAGCCAACCTTTGCCAAAGACCTCCAGGAAGTCTACGATGGAAGTACAGACCCCTACAAAAATTTTGTCTTGAGAATGGTGCTCGCAATTAGCATGCAAAAACTTGATACTCAATATTCTGGTTTAGCCGACAGTTATTATCTCGCAGCCATGGCATACATGGAAGACGTTATTCGTCCCAAGAATATCGACACACTGACATGTCTGATATTAGTTGCACAGTATTCTATGTTGACACCAACTCGTACCGCTATTTATTATATTGTAGGCCTAGCGACCCGCCTTTGTCAGCAACTTGGTTTGGCTGAAGAAAAGACCATCACTCAAGGAGTGTCACTGGGTCTGGTTACTCCCCTCCAGCTTGATATGAAACGACGATTATCGTGGATCATTCTTTCAATGGAATTGGGCCTTGCCCATAGCATGGGGAGACCCAATGCTTTTGCCACCGGCGAAAATCATATTGATGTTGGCTATTTTGAGACTGTTGATGATGAATTCATAACAGAAGGTGGTATATTGCCTGGTCCTCCTTCTGAAAAGAAATCGGTGGCTATTCATTTCTTCAAAATGAGACTTCTACAAGCAGAGATTCGAAGGGTGCTCTATCAAAATAAGCGACCGGAACCAAAAAATGAAGACCATCCCTGGTTCATAGAAATGGAGAGGAAATTGAAAGATTGGCTGGATGCAAGCCCTCAGGGTCCAGCTTCGACCAAAGCCTGGTATCTGTATGTGTATCATTCATAATTCATCAAAGTATGCTAACAAGTCTTAGGTTCACTGATAGATACAACACAATGATCGTCACACTTCGAAGACCATCACCGCAAGTGCCAAAACCCACTGCGCAATCTGCACTGCTGTGCTATGAAGCATCCGCTGAAAACGTTCAACGTGCAAGCAAGCAGATGCAAACCGGCGTAGCTGACATTACATGGATATTTCTGCTTACAGTATTTCAAGCGATCAACACTATGCTTTGGTCAACTTCTTATCCAGAGGTTCGTGCTATGCATAGTAAGGATGAACTTGAGGAGAATATCGATATTGCTCTCGAGATCATTGCGAATTGCCGAGAACGCTGGCCGGGCACAGCAGCTGCCTCGGATCTCTATTCCAAACTAGCCAGAGCTTGTCTAAGAAGCTACGATGTGGTCCTAGAACCTATTATCCAAACGCCAGCACCAAAGTACATGTCACTGGCGCCATCATCACTGGCAGCCAATTCTCCAGCCTCTCTCACGGATGGCAATTCCCCTGCAGCCTCCGAACATTCTCTCGCAACCAACGGCTCAATGCCACGCTCACAAGTCCACTTCCAAGAAGCACCTCAATTTGGCGTCGTCTTTAACCAAATGCCCGAGCATATTCCCCACTTTGATTACAGCATGCAACCTCCACCACAACCAGCCTTCCGCTCCAACTCCATCTTCATGTCAGGCACCAGCCGACAATCCGATCGAAGATTCTCCTACTTCCCACCCGACTTTGCACAAACCAACAACCTCGCCAACTCCTGGAATCCCATGGACATCACCGCTTCTCAGTCTCAGGCTCCCGCACACGCACCGCCTGCGATTGCGGATCCCAGTTACATGATGCATCATTCGCCCTTCAGCTTCAACTCGTACCAGTTTGGCGAGCAGGATTATGATGTCCAGATGCGACAGGGTAGTCTCAGTCAGCAGCAGCAGATCGAACTCATGCAGACCCTCGAGACGGATGGCCTGTCGGAGATTGATAGTTATATGAATATGGGCGCGCAGTATGAACAACAACCACCTGCGGGATATCCAATGGGACCGAGTAAATTGCGACGGTGATGAAAGTGAGGTGAGGTGAGAGAGGCTTGGTTTGGATTGGTGTATTCCTTCCTTCCTTCCCTTTTCTTTTGCCTTCCTTGGTGGAACAACGACCACAGTGATTCTCGCCTGAGACTTAACGTTGTGCGAGAAAAAGAAAAAATGAAAGTCCGATTTCTTTTGGTGGAAATGGCGTATATATTTTTTATGTTTTATGTTTTTTTGGTTTCTATGTTCTGTTCTAAAAAGGGGTTCTTGCTGCGAAGCTTTGTATCTTATCTGGTCATGGAAGGGTTGAATTTGGGTTGTTGGATAGAGGTGTGATATTTTTGTACTCGTGTTGTTGGGGTCTTTTGTGTGGATTTTTGGATTGGTAGGTAGGTTGGATAAAGAAAGGTAGGTAGGTAGGTGGGTATGGTAGGGTAAGATGGTTTGTAGGTAGGTATCAATTGGGATTGGTATATTATATTATATTATATTATAGAAGTTGATTGATATGATATCTTCTGGATCTGTTTCTTGTTTCGTGTGTGTGACTTTTGGGCCTGGTGTGTGGGGGTTTTAGGTTTGGTTTTGAGGGTTGATGGTTGATGGTGGAGGGTGGAGGATGGTAGGGGTGGGATTGGAGTTGGTGTTGGTGTGGAGTAAGAGAGTAAGGGGGATTGGGGAGTAGGGGATAAGTGTGGTGTTGTGGATTTTTCGATTGGGGTTTCTTGAGCGGAATGGAATGGAAATGGAGGGGGTTGATATTTATTTACTCACTTAGGTATGGATTGATACTTAGGTACTTACTTACTTAGGTACTTACTTATGTACGTAAGTAGAACTTACTATTAGTCTATTATAACCCACCACTATATTATATATACCTCTCTCTTCCCACCCTCTACCCCCTGGGAACCTCTCTACCCCCAGAACCGGCATAGTAAATACCTGCACGGGCGTGAAATTAAGCATGCATGCCAGGCCAGACTTGGATTCTCTTTCAAGCCAAGCTTCGCATAACCTTGGTAGAATGTATATTGTATGTATTTAAAGAAATCTATTTTCTTATATTATATAGCTCCGAGAAGACCTTGAACTTTTGTTTTATGCTGATCTTTTGGGAGATTGGATGGTGGTGGGTTGGGGATTGGAGGGCGTTGGGATGGGGGGTATAGATAGGGTTGATATTGAGTAGAGAAATGAGGTGGTGGTGATTTGTCTTCTTCTTTCTGACAGACGAGATATGATTTCGAGGAGTTTGACGGGGTGGCGGTTGTAGTCGTAGGTGATTTGGTGAGGTGAGGTTCTATGAAGAGTGATGATTGTGAGGTTAGCGCGGTATGGATGATTTATATTGGACAGGGCAGGAATGATGATCGCCTTTGCGAGGAGGGGTTTTTGTGGGGATGTTAAGAATCGACAGAACTACGGAATGCTTCTATCAAAAGTGAAAGTGAAAAAGTAAAAATCTACCCTCTATTTTCCTAGCAGGTAGTATAAGAATCGTTTTAATTACGAGTATAGTATTTTAAAGGAGTTGGGATTAGGATAGTTGGGTAAGCACTTGTTTTTTAGAACATGTTTGTGGTTATCTTTGTATCTTTGTGGTGTGTATAATAGGTAAGAGTATAGCAGGGTGTAAGGGTATAGAAGGGTAAAAGGAGGAAGAAAAGAAGGAGGGAAAGTTGAGGTGGCAAGAGAGAAGGTCTCTAGGAATGTAGATGAATTCTTTGGAATTTAGGTGGTTTTAAGATATAGTCTAGTTGTATATTTGCTTTTTGACCTACGATAGCTTTACTTTTCTCTACTGCCTTTCCTACTCTACTTTCTCTACCTACTACCTACCTTCCCTCCCTACTTGTCCCTTTGCCCTATATATTGATATATTACTAGGGGATTGTGAAGAGGAGGTTGGGGGGTAAGGGAGGGGCTGTATTAGGAGTAGTAGGCGAACAAGTAGTAGGATTTGAAAATCTAAGATAGGGAGTACAGGTGATAGAGTAGGATGGGAGGTACTAGTAAATCACGTATTTAGGGCTCTTTCAGACTTTAGTCGTTTTTTTTACTTTTTCAATGTTTTAAACTGGCAGGAGTTTCTGATCGGCATTCCGTAAGAATCAATGTTCTACTGAACCATGGAGGTCGCTCGACGAGAGTTCACCTATTAGTAAGATGGAATTGCGGGGTTGACGCAAGGAATAAAGACGTTGTTGGGAGAATGGGATTTCGAGTCACAGATTCGATGGAAGCATAGGAGGGCACAAGATGAATAGGTAGGGAGTGGATTTTGCTCCTCGGGATTTCGAATTTCTGGGGGAGGCGGGAAATTGAATGACACGTGATTTCTCACCCCCTTACATTCGCTAAATTGCGCCAAAGAAAACAACCGATGCCGCTATCTCAAACCCATTTTTCATAGATTTGTTTAACAGCCAACTGAAAAATATTTCTAAATCCTAGGAGGATAAGTAGATCACTCACTCACAAGTCCCATCATTTCCTCTGCGACAAAACCTTGGAAGCGTCTCGTAGAAGAGAGTCCTCGTACATACTCCACTCCCCATCTCCCAAACACAGCGAGTCACACGACCGAAAAACTTGGAGAAACAACCGAAAACGGCCACAAAAAAACCACCCCTAAAAACAGCAGTAACACGAAACCATTCCGTATGTTTGCGTCCAACCGTCTCAAGGATGTAGTACTCTTCCTCGTCTGAAACTCAGGAAGGAAAACCAATCTATTTTATCCGAGTAGCGATTTATCAATATCTTTCAACAACACCACAAACAACCACATAATATACATTTCTAACACCAACAAGATGACAGTAACCTGTACGTCCACTCCCCTCCCCCTCCCCCTCACCCTCACCCAGACCCACACCAACACTAACACCCCCAGCTCCCTCCACCCTAAAAACCCACCCCCAAATCCCCTACACCCTCACCATCCACCCCACGCACCTCCTCCTCACCCCCCGCCTCATCAGCACCCCACACCGCAAATTTCCCCCCCTCCCCTCCACACAACCGCTCCCACACCTCACCTTACAACTCAACGCCTACCTGGCACCCGAGTTCCGGCGGCGGTACAACCGCGACCCGCAGTTCTCCGCGGAATGGGTGGATTTCGGGTACGAAGAGGAGAGCGACGAGGTGGTCGTCATGGCCTGGTTGGAGGGCACGGATTATGTCGCGCATTGGGCCTTTGGACGCTTGCTGGAAGGGGATGGGAGACATGCGCTGGAAAGTGGGTGTCCCGAGGAGGAGGCCGTCGGGGAGGGCGCGGAGGAGGCGAGGGAGATTTTTGGGGGGATGAGGTGGGAGTTGGCGGCGCAGGGGAATGCGTCTTAGGTGTTTGAGTGAGGGGGTTGGAGTTGTGAGGGGAGGGAGGGGTGACGGGGGTTGTTGGTGTTTCGTAATACTGGCTGGCTTCGGAATAATGATAATAGAAAAGATAACACTATTCCTACTTCCCTCTAATGATCGTCCTTTTATTATCACATACCAACCGTTAACTATCTTATTATCTTATAAACCGTTGATTCCAACGATGATCATCACTACTAAAGTCTTTACCTCACAATCTACCTCTAAGTTATATCTAATATAACCCTTACTATATCGAAGAGCCTTTTTCCTTCTTTCTTTCTTTTCATTCGTGCTTTCCAATATCCACCGTACCTACGTTCTTTAGAACGTCAAATACTAAAGTCTAAAGTACTCTATAGTAAACGTAACATAGCCTAGCGTGAAAGAACCGCTATATTAACCCATTGTATATTCCTAGCCAACGTTCGGCACATAGAACTATTCCATTCCATTCCACTTCTAGAGAACCTTTGTAATGGAACTATTCCATTCCATCGATCAGTCTCTGGAATTCCAGAACTTCTATGGAATACCACTTAATTATCCCGAACGGACGCTAGTGTCACTAGTGAATAGTGAGTGAATAGCAAACACCTTAACTTATGTTTGCATTACAAGACTAGGAGGAACGTACTTATTTGGTGCCTTGAGGACTTTTGTGTTTATAGGCAGTGGGAAATTAAGCGAGGGGAGTTGGCGGGCTACAGTCATACGAGAGAAGTGGTCGTAACAGTGAGTACAAGCCCTCTAACAAAGATAATAGCCTACAAAAGAATGCCAGTTATGACATCTCGTGACGCTTAATCCAAAAAGCCGTCGGTAGCTGCCCTTTTTCAGATGCTCAAAGTTGACAGCCTTCCGGTGTGTCTGCCCAAAAACGTAGCTGCGCTTATTCACCAATTGCCAGTTTCCTCGTCACACATATCACGAGAGAGATAGAACAATATTCCGCTTGTCGAGGGTGAACTGGGAGTGGGTTAAATAGCTCGTCAGCTACGATGTTGAGCCGCGTCTCACTGCCAACCATGTCCGACCATGTTAAGCGGCACCAGTGTCCCAAAAAGAAAAAATACAAAACCAGTCCCAAGAAATTGCAAAAACTTAATTACCAACCGTACAAGTACGATGGGATCTAAAGAAACTCAGACACTATTTCTAGACGGTCTTTTGCTCCGATAGGCCGCGGGGTCACAGTTTTATGCCTTGTCATCGGCGCTTTCCCAATTGTATTGCGAACCTGGTTAGGGTTGAATACGAGAACTGGATGTCTTATTTGTGGTTATAAGGGAAAACTTCGGGAGTGGGGAAGGTAGGTGGTTATGGCAACGCCTATTGGGCTGTTGGGCGTATTGCAGCAAGACGATTGGGCTTCACTTTAACCTATCTTCAGTATCTACCATTTGCTAGTGCGTCTGAGCTGGTCTTGAAGTACCTAGGCGAAGACTTGCCAGGGCATGTTGAGCATGAAAAAATATTCTACAGAAGATTACAGAAAAACCTGGATATAAGGATATTCGCGGGGGCAAGTTTCGTAAGGATATAACCGAGGTTATCCTATAGCCAGGTTTTTCTGTATACCAAAAAGAAATCGGGACCCAAAATTTAAGGATATAAACGAGGTTATCCTTATAGCCAGTTTTTTCTGTAGTAGCTAACATATATAATGTGTATAAAGATGGAACGCTCATGGTATCCTGGTTGAGGCAGTTCCAGTGTGGCTCTTACCTTCTTTCACTTAACCTTATCTCCTGACCTAATCACTGCGCTTTGCAAAGTCTGCTAGGTAATTATTGAGCTCGAGGTCACTCTTTCCCTCTCGCCTTTTCTAGAATCGTCCTGTCTCAGGTGGAGACTTGGAAGCAACGAGACTAAAGAGACTCAACACGGCGTCAAAGTCGCGGAAAATTGGAAGTATCGAGGCCTCTCCTTCCCTGAATGACCTCGTCTTGACTGGATGATTTGGTGGGCTCGCCTTCTTTTGGACCAAGACCTCAATCGCAAGCTCGTGCCACCTCGAGTTTGCGACGAGTTTGTAGGTTGAAGTTCTTTGCCTCCGTGAGGCAAGCATTGCACAGCACTTCACCAGAAGGCATTGCCTGGATTGAATGCCCTCATCCATGCTTCTGTTGTATGTCTTCTGTTATATGTCTTCTGTTGTATGTCTTCTGTTATATGTCTTCTGTTATATGTCTTCTGTTATATGTTTTCTTTTACCAGCCTTGTAAGCTTCAAGATAGGAGTTATAATCAGGATGAAATTTTGAGAAGAAGAGTTAGACTGGGTGGTATGAAGTGCCAACGGTTGCATACATCATTTTCTTGACAAGTTGTTGGAGCAGACTGTCTAAGTAATACACGATTAGCAATGACAGTTCCATCAAGCAGGTTCCCAAAATATATCATGGTCAAGTCACTCGAAGAGCAGGACCTCACAATAACAATCGCAACTGCTCCAAGCATAAAGATATGAATTTCGCACAGAGTGGTTTTCTCTTATCAAAATATGGATGACTTCATAAGAACAAACTTCCAATCCCTCATACCACCAGGACCAACTCAACCCCCCCTTTCTTTCTCCTGGTATTTCTGCAACTCCTCCATCATCTCTTTCTGACGCTCACGCAATTTTGCAATTTCTTCATTTTTCGCCTTGATCTCCGCCGCCCATTTATCATTCGCTGTCCTGTCAATACCTCTAACCTCCGCCTCCAATCTCTTCACCTTTTTCTTCGCGCGTTCCAACTCAGCTTGCTGAATTTGCTGCAACTCCCTGTATTTCTTATCATTATTCCTATCATTCTCAAGCTCCATCTTCAAGTCCTCAATCCTCTTCTTCATCTTCTTCATCGCAGCCTCATCATTCTCCTCAAAGTCGTCCTTGAGTTTCAAAAGCATCGTCCGCCTTGGATTCCCGTCTGCATCCACGTCGAAGGGCATCGCGCCACGGTATTCTTCGTAAGCAAGTGGTATGTATTTCCCATCTTTCTCAAGCGACGCTTTGGCGAGAGCCATCATCGCCATGTAGTCATCCCTCTTCCCAAAATCTTCGATTTCTTTATTCAAGTCGGCGAATCCCTGAATGGTGTTTTGGATGGCTGGTATATCTTTCTCGTGGATTTCTTTTACATCGCGATTGTATTCGTCGTGGAGTTCATCCACTGTCATGCCTGTGGTGGTTCTCTTCCCTTTCGTTGCTTGTTTGTCCCGCTTCTCTCTGTCCAGCCTGCCCATCTTGTCCTCGCTGACCCGCGTATGCTCGCTGACCTGCGTATGCACACTACCCTGTTCGCTTTCCGGAATCTCTAGGCTATTCTCTCTGTCCTGTTCTCGTTCTTTATCCTTCTTCGCCTCTTCATCCCGTTTGTCTTGTCTCGCCTTTTCCTCCGCAGCTTTCCGCAGTTTTTCCTTGTTTCTTTTAGCCACCAATATTCCAACCTTTAGCTTCTTTTGTCCCTCATTCTCCGTTTCTGTGGTGTCTTGATCTGCCGTTTTCTTGCCTGAAAATCTCCATCCAGACGTCCGCTTTTGCTCTCCAGTTTCCATTGTGTTAAGTACTGTCTTCCCGCCCTTTTCCAGTTGCTCAACCCTTTTCACCCGCTTCCGCAATGCTTTTTCATTTGCTTCTTCCTCTGCGCGTTTCATCTCCTCAGAATCCTTCCTATCAAAATCCCCAAAATCCCCTTCTTCTTCTTCTCCTTCATCGTCAGAATCCTATCAGAACACCCATGAGCTCACCCCAACCATACATACTTTCCAAGCAAAGAATACAGTAAATACATACCTTCTCCCATTCCTGACTCTTCTTAGACTTGACACTCTCACCACGCGAAGACGCTTTTCTAGGCGGCATATTTCTTTCTTTCGGGGATTTCTCTTCTGAGGTAATAGATGGATTTGATACCGAACTCGGTCCCGTCGATTCAACTTGTGAATTGACTGACAGAATTGATATTGGACTCGATTCCGTCGATTCAACTTGTGAGTTAACTCTCGAACCTGAATTTGAACTCGGTTCCGGCGTCCCTTTTATAGAATTCTCAGGTGTAGCCTAAAACGATCAGCACCTCCCCTCCCAAAAAGAAATCTCCAGAAGGAGCCGAAACAGAAGGATGAGTTGAAGAGAAGTATCCATACAGCAGGAGTATTAAACTTGAAATAATCAAGTCTCTTCTTCCTCGGTCTCCTTGTACGTCCAAGTGGAGGCGAGAGTTGTTCACCGTTCGGATTCTAAAGAAGCTAATTAGCATCGCATCTCCCTCTTTTCATTCTCCAGGACTCCAAATCTTCCCAAGTCCACAAGAGAAATGGAAAGGAAGCATAAGTTGAGGGAAGTTCCACATACATTTCTCAGTGCAGCCCTCGTCAATCTCGGTGGCATAACATATGATCCAGAACCCTCGCTCGTCCGTCAAAAGATCTCTTAGATGATTGAATTTCACTTCAAACCTCAACTTCTAACCAAAGCAAAGCAAAGCGCAGTAAAATCGTAATAAAAAAAGAGCCTTCTTTACGAACCGAAAAATCAAGGTCATGACAAGTGTAACAACCAAACAAGAAGAACAAAGAACACCCCGAGGAATGAATGAAAACAGCCAATCCAGTAATCACTCAACAACGAAGACAATCCCAACTTCTTTAACAAAGCTATTCTCTACATCTTTTCAGGTCAGCTTACCGAGCGAGCGAGAAAGGTCAGGACTCACGAGGGAAGGAGAAGGTTGCCGGAGGAAAAAACGCCACCTCATTTTGAGGAATGAATGAAAACGGCGATTTACGCAAAAGTTAAAACCCGAGAACCCAGCCTCAAAACAACAAATTTCAATTATTTAATCAAATCGGTATAATATATCAATAAGCTACTCTCCCCCTCTTCCACAAACCGGGAATCAAAAAGAGAATAATACACATAATAAACATATATCTATCACACATCCCAACATCAAAAGCATAAGAACCATAAAAAAGGTAACACAACATGGAAGATCAAAAGAAGAAAACCCAAACATAATGGGTATGGGCAGTATATTAACAAGAAGTAAAAGCTGTATTTTTCTCCTCTCGAATGCCAGCCACATCTCAGAAGTCCGCCCGTCGCCGCTCAAAATGCATGCCCGCTCATCGCTAAAAGCAAAATCTCTCCCTCCCTCAAAGAAAAAAAAGTTTAGCCAGGATGCTTATTATTAAAAAATTATCTGTGCCTCATAGAAGAGTAATGAACAAGAAACGAAAAAAAAAGGAGAAGTTTGTCGGAGGGGGTATCAAAAACAACCAGAAAACGAAGCCACACCAAAAAATACGCCCAGAAAGACAACAAGCGCAGAGTCGCAATCTGTGAGTTGTCGTAGGGAGAAAGATGCCCCAAAGTCGTCGTCGTTGAAAAATAACAAATAAAAGAGGAACACAAGAAAGTATAGGAACTAGATAGCTCCTTCGTCGCCCTCGAGCACACGTCTAGCGGCATCTAATCTTCGTCTCCAAACACGTGAGTCATAGCTACCCGGTGCTGCCTCTTGAAGACCGAGTACACACTTCCCAAGACTCGCAACGAGTCTCTCAACTAAGACTTGATCGTCCCGAGCAAGCATGTGAACGGGAGATGTTTGTACACGTTCCTCGTCCATGGAGCTCTGTCTATCGATGAGCGTAGAATCGCTAGTGAGAACTGAGCTCTTTGATTCGCCGGAACCCCTCAACCCCAACCCTATTCCCAGTCCATGGACCATAGGTTGTTCTGGCATCTTGGGTGGATTCACAAGGGGGAAGCTTCTTCTTGTTCCAGTTGATGAGCAAGAATTTACAGATGAGACAGAAGGCCGGTGACCACCGGTTCCATTTCGCTCAACCACATTGTGGTTTGAGATCTTCTCATCCAGAGCGATTGCATGAGATCTCTCCAACTTGGGTGACTCTGGTATGTCTTCAGGAAATTGAAGACCCTCCTGCGTGGCTCCAAATGTTGAACGTTTAGTAAGGGGGGGTGTCGGTAGCCGTGTAATAGTAGCATTGGAGTGGCGCACGGCATATTCGTCTTCATCTTCACTATGATTCCCAGAGCGATCCTCATCGGAGCTGTTGCTCTCTGCTGCGGTTGCGAAACTCTCCATCGTTGAAATTGATCCCTTACTCTCAGATCTGAGATGAGTGAAGGACGCTCTGGGGTTGAAATTCTCCCCATTTGCTTGATGTGAGTCTTGCATTGCACGAGTAGTTTCAACTGAATCATCCGAACTAAAACTTCCAAGAGTGCCACTACGTTTTCTCCCCTGTTGGCCTATTGTGCCCATAGCACTGTGCAAAAAGAAGTGTTCGTAATCAAAGGCATCCTCACGGTCTTCGTGGGAGATTGGGACATCTGAACTGTCGTGGTAAGCAGAAGAGTCGCTCTCATAACCAGCTCCGTCCACGCTAACAATCTCGTCATTGTAATATTCGCTCTCTTCCTGGTATTCACTCTCCAGAAATGTGTAATCTTGACCAGACTCTATATCCTCATTCCGAATTTGAGGTTCGTGTGAGCGTTTGGGGACCTCCGAAAATTGCTGTATATCAGAGACATCCTCGTAGACACTAGTCACATCTGATCCTTCAAATTCTTGTGGTTGGGGGGAGTTCTTCGGGCTAGTGGAATCAATCCTTGGACTCAATTGCGTCACGTTTGTGTTTTCCTCTTCTTTCCACACAGGTGACATCCCACTACTCAGAGGAGATAATCCAGCGTCAGCACTCAGGGGATCTTCGCCGTATCCACTAGCATTGGTGTACCACTGCTCGGCGGCTGTGAATGGACTGGGAGTCCTCAAACTTTGGAGACTTCTTCGTTTCATGGTATCGTCTCTGGCGCGGTCTCGCAAAACTGATAGTCTCCCCTTCAGATCTTGCATTTGACCTCTGAGGTCTCGCATTTGTGTAGAAGATGTAGACCGACTTAATTGGTGGTCGCCGCTAGGAGTAACGAATTCATCCTGACTACTTGATGTTGCACTTCCTCTATCAAATTCTTCATTTGCTACGTCTTCATTTAAAGGCTCGAGAATGACAGGATGGGGTGGCGAATGTCGGCTAAGTGAAGATGCAGCAAATGCAGCTTCTTCCCGGAGAGATTCGTAGCTTTGAGACATTCCAAGTCTCCGATGACTATCCATGTGTTTGTTGGGAATGTACCGCGCTGCCGCACTCGCTGATCGGACTGGGAATCGACCTTTGCCCATCGGCGAAACAATTGAATTTTCGCTATATACTCTCGAATGTCCTGGCGTTCCCACGGGAGAATCTATCGGGGTATGCAATTGCCGATGCCTCGAGGGACTTGGAAGACCATTATCAAGAGGCGAAGGAGCAGTTCTGAATAATGGACTGCTACTGTTTATCGATGACATAGATCGAGCAGGTGTCAAGAGAGAGGTTCGGGCTCGATTTAGGTTTCCCTCCATACTCTAATTTCATTAGCAAGAGATTCCGGTCGGCTGAAAAGAACTAGACTCACCGTTAAGCGTTGTTTTGCATTCAGCAGAATTTCTTCCGCACGCCGGGCACTCATTTCTATCTCCTCCTCGTCTTCCTCTCCAATCTTGCTCGCTTTTCTCGACAAGCGCTGGGTTTCCTGTTCGATTACTTCCTCCCTATACGGATCCCTATACGAATCGGCCACACTTTCTTCGTCATCTCCTTGAAAATTGCTATCGTCCACGCTAACTCCATCGTCGAAGTCTTCGAAATATTCCGCAGAATGCCCTATTGACATAACTGTGCTGGTAGACTCTACGGAAAGGCTCCGCTGATGATTTCTCTTCCTCGTTTTCCCTGACGCGGAATGGTGCCCTGGAGCGGGGTTCGACCCAATCGATATATGCTGAGATTGCGCCTGTTGTTTCAACAATCTCCTTTCCGCTGGCCCGGGAAGCTTTTTGTTGCGCCCAGGTGTTGTCTCGGCCTCCGTCACTTCTCCAATATCAGACAGCATCGTCCCATTACCATATATTATTTGAGTTGTCGGTGTCCCGGGGCCCATATGTGGTGGGCTGCTCAAGGAGTAGTTATCATCGGTGGGGTCTCTCCATTCGTTGGACGCAGAGAAGGCATTTCGAAGAGGGGAAGGATTGGAGTCGTACTCTCCATCATCGTATGGAAGGATCATGTCAGGATTCGTCAATGCCGGAGAGGCTGGCCGTTCGGAAGTTGGAGAAAGCATTGTCGCAGTGGTACTACCTGCTTGCATCTGCATGTTTCCGTGTTGGCACAGGCCGAAGTGCGACTCCTCGCTTTATAATCGTTCGTTCGTTCGTTTGTGTGGACTTTTTAGGTTCGAGCGAATGCAGATACCCGTTGCGACTAACGCTTCCACTCCGTCGGATGCTCCGCCAAAATCGCGTCTGGTTGTTGCACTGGGAGGATTATTGCCAGGTGGTTGATCCTCTTGTAACCTAATCAAATACGGGGTTGCTGTGTGACAATGGATGAGGTTACAACTGCGACAGCTGAACGAATGAAGCCGACGCGAGCGACGTGTTGGGGAGGGGATGAGGTGAATGGCTGTGGATAAGAATACTTGTCGTACTGTTCTGTGGGGTAGGATGGAAATCGCATAGGAGCATGGCTATGCTGGCAGAAGGGTCATGCCAACAACGTGGGTTGGAGTTCCTTGGTGGTGATGTGATGGGCGAGTTTGAGAGAGAGACAGACAGCAGTGACTTGCTCACTTGCTCCTCCAGGAGATTTTTCGCGATACCGATGCGGAGCGAATGGGATTGCGGCAAGCAACGGAGAAAAAAAATGGAAGGTTCAAGGCACAAGGCACAGATTCGCTTGACACCAAGCTACTTCGCACAGTAGAGAACTCGCCTCGCTCGCCTCCTTTTTGAGTTTCGTTCCGCTCCAAAGGATGGCCTGCCGTTGAAGAGTACCTCAATTAGCAGGGAGATGGTGAGTAATAAGATTCGAGAAACCGACAAACTGCCAATCGTCCAATGGTTCCTCGAATCCTCAGGCAAGTTAGGTTCCTGGTCCTGCATTGACCTTGAAATCCTGCGAGCCGAAGCTGGGATGTGGTGGATTGTCAGTCTGTCAGTGTCACCGTTGATGGACAAGGGAACGATGCGAACGTAGATACGCAGCCTATCGGAGCCTTCTGATGTTTGGGAGACTCCACCATTTCACTTTAAATCATCGCGCTATGATCACTATGGAGCCCCTAATCTGCCAGGTGGACTAGGTACTGGGACTGTGGAGGAGATTTCCGGATTCCCAGTGCAGGGTTCAACGGCTCCCTCCACCAAAAAAAGGTTCACAATTTCTTGTGCAAAGGTTCCCCTCTAAATTATTGTTCACGTCTCTACAAGTACCCAAGAAATTCGTCAGCAATCATCGGTGTTTGACACTCATCACATCTCGCTTGGAAGTTGTCGCTTAATCCAGGAACTTTGGATGGCATGAAAAGACGGGGAAATGCAGCTTCAACCAGGTGGCCGGCATGTTGACACCCATCCCCATGGGGTAAATTATTCACCCAACACATGGCTCTCATTTTTAATCTGCGACAGAACAGATCTGGGAAACGTGTGCATAGGAAACCTTTGCAAGACACTTCTGTGACCGTCTTACTTCGTAACGGTGATATCTCACCTCCTCTTTTGAGATTCCCGAGTCCCGGGAGTTCTCCAACGCCGCCTGACGTTTCTTTAGCACAGACGGCTAATGCGGGGCTTTTAAGAAACATTTTTTTGGTCCGTTTCAGAAAAGACTCACTCCGAGCGTGTTCGTGTTTATGTACTCAAGCCCGATATCCGTAAGCTAACCCGCAGGTGGGCACGGCAAGAGCTCTTGTTCTTTTTCTTTTCACACGATTACAAGAACTTGTGTCATAATTCCACGGTCTATCGGGCTCAGGATATTTCCGCCTCATATATCGTACAAGATAAAAAAACAAAGGTCAAAAACTAGATTTCTGACATGTCAACCTTTTGAATCGTTCTGGAATATCGGAACAATTGCTCAGACTCTACCAGAAAGTCGGGAAAACGACACGTACGAATCGAAGTATTTACTGTTTTGTAACAAGTCGTTACAAGATTACTCACTTTAAGGATATAAACGGTGTCTGCTGCACCGTATCAGTTAGATCCAAAAGACTCTATGGCTGCCATACGAAAACTCGAGAATATATTATATCCAATGCCTCTACTGCAATGGCGTTCTCATCTTAATTCAGATTTGAAAACCAGGTGGAGAACAGTGTTAGTTTGACTCTATGGAGCCAGATAAGGTAAGTGTATAATGTAAAGGTAATAGCTATCACATTCAATAATCAATACTAGATGTGTACACTGAGTAAAGGCTTGCAGTACTCAGTACTCACTATGTAATCCAGTAGACATCAAGAGCTAATCGCTAGCTCTGTCACGTGCATTGAATATATATTCATCCAGGCGCCGCGGACATAAAAGGTGTCAGCAACGAAGTTCTGGCCAAACAAAGCATTTAGTATCGTGGGGCTACTTTATGGAGTTGTTTCGTTAAACGCTCAGCTATTGGCAGCAAACAAATCTATCCCATCCTAGTGTTTGCAGAGACCTATTCAACATCTCGGGGTAAGAGTCATTCGCTAAGTACGGGGTACAGTAACGGAGTAGCTAACAAATATGTACTCCGAAATTTATCCATGAGAGAGCATTATATATAGAGAGGCTCAAGTGGCATGATGATAACCATGTGAACAAGATTCCGAGAAGCTGTGCTTGAAACTTCATTGTTCACCCCATTCATCTCATTCGCTCTATTACTCTCACTCTCTTTTACAGTGACAAGCGAGCCATCAATACATCAACACATCATCAAATCAACAGACCCACCTCAAACATCCCAAAACCCTCTCAATTCAAAAAGTCATATCCACTTACCACCATCAAACTCAATCCCTCACCCAAGTTCCAACATGTCCCAACAATACACCCTCTACCCCCTTCTCCCCCACGACACACCAGCACTCTACCCCATCTACAGCGCCGCCTTCTCACCAACCCCCTTCTACACCCTCGTCTTCCCCCCTTCCATCCCCGCTTCCACAATGTATAGCTGGTACACAAGACGCATCTCACTTCAGCTCCAGAAACCCCAAGTTCGAGGTTTCAAGATCGTAACCGCAGAGAATGAAATAGTAGCTTTCGCGCGGTGGAACTTTCCTTATGTCCCTGACATAAGAGAGGAAAAGGGGGGTGAAGCAGAGAAGGAGGGAAAGAAAGAGAAGGAGGAGAAGGAGGATGATTGGCCACCCGGCACGAATCTCTCATTGACGACTGCGAAATTTGGGGGTTTGGATGAGATGAGAGAGAAATGGGTTGATCCGACGAGGGATTATGGTATCTTACCCTTTCATACACATCCTCTCCCCCCAATAAACTCAAGATCCCAAAGCTGACCCCTCTCTCCAAAAAAAAAGTCTGCTCCCTCCTAGCAGTACACCCCATGCACCAAAGAAAGAGCCTCGGAAAAAGACTCCTACAACACGTCCTCGATCTGGCGGATGCGGAGGGAAGAAGAGTGTACATTGAAGCTACCGATGCTGGATATCCCGTGAGTCTGTTTCTGTTTTTTCAGTTGTCTTATCTTGGGAACTTGAGTTGGCGGGCTTCGAGGTGCTGTGGATTGAGGAGAAATATGTAAGTTGACGCATGACAGTTATACAAGAAATTGGGCTTCGAACAGGTGGACGTACTTCCTATAGATATGAGAAAATGGGGCGTGGAGGAATTGGGGTCAAACATAATTATGATCAGAGAACCTGTACGGAAACCATAAGACGCGCGAGGTTGAAAATTTGAGCTACCGAGAAAATGAAATTGGTAGGAAACTCATCAATGGTTGCAAAAATAGATGACATTCACTTTGTGATACACTTATCATCCCCATCAGCGAAACATAAAACCCCATAATTCGTGAGAACGTGCCGCGTTTTATTCTTGCTCGAGACTATTACCTACGTAACTCAGGAGAGTTGCATTTAGGCTAAGCACTGAAAATGTCCTGGTCCGAAAAAAAAAGTAGTCCCTCGACGTGAGACAGCCACGGTTTGCAAGAGGTTCATTCAGATCTTCTCGCTACCTAACATGCAAAGTAATCCCAATATGCTCCCCCAAACAATCATGTAAGTAGGAAAATTCGTGTCGAAACGCTCAGGACTCCTCAACGACGTTACCCTTCTCCGAAACATAGAGACCGTCCAAGAACTACCGCATATTAGTTTTTGTAATTTCACGAGGCCTTCCAATTCAATCCTTACCTTTCTGATATCCTTGTTTCGTACTCTGCAGATTTGTTGGATATCCGCCGCGCTCTGTGATACGTTCTCGAGGGAGTTGCCGAACAACTGGAGCTCATCCTTCTGGTTCTTTGATGCCTCGACCTCAACACCCTCGTGCATGATGACTTTTCGGACGATCTTCTCACCGATAAAGTTTCTAAACAATATATTGTTAGCACATCGATCTCGGGAACTCCTCTTCTATAATTTCATCCGTCCAGCCATTACCACCTCCCTCCATAATCGCCATTCCCCGCCATATAAAAATTTTGGACGTACCGGATCTCGACCTCGTAAAGACCGGTCTCCTTGTTCAAGTCGACGTTGACGTTAATTGGGAAATGTGCGTAGACGTATCGCATCTTGTACTTGAATCCCTTTGTGACACCAATGATCATGTTGTTGATGAGAGTTCGGACTGTGCGGAGGGTAGCGACGTTCTTTCGGGCACCGTGGTGAAGCTCGATGTTGATGACATCCTTCTTTGGGGTGGAGAAGTTGACTGTATTCGCGTCAGAAGATACTCTGTGAGATTTGAACTCGCGATAATTTATTACCTGCCAAATGTGAAAGGTCCTTCTTGAGTGTGCCTGCAATTCCTCGTCAGCCCTTCCTCCTTCAATTTCGGCGCAGAATTGTAACGAACCTCTTGGTCCAGTGACGGTGACTTGTCGAGACTTGATGGTGACCTTGACTGTTGGTGCGAGTTAGCAATTGCCTTCTTTCCTTCCCCTCCACCAATTTGCGCCCGTCGAACTTCGCCACGAAACCGCTGGAATCGCAATTCTCTTACCCTCTTCTGGGACCGTCAAGGTCTCTTCACTGTGAATGTATCTCATGGCTGTCGGCGAAAAAACCTTTTGTCGTTCTTTTGCTGGAAGAGATTGGGCGTTGCGATCGACCGCGATATTTTTGAATATCGAACTTGGAAATGTGCGGTCCACTAGCGAGAAGTTCCCGGCCCCGGCACCCGATCCCCGATATTCACGTGAGCGCTCCTCTTATCTCCGACGACCGAACTTGCATTATTTTCAAGGTTGAAATCTCAAGTACTTTCCATTCCACCCACATTTGATAAATGCCCTATCCCTATCAGGCTATCACTATATCACTTCTTCTTATTTCAAATTCTTATACAAAATAAAAACAGAAAGACCTATTCGTTCGTTGCTCTAAACATAACTCTTCATACGATCTACAAAATTTCAAGGCACGAAGTGAACTTCTCAATATGAATTAACCCACAGACGCAATTTTCACTTCGTATACACATTTACCGAAGATGATCTATTTCATGCTCACTGGACTTATTCCTTTCATTTCACCCACTGAGATTGTATCTCACTTTGAGGATAGGCAACCAATTGATTGGTGGTATAATAACGGTCCTGCCAAGCCCTACAACTATAAGGATACTAATAACGCAGAGACAGGCTTCCAACAACAACCAAGGTCTCAATGGCTTAGTTGGTTTGTGGATACTGCGTGATCGGTCTGTCACCCTTTTCAAGATTGAGAAATGGTTCTCCTATTGGGTTGAGATCAGAAAGATCTACGTTAAAATTCGGCACAGTTCTTCGAAGCTGCGTCGTCTTTTTGCTCATCTTTTTTCTTTTTTTGGGACCCTACTTAGTATATCATGTGGTTTGAGGGTTCTGGTGCAGTACCTAGGTGGGTTCTAGGTACTATACAGTGAATTCTTTCGATGACTATTCTCTTTACTAACTCCTCAAACCTCTCTCTCAGCATAACTCTTTACCATTCCCTCCAGCGTGGGTTCATACTCCACCAACTCCACCTTCTCCCCCTTTAATACCGTATTAGCCTGCACAAAGACCTTTCTCGGCTGCTTATTCCTCAAGACCTCATTGCGAATCTTCTGTCCCCAGAACTCTGGCTCCACCTCCGTCATATAATTATAGAACTTGGTTCCCGTCTCCACATCGGCCGTGGACTTATACACATGCAATTTTTGCAGGTAAGCCTCAACAGCTTTGCGTCCAGCAGTGAGAATCTTGCTACGATCGATCTTGATGGTTAGGTCTGAGAGATCCTCGTTTTTGTAATCGAGCTCGCAGAATTTCTCGGAGGATTCGAGGAAGCACTTTAGGATGGAGAAACGTGCTTGGGAATGTGCTTGGCCCCATTTGCGGCTTTTGGGATCCCACATCTCTAGAGAGGCGATACCAGCTCGAGCCATCGAGAGGTATGATGCGTAAAGAACATCTCCTGCCTCGTTATTCATATCAGTCTTTCCATCACCAAAACCGAAAATCTTGAGGATTTCGAAGTCGCAGCTCAGTGCCATTGCAACACACTCTGCGCGGCACTCCTCATAACTTGAAGCGATACTACCGAAAACTGATCCCCAAGTTTCTCCTGGTTTGTAGTATGTGGTGATTGGCTTGTTGGTGATAGGGCTGATAGGCGGGTTTGATTGGTCAAAGTTGAATGTGCCTGGAGCAGTCTCCTGTAGTAATTTACCAGTTCCATGTCCTAGAAGCTCGTGGATTCCAACCTGAACCTCGAAAGCAGGATCACGATACTTCTGGTAGACTTCGAGATCTGCTTCAGAAATGAATGGAATCTTCTCATTTGGTGCCTTGGCGCTGAGGACATTACCGAGCGAGACGTTCTTAAATCCCTCAGTTTGTCGGATATCATCGTAATTTGGCTATTGTAGACGTTAATAATGGCAAATGTTTATTTCAGAGGTTACGGATCAAGGGGATAGCTTACAATGTTAATGCCAGCAGGGATACCAGAGCCAGCAAAAGATAAAACTTCCAAAGATGTAAAGTCAGGGCTCAAAAACTCGTCCTTCTCAAACTCTGTAGACCAGGGCAACTTTGGAATCATAGACTCCGCAGCATCAACAAGAGCTCCAAAAGCGCGGGTACGCTCGAGGTTAACTGTGGCAGCGAAACCTTCCCACTCCCCTCTAACTCCATGCGGATCTCGGTACGTCTCGACAAATCCAATGTTGGATTCAACCATTGGCCCCTTGTCACGAATCCAGAATCTTTGACTGTTCTTGAAAGCCTCTAGCGAGCCCTCTTCAAATGACTTGGCATAGGCAAGTTGCATATTCTTTTGGTTCTCGTTGGCTGCGTTTTCTGCAGCTTTCTTGTGGAAGTCTGCGATAATCTTCATCTCCTTGGAGTCTAAAAAGTCTCAGTGTCAATAAATTTGATACCAATCGATACGCAAATAAATCACAAGTCAACTTACGGTCACCATACACTAATCGAAGCTTCTTACCACCCTCAAGCTCAAAGTCGATTTCTTTGCCAATATCACCTCCAGCGGCAGGTACTTCCGTAACAGCAGAAGCAATCAGAAGGTCAAAGCTACCATCTGAGTTCTTTCTCAGCCGAGTATTTTCCTGTCATACATCAGCACCATATTTCGGTATTCCAACAACAACAATGGTTCCAGGGAATATCAGACTTACAACGAGAAGACCCTTCTTCTCCATCCACTTTGAAACATTCGTAATATCCACCTTCGTAATACCCTTCGAATCCGGATAATACGTCGTCATATGTCCAGACTCAGGATATCCTAAATGCATAATGCCCTCATTGTTGCTCGCGAAGATTGCTCCTTTGGTCGCCTTATAATGTTTCTTTGCCTCTGGATCAACCGAAGCTAAGGCATCAAAAGCCTTCTCCTCACACCTAGGAACGAACTTCGAATCTCCAAATCCCTTGTAGTTCCCACAGTTACCCAAGAATTGGGCAGAGTACTCCAAGAAATGCTGAAGGTCCTCATCACTGATGCCTGCTTTTTGCTGGATCGCTTTCCAATCGCCATTGGTGCTTTTGTAGAGCGCGATTATGAAGTCGAAGATGCTTTCCGATTCGGGGGAGACTTGACGGAGGGTGATCCTGGTTCCAGTGAAGGCTGATCTAGAAGACTGTTAGTGGATGTTTGAACTTTTGAGGATCTGTAGAGTATTTACCTGCTGATATAGTGTGCATACCGAGCTTCTCGGTCTGACAAGGCATCAAAATGGGGCTTGATTGCCAGGTTAACCGTACTAGGCGGAGAACTAAGGAAACATAAGTTAGGGACTTTGAATGGGGGGCATTGAAAGGGCCAGAAATACATACTCCGCAAGGTAATTCTTCAACTCCGCAGTGTTCATTGTGAGGAATCTTTGTTGAGGCAGCCGTTTCAAAGTAGAGAGGGGCTTTAGCTTAATACGCAGAAGAGGGGCAATGTTATATGAGGGGCGGTTGCAGTAAGCTCTGTGGTTGACGCGGGGTTGTGTTGCAGGCAGCGGGGTCAGCCAATGGGACGTAGCCTTGCTGGTGACGGCTCCCCTCGGAATCCTCGAGCCCCATTTTATCATTTTAAGACTATTTGCCTGACTATCTACCTAGTTACCTATAGCAAATGGTAATCTGGAGCTCAAGGGTTCCAAATTATGACGTGACGTTGTTAGCAGTTCTTAAGCCCCTATTTCTTCACACGGACCACGTTCAAACCC
The DNA here is from genome assembly GCA_900536445.1 of Hymenoscyphus occultus. Classification (NCBI taxonomy): domain Eukaryota; kingdom Fungi; phylum Ascomycota; class Leotiomycetes; order Helotiales; family Helotiaceae; genus Hymenoscyphus; species Hymenoscyphus occultus. Next base: position 131,176 of record UNPT01000003.1, read on the forward strand.
AACTTAGGAAACTTGAACTTTTGTTTTCCTAGCAGGCCATGAATCCGCAATTTTTAATAATAGTACACATACAGAATTACGTCTCAGCCGGGATTAAAATTGCAATTTATAGCTACCACAAAAGAGCTACTGGACTTTCGATTGGTATTTTCATGTTGGACAATCAATATCTCACTTTATGATTAACCTGGCAAGCTTGGAACCACCCAAAGCACAAGAAAATGTCACAATAATTGAAGGTATGAATAAGGTTGTACTTGTGAACTTTCGGGCTTGAATTCTCGAAGAGGCGAATTCCAATTGGGATTTGTATAACGTAGCCATAACCCCTTAGCATAAATCATGCCCAAAAATGATATTTGCTTTTGCCAAACCACACCAATCCTTCCAATAAATCCAGAACCTGAGCTGAATCTCGAATTCCAGGAATCAAGCTCTCGAACTTGCTGGTTAGTCTCCATGAGGTTCCACACACTAATATCCATGCAGTCCAATTTTGTGCTTTGTGAGTTTGTTCGTTATTTGCAAATCTGAATTACAAAGCGCCTAAGCAGTCATGACCATATGCCCCCGAGGTCAAAAAAATGCAAGCCCATGTCCCACATTCGCTGTTTCACGCCTAAACCATCCCAACCATTTACCAAACCATCTCGTGTGGTCGGTCACCCTTTCGCAGGCTGAAAGTAGATCCGAGGTAACTGATGAGATATGGCTCCTTCTTGAGTGTGGCAAGGAGAGCCTTGTCGACTGCCTTTTGGTCTGCGGCGCGGCTGCTTGATGGCTTCTTCTTCTGTTTGACTTATTAGACCCTGTTTTCTCATAAAACTTTCCAATTTTGAACCCTTACCTCTGGCTTCTCTCCTTGCTTGAAGAATGCCTCCTCGCCCTTTTTCTTCTCACCCTTCTCTGCAGCGAAGTACTTCTCGCCGGAGACCTCTTCGACCTTGGCGGAATCGATACCAGACAAATCAACTTTGTATGAGGTGGCGATAACGTAACGAGCGTTGACTCTTCGGAGAGGAACACCGTTAACCTTGAATGGACCAGTAACGAGGAGGACACCCTGGGGAAGGTTCTTTAGGAGGATGACACGCTTGCCGCGGAATCGACCAGCGAGGAGGATGAGGACAGCGCCAGGAGTGAGGGTAGAGCGAGGGGTGGTAGCGCGAATGGACTTTCGGACCTGAGAGCGCAATCAATTAGCATTCCATTTCTCTCCAAGATTGACCGATTCATGGTATGCCGCATTGTCCCATATTCCAGCGATTGACCAAATTAACAAAATAACTGTCGCGCAAACGGTATTTTTGCCAATTCTCTCGCGATTCCGATCCCATAGCTGGCGTATAGTTCTCGAGGGTGTTGGGGGCAGACCAACCTTCTTGTTTTGTGGCTCATCCGTGGCGGGATACCATTTTGAGGCCTTCTGGGAAGCAGCTGGAATGGTTCTCTCAGCCTTTCCGAACTTCTTGGTGGTAGACTCGTTTGTCGACATTTTGGCGGCACCGTTTTCGACGTGGGTTGTTGTCGATTGTCGTTGATATAATTGAGGTCGAGAACGGAAAATCCATTTGTGGGAGACTCTCGCTTGTGGGCAAGGAAGGGAAAAGTGGGGCGTGCTCAGATTGCGATAAGGTGTAAAAGCGGCCTCAAGTCTCTTGCTTGTGCCAGCTTCTGACCATTTACTTGAACAACTATTTTGATTTAATGATACATATTATTTTACTGGAAGTAAATACCACATAGGTTAGCAAATATTTCTATACGTTTTGTGAAATTCTCACAAGAAGTCATGTCGACTCCAAGGACTCCTTCATGTTCAAGACAACTAGAGCTACAAGAACCTTCATGCTGCTTTTGAGATACGCCACAACTCAAGCGTGTTTGCTGATTGGTCCGACCAATGGCGGTATTTAGTGCCTTAGCAATGAGGCTAAAAACTGCTAGTGACCGATTCGCGGTCCGCTGGCGCCTCGCGACTTTCCAAGAAGCACTTTGGAGCTTCAAGGTAAAGCCATAACTTCCAACCCACCAACTCCACGACCAAATCAATCCTCAATCAAGATGTCCATCTCACCCATAATCACCTTCAAGGCTGGAAGATGCGAACTTGACGTAAGTCTTTCAAATAAAAACTACTACATACCCTGGATCAGTACTTATACTTCAGATAGCAATCCAGTCAGCCATATAAAGTCAAAGCCGATCCCACACCTGGTTATATCTACCTCTACTCTGAAGATGGTATGTATTTCTCTACGCAAACTCCATTCAAACTAACAATTCCCAGAGCTAGTTCACTTCTGCTGGCGCGAACGAAGCAAATCTATGACCGATGAAGACAACCTCGACCTGGTTATGTTCCCCACCGATGGCCATTTCCAGCCATACTCCCAGCCCGATCAGCCTGCCTCCAAGACCAACGGTCGCATATTCGTCCTAAAGTTTTCCTCCTCCTCCCAAAGACATCTATTCTGGTTGCAATCAAAGTCACAATCGAGAAATGGTGATGCCAGCTGGTTGAGTCCCCGGGATTTGAAGATTGCGTCAATCGTTGATACCTTATTACAAGGCGAAGAGGTCAATGTTGCCCAAGAAATTGCAACCATCGCTCCTGGTAATGGCAACAATGATGAGGACGAAACTATGGAGGATGTCGAAGGTCATGGAGATTCGGAACGGCCTCAAGGAGGAAGCGGTGGTGCTGGTCCAGGTGCTACTGGTGGAGATATCAGAGAGGAGGGTGCAGGTGCACGGGAAGGAGGAGCAGATGGAGGGCGAGCGTAGGTCATTTTCCATCGCATACCGCATAATAGAAAGCATTTTGACTGGGGACTGTAAAACAAGGCGTTTGGCCGAAATGGGAATTAAACAAGGCGCCATGTACTTCTAGAAAGATGCGATTTCAATGCAGATTGAGAAATTTCTTGTGGACTTTTGCAGCTCGGAACGAGGCTGACTTTGTTGATCAGAGCAGGGTCAGGTCCAACAGACGCTGCTACAGTCGTCCAAAATTTCCTCAATTCCCTGAAGACCGGCGGTCAAGCACAACCATCTCAAGGAAAGGTCTTTACAACACTGCCAGACCTATTGCCTTCGTCTATCACGATACCAACCATTGAATCTGCCTCGCCAAGTCAAATTGACAACCTTCTCAGCTATCTCCCTCCAACCGTACTACTCATTGCACAAGAGTCGGCTGCCTCTTTCGGAATGGCCGAACCAAGTGCAGCGGCCGCAAGCGCAGCATTAGAAGCTCTCAGCATAGACCAAAAGAAGACGATATTGAAGCGCGTACTCCGAAGTCCGCAATTCACCCAAAGTTTAGGGAGTCTCACGATGGCGATTCGAGATGGCGGGTTGCCAAGTATTGCTGAGGCTTTGGGCGTTAGATTGGAAAATGGAGGGTTGGTTAGAGGTGGTAATGTGCCTCTTGGAGGAGGTGAGGCAGTGGAAGCATTCGTAGAGGGTGTCAAGAAGACTGTTGAAGATAGCTCTTGATCACCACTACCATTGTGAGGGCTAGCTATGGTGCTTGCTTAGAACAATGAATGTATGTATGACTAAAAAGACTGCATAAGCTTTGGAAAGTGGCAAGAATTAGAGGTATGAAGTCCATCATGCAAATAATAGCTCCATCCCATAGATATATTTTCTCAAGCAGAAAAAGGTAGATAATCGCGATTGCGCCATTACATGTAGTGAAATGAACATTGAATAGTAGCTTGTAGAAAGAATATGACCGATCTGCATGTGATGGACATCAATGTGTCACCAGAATTCAAATAAAGTAATGAAATTTGCAGCCACTACACCACAATACAACCTGAATCACTAACGAAAAATAAGAGGCAGAATTTTATCAATCAAAAATTCATGAGTGTCAGCAATTCACATCTGTCGCATTTCGTGGATGCGTCGTTTGGTTAGGGTGCCGCCAAGGCCCGCTTCCTATTGTGCCCTGCAGTGTCAATAGCAACAAAAACACGCTAAGTTCCTATTATCAGGAAAATGACAATAGGATCGGTTACCCACCACAACCATATGTTTCGCATGGGTCTATGTATACTTAAACATCTGCCTCCCCACTGGAACTTCTTGATATCCTCTGCTTAAAAAAATAAAAAATAACAATTGTCTGTCAGAGTTCAATTTTTTATTGTCTCACTCTCCCAAAAATCATTGTCCGCAAACCACTCAAAAGTCCCAACCTGTTAAGCGAGCAAGAATTCACTAGAACATATAAACCGACCGCCGTCCCAACCTCTCCCATTTATCCTTTCCCCCCTAGATTTATTTCCGATCTCCTTCACCCCTCAAACCTTTCCCTCCAAACAAATAAACCCACGCCACGCGCAAACCGATCAACCAAACCGGTCAACCCCTCAAAAAACACTTGCCCACCACCCCCAACCGACCACAAAAATTCCCTCCTCATACACACTATGAGCAACCCTCACAACCGATCAAACCTGCCATATCCAAACAATCTGACCCTCAACCCAATCAACCACCCACCACCACCCTACGCCATGGCCCAACAAGCCTACAACATGAACAACATGAACAACATGCTCGGCAACGCACCCTACGACACCGATTCCGACAGCGAGGTAGAAGAAGGCAGCCGTCTCTCCTCCATCAAGCTTACCATCAACACCCCTCTCGTCGTCAAAGGCGATGGAAACCTCGTCCACGTCGATGCCGCCACCAACGCCTCCAAGGTCGCCATGGCTGTCGTCAGTGCTTTCCGTCAAATCAGTTCTTCAGCTGGTGGTGTCCCCATGATTGATCAAGATGGTCAACCTCGTCCGATTGACATCACTGTCTCTGCGGGTGTTCAAGTTTCAGGAGGCAACAACGTGGTTGGAGAGAAGGCTATCTTGAGCAAGACAGTTGTCGGTGGTGCTATCGTGAAGATTGATCCAGATCAGGAGGGTGGACCAACAGCTGATCGCGTGGGCATCAAGAGAGAAAGAGCTGGTAGCGAGCCATTGGAGATGGATTCAAAGAAGCCTAGACGCAAGTAAGGAACCTCGGGTACACGGTCAGCATTGAAATTTCGGCTTTGCAAGGGCATGGTTTTCAATTGATATCTATGGACTGGACTGTATATGGGCCTTCCCCTCACTTGCAGTCTAGAAGATTTGAGGGGTAATGTCATTTTTCTTCCGAGATCACCAGAATATAATTTGCGAGTGACTTGCGACCCTAAGAAACTGGACAGAGGATATTGGACGGAAAGACGTTACTGTACTTCCAAAGGACTGTTTTCTGAGCAACCCAGCGTAGCTCTTTCCTGCTAGTGTACAAGGAAACTCACTCATACGTATCAATGAATCCCCACTGAATCTATCTTCTGCTTGCTCCCCAAGTGTGAATCCAAAGGTCAAGTCAACCCCCCCACACGAGAATCCCATCTTCACACGTGATATACGTGATGAACTCCTAAAACTCCGAGATTATCCTCACATCATCATCTTCGAATAAGAAACAAGAACCGTGCCTTGAAATATACCGATGTTCCATTAAATCATCCTCTATAGTCCGAAGCCCGTTTATCTTCCTTGTGCAGATCTTTTGCGAACTTCGGAAGTTTGCGATCGCGTTCGTATAGGAAACCGCAATTATTACAAAGGCTCTGCGGATTTTGTCAACAAAGAATTCAATGTGGAGTGGAAAGATCAAACTTACTCGGGCGCCAAACTGTTCAGGCCCATCCCTAACAGCCCAGACCGCAGTTCCCCAAATTTGACAATGTGCGCATCTCCAGTTCGGGCGGTCATAATCCGTGAGGGAACTCCCTCCACCATATCCAGCAAGACCTCCATCTGGTGTCCCTCTTCCACCAGGTGTACCTGATCTCCCCACTGGACTCAAACTTCTGAATCGACGCTTCTTCTTACTGCGCTCCCCGCGGCCCATGCGCTCTTCCCCGTCGTCATACCTGGCCTCTGTAGGTTGAGGTAAACCTCCCATCATTCCAGTATTCGAGGAAAACCTTGCAGTTTCACGTCGTAGTCTTCTAATTCTCCTTTCTCTGTCACCTTCCCTCTTCTCGATCTCCTCCTTGGACAACTGCTCCAATTTTGGTTCCCATTCATCGGCAAGATGCTCATTATCGTATCTCCACCCAGCTTCTGCCCCATGTGCCGCATCATTGGCAATTTCCCCACCGAGCCCGCCTACGAGGCCGCCGTTCTCGCAAGCTTCCTTCTTCAACCTCAATACAGCTTCATAGATGGCATGTGTGATTGCTGGAACCCATTCCCCATATAAACCTAAATCTCCACATGTTTGTTTGGCAAACATTTCCGCTGTGCCCGGTGGGTGGAGCAGTGACCATTCAAACTTGTCCTGATATAAGTTGTTCGATAGATTGACACTTAGGTTGATGGTACAACGATACATGTCATCTGGGTTGAACTCGTCAGAATCGGGAAGGATAGGTGCCGCAGTAGCTGTGACCAAAGGAGTATCTAATTTCATAGGTGTAGATGGTCCAATTAATTGACTTGAGCCATTTCGCATTGGTGTCGCGTTTCCACTGCCAGCTGGAGTAGAAGATACATCACGGGAGACAGCTTTGATTGTAGTGACAACACCATTACTAGTTGATGTATGCTGCGCATGGAACAACGGATGAAGCGCAACTCCCGCGTACTCCTCTAGCTGCGTTCGAATCTGCTTGCTGATTTCCATAGCATAACGGGGTCGATCGGGAAGATCCAGATCCTGAACCATAACCTGGGCGAACTGATCCGTAGTTGTCAAAGTTTCGTGCAAGTTCCACAGAAACATATCCTTCAATCGATATGGCACAGTCGCCTCTCCTGGTCGATAAACTGGGAGGGAGACATCAATCTGTCCGAACGTAGGACCTTGAGGTGGTGGCAGAGCGGCGGGAGGAATGAACTGTGGAATCTCAAGATCAATGCAGATTGGAATCAGTGTAAGAGGCAATGCCGACTGCGCATGATAGTGTATATCCGATTTCGTAAGTCGCGCCTTGCTCATCCAGTCTCTCCAGATTCCCTGGACCTCAACTGGAGTTGAAGTTTCCTTGCCTACTTTCTCTGACGGATCCTGCTTTGCCTGGCCGGAATCATCTCTGCGCAAGCTCCGTAGTCCAGTAGGTCTCCTCCGGCTATCGTCATCGTCGTCGTCGAGATCCTCATATCCATCTTCGGCATAGTTGATGGCAATCGTCCCTCGTTTTGTGGTTCTAGATAATGCGACAGGTAGGCTTGCTTGTGGTATCACTGGTGTGAGCAATGAATTCGCATATGTGCGCAATCGCGGAGCATAGCTCGAGATGAAGGATTGTGGGGGGTTTCCGGTTCTATTAGCCATTGTGACAGCCAATGTATAGCATGTCCGAAATGGCGATGGGTCGGTATCGGCTCGTTGAAGGGATGCTGGGGGAGGATGCGCGCAATCGTGCACAGCAAAAGCTCAGGCTTTAGATCAGCCCTCGTCGCATGCTATTCTTGCGAGTGGCTATTCTTGCTACTTCGTATGCGCTGACCGCAGAGTGTTTTGCGCCAGCAGACTTTCAAAAGTTGGTGTAATTATCTTTCAAGGATTTTCCAGTTTAACCTGATGGCCGGTCGCGTTCGCGTTCCGATCGCCCTTCACACCAGGTTGGAACCATTGGAAGCCTCAGGCCAACACGCTTACCATATTAGGATTAAAGTAAATATTCCTAACGAGAGCTCGCAAATCAGTCATCATGTCTTTATTTTTTAAAGGAACGTTATTTATAGAGTATAACTCAGTCACCGACCGCAAATCTTAACGTTGCAATGAATTGGTCTACTTCCACATCTGAGGTCTATGACTGAATTCTTTTTTAGAAGTCTTCCTTCGCCACGAAGCACACCACTTCGTTTCTAATTTATACTAATTAAATCAAAAAAGAGAAATGATATTACTGCTTTCCCACCTTGCTATTAGTTTTACTTGATAATTCAATCCCGTTTTCGTATAGATTCTGCTTCATTATAGCTTATTCAAAATTGCCTGCACATATAACTTTTACTAATGTATAGTGAATTGAAGTCTGCCAATGACTTGCTTCTTTTCACTTGCCCCTCGTCATTATTCCCTTCCAGGATTCATCCAAGGTATGTCGATTCATGAATAATGCGAGCCGTTTCTACACACCTACAAATATATATTCCATGGCTACCTGCTGTCGTCCTTGTAATCTTTTGTCACCAAAACAAACCTCCACGAAATTCTATTCTTCTTTTTTCAACATTACGAAAACCATCTGCAATAACCGCTTCGCTGCCTCTTTGGTGTTTGGTAGTAGGCAGCAAACAACATAAGTCAGGAAATCAAATCTCCAAGTCCAGTGTTTCAGGCTATGAATCCGCCTACTGAAGACTATCAGACCTCTCAAGACGACGAAGGCTCCCCAAATACGAGAGCCAATAAGGAGCTTAACGTTTCCATGCTGCCTCTGGAATTACAACTTCAGGTTCTTCAAGAACTCGTCGTGCCACCTTCCCCCTCTCTCGAATGTCTCTTTGAAGACCTCCATGATCCTTGGGATTGCAGCACTTGTCAAGATACAGAAACTGATGCTTATGGGTGGAAATTATGGCCTATCACTCTAGATCCACGTATTAGCACAGTTAGCCAGTTTTTTTATGAAGAAGGCCACAAAATGCTTTACAAGCATCATACCTTCATTTTCCACCAAAGGCCAGAAGCTAAGCGGTCCTTCTGGGCTCTAGGAAGAACCGCACTGGGCATTCGAGATAAAATGGCTGTTCGTCTCTTGAAGTTTATCGATATCAATGATGATTATCTTTATCGGCCAATTCCTCCACTAAGAACGAACCGCGCTCAAGGAACTCAAACCTCCTTTTCGATTCACATGCCTAACTCCATAGACAGCAGAATTCCTTTCAAGAGCCTCCAAAATCCAGCGGAGTTTCGAGCTTTCGTTCAGCATCTAGTTCTTGTTGTGCATCCGCGCGTAACTCAAGACATGTCTCCAGAAGAATCCAAAGATTGGGATTGGCCACTAAAAGTGGACGTAAGTACCGAATCATGTTACTCTTCTACTTCGGACACTTGCTAACTTCCTCAAAGTGGACAACACTCCCAAAGTTAAAGACTCTCTTTCTTGATCTCCGTGGAATAAACAACTACAGAAAGTTTAAGGAGGGTGGGAGTTGCTTGCGAAGAATCAAAAAAGGGGCTAGCCGGATGAAGTGCCTCAACTTGGAAAAGCTTGTTATTGTTGGTCTTTGCACCGACGATTTTTACCATAAGGAAGCTTATAAACAACGTGTAAGAAGGATCTTCAGCCTGGCGCTTTCGAAAACTGGGAAACTAGAATTCAAGGATTCGAGGCTATTCGTCATATGGTAATTGTGGTAAAGCGGTCAGCGACTGCTTTGGATCTCGGTACATGATCTCTAGGGTAATGTCATGATAAATGCAGCGAGGAATGGATTTATTTTAATAGAGATAGTATGATTAATGAATGGCGACTTTTGTGACTATGACTCTAGAGCTCGAATAAGTGACCTTGCTATTACTGTCCTCTGTACGTACATGTGACTCAAAACAACGTTGTGCCAGATAGGCTTTGAAAAGTAGAAGTTGAGCTAATCATAAAAGATAAAACTTCTTCATCTCACCATTGACCTAAGTACTGTTGGAAATCAAGTTGTCGGAGAGGTTATAGTACGATGTCTTTTAGTTTCATGAGCGTACTAACGACTGGGTCGCTTACCGCAGATTGGTCATAGGATCCAGTGATGAATAGATCAAAACGAGTCACGGAGTACGTGGTTTGAGTGAAAACTCAACAATCAAGCAGTGGCAAAAAAACAGGTAAATTTTTTGAAATCCCACTCAAGAGAAGTGGCGATATGCTAGCTAGGCTGTGAATAACTACTTCCCTCCACGACTAGCAATTACCAGAATCGCGAAGTCACAAATAACTCAATTATCCAGTATCCAATTTCATTCTGGATCTATGTGGAAACAGCATTTTGAACAGATTTTACCTTGAGACATTCATTTTATCGCTCACTTTCTGTGAAACTCACCCCCTTTTAAGCGAGTTCTCTATCTCCTGTTTTGACCAGGCCCTACAAAAACACGCCGAGAAGAACAGACTGCGATGTTGGGAGTGACGGAAAACATGGTGCTGGCTCCTCACGTGTTTCCGTGAATCATCACGTTAGAAAATCTTTAAGGTCTGGTGGATGCTTTATGCACATGTGGTAGTAACAACAAACAGTTTCTACTAAAAACTGAAGGAACGTGATATCAACAGATCGTCACAAGCCTATTTTTGAAATCCCACATGACTTCTCATGCAATCTTCAAGAGTCTGCGAAAAGCCACTATGAAGAGTTATACAAATATAAATAGAAGCGAGATCCCCTGTCTAAAAGCTTGAACCCCAACCTTCGTCAATAACCCCAAAAGATTTAGCTGAGGTTTCTGCAAGTCTTTGCATTACGACGTGGTTTTCAAGAAGAACTTCACTGCCTGTGAATTCTCAACAAACGACAAGTCTATTCTCTTCTTCGGTAGGTTAAAGAAGAAATGGACACTGAAGATAGGAAGGAGCAAGAGCCTGGTGAGAAAGATGGAAGAATTGCAGATGCACTGGAGCTCATAGCCGTTGTCAAGTCGTCTGTGGGGGAAATAATTGGATATTTTCTTGAAGATGTCGAGCGCCGTACAAACCTTACCAAGAAGCTGGAGAGTCTCGGGGTGGAGCTTGCGAGGCTTTCTGAAGCACTAAGCCCAAGGGGAGCGGGTGAGAGGATTCCTGACGTTATTGACTTGACAACGGCCCGCGAGTAAATCGGAAAGATGAAAGAATTGCGGGTAAAGCTGCCTGAGAAGAACTGAAGGATTTATGGAGAATTCAACGTGTTGTGTGCCTTGAAATGCTTCGGGTGTCTAGCAGCAGGTAGACTTCACTGCCACCCACGAAATAAAGCAAAATTGAAACCTCTCCAAAGAATGTTCTGAACCTGACCAGGAAAATATGTGTGCTGCTTTGATATTCATCTCAAGGTTCTTGTTATGTCTTGGTAAATCATGGCCTGTATCCAGTGTTCTTCATATGTTGGCTAGACGTTCATGAAGGAATTGGGGTATGATTCATTGTGATATTTCGGTGTGAGAGTATTCCACACAACTGCGATGGAAAAATAAGGGAGAAAGAAACAGGGGAAATTATAAAGCTATCCTTGGGTTTCACGAAGCTCTTATGAGTGGCCGATTCTTTTAAGCTCCTCCAGTACGTCGAAAATGCGACTATTACCTAATAGGTATAATTTAGGGTAGGGTGATGCTGTGAATAAGTATTGGGATATCTGTAAAATTGAGACGACTAGTGTTCCTTGAGTGCCGGAGGACTAGATGAAGATCACTTTCAATATGTTTTTGCTGTCGGTTGCTGCCTTACTGCGAATTCGAATTCGACTGACTTCTTGCCAGCTGAAAATAATAAGTCGACAGTAAATCCCAGATCGGAAGAAGAGAATCAAATCATAAGCAGACGTGAGGGAGGTTTGCATGTCAGCAAGCCATCCACCAGAAGGCTTCCAAAAGAGGTCTCGTGGAGTTGAGGAGGCTTTAGATGGCTGGGTTTTCTCGACGTCTGTGGTACTTTGGTTATATGTAATGAAGACGAAGGACAGGATGTTCCTAATTACTATGTTCAGTGATAAAGACAAAGATGGAAGGACGTTAGAAGTGCCAAGAGGAGGAAATGGCATCCAGTCACTCGTGACTCTGCGAAGGACTATTGGATTCATTCTCTCGGGGGAAAAGTGTTACGGTCTGGCTCTAACAATAGCCCCCAGCTCATGAGCGGGATTGGAGAAGTGTGTCAGACCCTTGAAGAGTGGATTTCTCTGTACTTAGCCAAAAAGAAACTTCCTGTCCATAGATGGATCCTTGGTATACTCAAAGTCTGTCCGACAGTTTTGAGTCTCTATACATGAGCTCTTAGCTTATATAATGGTACTGTAATGGACATATTTTGCGGTCCCCAAAACAGCTTTGACATCTTCTCTGCGATTGACTCCGAAAGACGCTAGTAACGACGATGAATTCAATAACTTCCAAATAAGCGAATTATTAACACTCCTATGATTAGCGAATGAGATCTGCAACTATTAGGTCATTGAACATGTTTTGACATATAAATAAACGTTTATTACGTCGCGTTTCTGTCCAAGCGATAAAATGCCTGCGAGAAACTATGCTTCAATACCAAGATTAATAACACCAGCTAAAGAACACCGCGATATGAGCTATCTGTGACTATTCTGACCATCACGTGCCACTTGTATCACGTGGCGCCGCTTAGCGACCCACACCATGTATGTAGACTCGAGCTCCCTCGAGCTCTCCTCTTCTCTTCAGCTTAGAATCTTCGAATAGACAGTTCCACAGTGCCAAACTTACACCTGGCGTAGTCGTGCATTCGTGTGCGGTCCATCAGCTGTGCGTGTCGTCACACTATCCCTTGAAAATCAATCCCGTGCCTCCGTAATGATTTCCTTCGTTGAAAACCTAGTAGTTGTTAACTCTAGTTGTAATAGAGCTTGTACTCCCGTTCTAGCTTAGTATATCCAAAGCTGTTACTCGTTTAGAAGAACCGCGTTTGGAAGGTAAGCTAAAGATCGAATAGTTGTACTCTAATTAGCTAAAATAGTTATACTTAGTAAAGAATAAAGTAACCTCTAGGTCTAGATGAATTCTATTTAGAGGTCTATCTTAAGACTAACGGAGGATTCGAAAATAGTATTCGTCGTTTAGAAACGACTACTATCTAATAAAGTAAGTAAATAGAAGAATACTAGAGTTATTCTTAAGCTCGGTTCTCTTAAGTCTATATCTAGTTAGCGAATATACCTATATAAGTAACTAAAACCCGAACTCTATATAACCTTCTATTTACTTATTCCCTTATTCCTTACTATCCTTACCATTTCTAATATACTAAAATATAAATAAATAGAATATAACTTACCTACTTACCTAAAACCTAAACCTAAACCCTATCTTAACCCTTAAACCCTAACCTATTCTCTCTCTTTAAAACTCTACTCTACTATACTCTACCCCACTCTACTCTATTTTAATATTCTGCTAACTACTCTTAATCTCTAATAATATAATATAATCTACTACTTCGTAGAATAAACAAAATTCCCCCCTTTAACCCCCTTCTTTTCCTACCTAGGTATTCGCGTAACCCCCCCCAAAAAATCCCTTTTCCCAACCCCCCTAAAAAAACAAAATACCCTCTAAAAATTCCAGACCTACCTCCCTTTAAACAAAAACCCATTTCCTTCCCATACACCCAAAAAGAAAAAAACTAAATTCCATTCATCAACTTATTCCAGATAATATAATTCAACCTACTACTATAAAATACGTACTAAGAAACAAGATTTACCCTCCTTTTCCTTTCCTTTCAAAAAGAAGGTTTACCTAGAAATACCTTAAATTTTTCAAATTCTAGTACTAGGAGAAAAAGGAAGTACGTATAGTAAACGTATTCATTGTAAAACGCTCTCGACATCAAAGTCCGGGTATTCATCTAGAATCTAGCAAAGTGTATGTACAAAGTCTCAAAACCCCCCTTCCAATGCCCTAAGGAAGCGACTTCTACCCCTAAAGAAGCGCCTCAAGCAACCAGGCATGCATAATAGTATCAACAAGAAGAAGAAGCAAAAAGAATGCATCAAACTCCCTCCCGTATCCTTAATAAACTCGCCAATTCCCAGTCCCAATCCCAGTCCCAATCCCAATCCCTAAAGCGCGCATTCAGTGATATTTTCCGCCCAACCAACCAAAGAAAACCACAAAAACCGTCCAAATACCTATGCTCCAAGGAATCTCAAAGCTTATATCCAGCCATCTCAACCTCCACCAACTTCTTCGCCTCATTCCAAGAATTCGACTGCGTGGTCCCCATCTTATGCATGAAAATTCGCCATCCAACACTCTGCAAACTGGCAAATGCCATCGTGTACCCCAACTCAAAAGCATTAAGATCCTCCAATCCCTGTTGCAATTCTTCCATGACCCAAATATCGGGCCGACGGGCAGAATTAAGGTGTCCATTCAAATAAGCGCAAGCGAAATATGGGCCGAAACGTTGGACTTTGTCTTCAAAAACACACATTCTCTCTGTGAGATCGTGGTTGTCCAACTGCTCTCCTCTCTCCGTACAAATGACTTGCTCACGAGCCTTGAAATTGCCACCCAGAAGCTCGACACAGGCAATGAGGATAGCAAGGTCCGTCTCCCCAAGACGCTCCAAAAACCGACTCTGCTCGCCGCGGATATCTGACGTGCTCTCAAGTCCGACGATACAGTCTGCGAGCTTGAAAAGTAGTAACAAACCAGCTTTCTTCATGAGGACCTCACGTTGGTATAATTCCGATTTTTCGATCTCCAAGGTTGGCCAGTTTCCACCGGGGTCCATGAACATGATGTCATGGTGAGAGAGGGTTTCAACGATGATAGCGCGAGCGCGCATCTCAGAGTACCATTTGTATGTGAGTTTGTCCTCTAGGACGGAGTATGCTGAGATTGTGGCGGTGCCGATGATGGGACTTGTGGTGGAGTTTGTGTAGGTCAATGCACCGTTGTCGCTCAGGATAAGCGAGCCAACGATGGATTTCTCAAAGGTGTTGACTAGAGTGTAGAAGCCCTAGGTGGAATGCTGATTAGCAAAGCTCTCAAAAAGGTTTGTGTGGTATGAAAGAGTGTTTTTATAAAGAAGGAAGGCAAACGAATTGTGAGATCGGAATAAGTAACATACCTTTGAAACGAGAGACAAGGTGCGAACAGCAGTAGGCTCAAGATTGATAGCTTCCTCAATAATCCTCAAGACAATTTCTCCAGGTAACGCAATGCCATTCTTGGTCTGAACAAGCATATTGTAATTCTCAACCTTGGGGATCAAAGTAGTAATATTCTCTCCAGGGCGGAACGTAAGGATAGTTTGACGGTTGTTGATACTGAGAAGTGGGGTTTAGCCAAAAGATCGAAAAGATGTAGCAGTGTGAAAAGGAGGAGGGGACTTACATCTCAACAAGAGTAGGCAAGGCAGGACGAAGGACACGGATTGGACGAAAGTAACTGCCAAACCAATCTGGCTTGATTGTAACTGCCTTTGGAGTTCCTGGGGGTGTCGCCAAACCGAACGCGAAATCGGTGGCGCTTTCCGTCTTGGAGTTGGCAACGCAATAAGATACATCACCAGTTTGATCCATCGCAACTTCCTCAGACAGATCGGTGACCTCAGAGGGCAGAAGATGGGATGCGTCTTCCTCTGACATGTTTGTGGTAGTACAAGATCGGTTGGGTTGTGATTGTTTGATGGAAAGTGTTGGTCGGAAGTGTTGGTCGGTGCGAGTTGACAAATGGCGGTGCGCCGCAAAAAGCGTTTGCAAAAAAGAGATTATGTTGTTGAATGAAAACAAGGCTGCCAAAGCTGTATTTATGTCCTGAAGAGCCGCGTCGCGAATGTTGGCAGTGATGGCACCATTCGGTTGTGGGGGTGGAGACTCAAGACGGTACCTGGATGGATACCGCGTCACTTGACAAGGTTTTTTTTCTATCTACAGCAACCCTGATGGGTAATTTTCTCTCAAAGAATTTCACCTTTGAAAGAAGCGAGTCACTTCTCAAAGCCTTGGGTGTTTAGCAAGAGCTTTTGGCAAGTCATTTCTTTTCATAGGTGCATGAAATTTCTAGTGATTCCCATATTTGTGCTTGGCAGGATACTTTTGATCTCTTGAATAGTCTAGTTATTGTATGAATTTGTTTGGTAATTTACAGTTGAGTTGTGATTGTCAAAGAATAACAATGTGTATTCATTGTCGTTAAAGAAATCCGAACTTTTGGTTATCTACCTCCCGCTTAGGTTGATCTACAAAGTAGATCGAACTATCCGCGCCACTTCTTAATCTCAACCAGGGAACCTTGCTCTCAAAAGCTTGTCTGGTCTTATCTAATCTTAGCTACATAGCCAGCGAAAAGAAGGCCGTCTAAATCAAAAATTAGAGTGGCAAATTGCGTTGAGATTTGGAAACTATTCCTTTAGAACTTGTCAGTTAGTACACTTCATTTCCCTTGATTACTACGACAAGATTAAACTAAGATGTTGTGCATTCAGAATTTAGCCACCTCTTGTGGTAATAACAAAGAACAAAGAACCTTGTTGTAAGAAGTCCTAGAATCAATTCTTTATCCAACATCCTCACCCTCTTGGGCCTCTCCCACCACCCATCCCCAAACAAAGCCCACAAAGACACCCACAATGAAACCAGCGCACATCTCTCACTTCTAGTTATCTACTTCAATTGCCCACCAAATGGTTCCTCTCACTAACAGGCCTCTTCAATGTGAATTTTGAAGGGGTTAGACAATCAATACTGGACACTGTCATGCAAATCATATCTGAGAAAAATCTATATCACCTACCTAGATCCAAGTACCTGATTCGCTGATTTAGCTAAAGATTACGGCTAAGCCGTGATATAGTTAAGGATGGTGTTCAGGTTTAATTGTCTACCCCCTTAATATATATAATCCAGGAAACTAAAAAATGCAACATTTCCCTAACCATCTAAACCTCCCTCTATAGCCCCCTAACCTACACCCTATACCCCTCCCACACAATACAACTAAGCCAATAACCTAACTGGCTCGCCTACAAAATTCCCCGACTCGTTAATTTAAATACCAATCACAACAAACAAAAACAAGGAAGGGAAGTATTGAGTGAATATACATGTAAACGGAATAGAAACCGGGGTAAGAGATAAGGATCGTAAGTAAGGAGAGGGGGTTTCTAGTGCCTCCTAACCCACCCCTAACTCACAACCCCTAACTCACAACCCGTAACTCACAACCCCAAACAACACACCCCTCCCACCCAAAACAACAAATTCACCAACCCAACTCTCTCGCCTACAAAATTCTCCTGCAAAATTCTCTAACTGGTTGCTTTCAATTCCAATTTCAATTTCAATTTCAATCACGCCAATCAGAAACAAGTGGTGGTAGAAAGTGAATGTAATCTTATATGTAGTAGTGAATACACATATACATCTGTAGTAAAGAGGGGAAGAGGGGTAAGTAAGAGATAAGGATCGTACAGTAAGTGAGGACAGGAGAGGGGTTTTGATAATAAGATAATATGAGAAGAAGGAGAGGGGAAGGAGAGGAGAAGGGAAGGAGAGAAGGAGAAGAGACATGGCTTGCTGATATAGGTCCTAGGAGATAAGACGAGGGAGACAGGAGGAGGGAGGGGAAGGGGGATGTTTTGAGGATGTATAGTATAGTATTATATTGCATTTTTTAGTACACAGTAGTAACAGAAATGACTTTAATATTTTACACTACCTTCTTTTCTCCCTTCAAAGAGATAAACAACCACCTATCCCACAGTACAGTATCAAACCACCCCTTCTATAGCAGAGCGCTCCTTCGACAAAAACACATGTACGCAAAGTAAACACGCGAACTATGTTAAATCAAGGCTTAAATGCTCAAAGACGTTCCTTGATTAGCCAAACGACTTTACTTTATGGGGAAAATATTGAGAAGGTGGATAATTCTTTGGTATTAATTCGCTTATGTGATTGTATTTGCTCTTGCCCTCTGACCCCTGACACTTCTGACACCTCTGATACTTGACACCTTAAGGTCTAAAGTCTTAGTACTAAATATATGTAGAGCTTCTTTCTAACAGGAGAATAATAAGTATGTATATGTAGATAGAAAATCACCCTTTATTCAACTATCCAATTTGAATCTAGATCCCTTCATTGGTACCCTCTCTTTCATTACAGTCTCCCATCTCCCATCTCACACCCAACAGCTCAATTTGACCTCCCCCCCCCAGCCGACCCTCAAAAAGAAAGAAGGAAGTATAGCGCCACCTCACACCCAACCCCACATCCAAAACGCACAAAGAGAATCATTTTCATTTCGTTTTTATTTTTATTTTTTTTAGAAAGCCGCAATCCGACTCCCCATCCGATCAAAAACCAAATCCGGCGTCACACTCCGAAGAGGATACTCCGTCGCGGGGGCCGCGAGAAGGGTACTAGTAACCGGCTGCGGGGAGAGAATACTCGGCTCCTCCTTCTCCGTCTCAGGGAGGAGCGGCTCGATGGGTTTCCCCTCCCTCCTCGGACCCGTACGGAATCGACTGGGGAGGATTTGCTCGAAGCCCTGCGAGGCAGCGACAGCTTCGATGGATTTGAAGTATTTCACCGTCTTGACCTGCAATTCGAGGGTGGCGTCCTCGTCGACGACGATCATGGGGTGGGGGTGGAGTTGGAGGCTGGAGAGCGTCCACATGTGGTTGACGCCTTCTTCGATGCATTTTTTGAGGGCGAGGGATTTGTGCGCGCCGGTGATGATGATGACTACTTCTCGGGCTTCGAGGACCGTTTGCACGCCCACGGTTAGGGCCATCTTGGGGACTTTGGCGAGGTCGTTGTCGAAGAAGCGGCTGTTGGCGATGATGGTATCGTATGCTAATGTCTTTACTCGAGTACGGGATGCCATGGATGAACCAGGCTCGTTGAAGGCTATATGTCCATCTGGACCGATACCACCCAGAAAGAGGTCAATGCCACCGACTGTTTTGATAGCTGCTTCGTATTGAACGCATTCGGCTTCGAGGTCTGGGGCGTTGCCGTTTAGGATGTGGATGTTGGATGGGTGGACATTGACGTGGGAGAAGAAGTGTTTGTACATGAATGTATGGTAGCTTTCGGGATGTTCCCGTGGGATGCCAATGTATTCATCCTTTGTATGCTGTTAGCTGCATGGTAGTTTATGCAAGGCTATGAGGTGATGTGGTACCATGTTGAAGGTGATAACATTTTCGAAGGATATCTCGCCCGCTTTGTATTTTTCCACGAGGATTTTGTAGATACCAACTGGACTCGACCCGGTTGGGAGTCCGAGAACAAACTTGTGTTCGCTGGTTGGTTTGAAGCTTTTGATTCTGTCTTGAAAATATTAGATATAATCATATAGACAAAGCGAACATAGAGTAGCTTACTGATGATGTAGTTGGCAATATATGATGAGGCTGAAGCCGGGTCTTCTCTAATGATGAGTCTCATTTTGTTGGGGTATCAGAGTGATGTAGAGAAATAAGAATGAGGGAACGTGTATGGTTGATTCGGTGATTCAAACTTGGATTGTTTACAGGAAAATAGAAAGAAAATAGGCAGAAAGGTGAGTTGTATGGCAAATGTATAGATTGAAAAGAGGGGAATAAAGAACTTGATAGAGGGGCAACTATAGACTTCTACCCAAAAAGCGTCATGGTGTTTCATGACTGCTCAATAGTAATCCTTATCACATGTGACATTCTCTATTGGGCAATAGAAGGTTGATAGATGGCACCTGGGTAGAGTTCATGGAACGTCACCAGAAAGCGAGCACCCCATTCTCACCTGGATAACAAAGCCGCACCCGTCGCAAACGATCATCCTCGAAAGTCTATCCGTTGGAGCCGAATCCAACGTGCCACGCTTGATAAGTAGGTGCCAACGGGGTGTACGCTGATGCCTACCAACCCACTACTTGCTGTGTAGTTGGGAATATGGGTTGCGGGAGGCCCCATGGCCAAATCCCATCATCTTGGAAGCGATGAAGGTGATCGTCGGAAACCGGGCCATACAGTGACAGCGGGGCAAGTGATAGTTGCTGGATGGGATGGTGAGGTGCTGGTGGGCATGGTATCTCTGAATTTATTAATGAGAAGATGGTTTGGTTGGAGCTGCACACAATTCCTATAGGTACTCGTATGCTCCAGCTGATGTTGACGCCGAAAGCATGCTGGGAATATTGAAGCATTGGCTCTGGCTGGCTGACCGTGGTTGTATGTTACATACAACAGAAAAAAGGCGCAGAATGGAGAGTAGCAGACAGGACCGTTGAAATTGCCACACGATACAGCCCTATGGTGTTGTTAGATGTATGTGACAGATGGACCTGCGGAAATCATCGCGTTAGCTGGACCAACACGAGTCTTCCATGGTGGTACACGACTGAGGACGTGGACGTGCTCAATGTGCCAGGGGCAGGATTCAGGGATCAGAAGCTACTTCGAAGTAGATGAAGCCCACCGCCACAGATCGCGCCAAGGTCCAAGTGTGGCGGGGAGAAATCGCCGGGGGAAGCAACGTTACAATGTATTTCTCGCATCCTCTTGCATCGCATCGCACACCATCCCCAACGGTCTGGTTTCAACGCATCTTCCACCCTTCCACCCTTCCACCCTGCCAATGCTGGTGGATCGTATCGCACTATAGCCACTCAGACGAGTCAGACCTCGAGGATCCCCTCAATATATCCCCGCTGTGGACCCCAGCATCAGGTCTTGACTTCCCAGGCCAGGGCCCATATGTCCGTGTCTTGCGCCTAAAACCCAAAAGATCAGTGGAAGAAGTGCTGGTGGACGTGGTGTGGTGACGGGTAGATTTTCCTGTCGGTCTCGAATCAGCATAGGAATAGTATTTCTTATTCTATTTCGGCAACTGCATCTGCAAGAATTACTCTTTACGTTACTCGTACACATGGCCAAACCACTGTGAACGAGCATCTCCGGTCCTATCAGCAGGCACCTCGACCGATATGGCGCAATAAGCTTTCCTGTTCATACATACCCTACATTGCCTCATACTTGTGTCCTCATATCCTTATACCCCCTTAGGACCTGACCTGGCCTGGCCCTACCATACCAACTTACCACTTACCGACCTACCTGAAGGACATGGGACCCTCCTAAATCTGCAAGCACCACTTTTCCTACTACCTGCTACCTACTTCGTACCTTTTTCTTGCATGTTACTTCACTCTCAACCTCCGCCAACCCAGGTCCAATTATATCTCTGATCGCACCTCGTACTATCCTCTTCCCTCCCATCCCATCCCAACCACAACCACAACCTTCCTACCCCCAAAACTAATTCCCCTTTTTGTCTGACATACATACTTTCTTCTGGTCCCGTCACTCGTTCCATTTTGATTCCCACGAAACCTTCCACCTAAACCCGCCATCAATTCACTCATCCATGTCCCTCAATCTGGCGATGGCTTAGATCAGAGTATGGAGAACGCAACCTTCCGCGGATCAGCACTACATCACATTAGCCGTACCGCATAGTGCCGCAAACTACAAGAACCTCTATATGTACCGGTGATTGTGGGAATGCAGCCACTCATTTCTGCAATGTACAAGGTACGCCAGGCTTTTATTGCTGCCATCGTCAGAAGTTTGCTGAGAACCAAGTCTGTTCTCCAAACCATACTCAACATCTGGATCTCACCTACAATCCTCAAGGGCGAACATGTCGACAGGAATGGCGGTCAGAGGGAAGGGAAGATGTATTCCGAGTTTTTGAGGGAGGTCGAACGGGAATTTAAATCCTCCAGAGAGACATCGAGTTTGGTAGCTTTGTCTGACGGTCTGAGGTTGCAATTTGGAGAAAGTTTATTGGACAATCCAATGAATATGTTACCGTCGTACAACCATCAACTTCCTACTGGTGATGAACGAGGAACTTTTCTTGCTTTGGATGTTGGAGGTTCAACTTTCAGGATTTCTCTGATAGAACTTTCAGGCCAGAAACGTGAAGGCTTTGAAACGTCAATTTTGAAGTTGGATTCATACAAGATTACCCAGGATGTGAAGAAACTCAAGGGGGTTTTGTTCTTCGATTGGATGGCTGAGCGAATGGGAGAAACTTTGGCAGGGCAGAATGAAGGTCACGACATGTCCAAGCCTCCATTATCTATGGGGATGTCTTGGTCATTTCCAATTGAGTAAGTGCCATTTCCTTTCAAAGTGGTTTTTTGGAATCGGTCAGCTGACAATATCTCAGGCAAACTTCTCTTCGAAGTGGTCTACTTTTAGGTATGGGCAAGGGCTTTTTAGCCGCTCATGGGCTCATAGGGCAAGATCTTGGAGATGTTATTCAGGAATCGTGTTCGAGAAAGGGTCTCAACGTACGGTTGAATGCCATTGTCAATGATTCTTCCGCGACGCTGCTTTCCAAAGCATATTTGGACCAGACGACTCGTTTTGCCCTCATTCTTGGCACTGGCGTGAATGCTGCAGTCCATCTTCCCGTCCACATATTCTCCTCTCCCAAATTTGGGGAACGACCTGCAAGTTGGCACGAAGAAGCCAAGCATGTCATTGTCAACACCGAACTATCCATGTTTGGCGGCGGTATCTTGCCGTACACTAGATGGGACAGACAGTTATTATCCGTCCATCCAAGACCCGAGTTCCAACCACTAGAACATTTCGTCAGTGGAGGTTATCTCGGAGAGATCGTTCGTTTGGTTCTGATTGAAGGTATACAAACCGCCGGCCTATTAGGCGGTGTTATACCACCAGGCTTGGAAAAAGAATACTCTCTCGAGACCGAGACCCTCTCGCTTATGGAGTGGTAAGTCATCCATCTGTCGTATCACCATACCACAATACACAACTGACTAACCTACCTCCCATAGCGACCCAAGTCCCACCCTCACCAAGGCCCTTGAAATTTTCCTCTCCCGCCACCCAACCACCCATATCCCCTCCCACGCCGATCTCCAAGCCATCCGCCTCATCGCCTCCCATGTTGCCTATCGCGCGAGCGGTGTCCTGGCCGCGGGTACCCATGGCTTGTGGCAACTTCGCAACGAAGCCGAGGGGATCTCGGCGCGGGAGTCGTCACACACGCTGGTTGCGTACAACGGATCCGTCTTGGAGAATTATCCTAACTTCCGGAGTTCGTGTCAGCGACAGCTGGATTCGCTGGTTGAGGCGTCGGGGGGTGAGAGGGGAAGTGTGGAGTTGGTGTATGCTGAGGAGAGTAGTCTGCTTGGGGCAGCGGTGGCGGTTGCTTGTGTTGATTGTTAGGGTAGGTTCATTTTTGGGGAAGGGGAGTGTGGTCATGGGATATAGCATATCTCACTACGTACCGTGGGATGTTGGGTGCAATGCATAGCAGCATTTTTGGCGTTGGGGTTTACTTTTTCAATCGTTTTTGTTTTTGCATATAATGAAGACCTTTTGATGATTTGGCATGGCCATTGGCTGGCTTCATTCTCTTTTTACATCTAGGTACTGTACACCATATCATACTTATTTACATCCATATCTATATCTATCATACATATCAATACCTACCTACTAAAGAATTCCACTTACTGTACCTTTTCGCTTCCATGATTCGTCCATCTCAGGTTAGACTGTGTTATACCGATATACCGATATACAATCTTTTTTTTTCCCAAGCTTCTTCTGTTTTGCGAGTTTGGAATTTGTACTTGCTTACTTGTTTACTGTGTTATGGTATGGTAGAGTAGGTACAAAGAGATGTGGAACGTAGGAGTAGGAGTAGGAGTAGGAGTGGCGGGTGTATTAATCATCTTTAAGATGTGGTCTGAAGTATGAAGGGATGGGGATGAGGATGGGGATGAGATGAACAGATGGGGCGAGGTGAGTGAAGTTTGAAGATTGAAAAGATTGGATGGATGATAGGTAGGGGTCAGGTAGGTAGAGGTGATTGGAGTTTGAAGCTTGAAGCTTGGAAAGCTCGGATGGGATAGGAGCTTGGGCTTTGCGGGGTGGTACGGATGCGAGCTTGATGTGGGCTTGGGGTAAGAATAGAACGACACCGAGGTTTAGGGTCCATGTCTACGTATATTTATCGAGGGAAGATGACTGCAACTGCTAAGAAGCAACGGCTTTGCTTAGCGGGATTGAATTATTGGATTTTCTGCTTGTATAGAATATCTAGGTTGATGGCCAGGTCTAGAGGAGAAGAATCTTGGGGGTTGTAATATTAAGTATAGGGTGTTTCCATGCTCGTGGGGGTACCTGAAATCAATAATCCCGGCTCTTTTATCTCCCCGAAGAGTGCTAATCAAGCCCCAAGCCCAATGCCAATGCTCCTTCCCATCCCCATCCCCATCCACCACTCATGCCATGCATGAAAACAAGCTGGAAGGCTCATGAACCGCCCAAGAGCTCTTCGAAGGGTGCAAACCTGCCAGCTCCAGCTCTTGTCGCCCAAGATATCTATTACTACCAAAGCAGTCGGATAATCTCACTTATCTTTAACACAATCCAGTCTCTCGTTGCCCCTTTTCAGTTCATTGGGATTATCTTTTGGCAACTGCGCCTTCTGCCTCTGCCCTCGCGATCGCTTCCCTCCGCAAGCGACGTACAGTATCTGGACCTAGGCTTCTTATCTGCACGACTTCAATGAGCAGCCTCTTACTCGTACAGCCTCCCTCACCCATATTATCTCACACCGTATACTTTACTTTGATACCATAAACACACGTCCAAATTCATAGATCCAGTCAGCGCATCGCATCAAACTCGAAAATCCGATGATGCGCCTGCGCTTGCAACCCTACCCATAGAAACCGAAGCCGAAGCTACTGTACACCCCTCCATCTTCAACAGTACCTATCCATCTCGAGTCCAGGTCGCGAGCCACAGACACGGGCATGCTATGTCGGGCTATGATCACTTGCCCTTGGCTTCGCCCTCCTCAAATTCCAAGTCCAACTCCAACAATATCATGCCATTGACCAACTTCCTGCCGCAATCGCAGATAGGGTCAATGGATGCTTTTGACCATGATCTGAATTTTGATGTGGGGAATATGTTGTATGTACAGTTAAGCCAATCAAGCTACCTACCTATTGCGCTGCCAGTCTTATTCCCGCATTTTTTCCAGTATATATATAGTCTTACAGTATACTGATTTCCGGATAGTGGTCACAATAGAGACGACCTGACTTCCAATATCCCACCTATCCCCTTTACACCTTCCTACGAAAACTCCGACGGCTTTTCAAGTACCTTCGAAGATCCATTCTCCTACCCATCTGCGCCCTTCGATACCCTCCTCGAGCAAAGTAATAATAATAATCATAATAATAGTAATAATGACAATGGCCAGCCTGGTGAGACCTTTCTACAGGCGCTCGACAATAAACTTCTGGGGTTCAGTGCGCCGATCATCAAAGCTCCCATACTCAACGATTGCGGTCAAACCTGGCCTCAGATGTCAGCAGAACTATATGGCATGTTTTTTGTGGCAGAAGATGTTTTTGAGGGCGAGCCGACGGGAAGACCAACGGAGTTGACATGTTATCGGCGCAATTTGTTCCAGATCTCTGGAACTATAGCTTTATCGAGGAACATATCGCATATACTCAACGAGCAGGGACAACAGATCCCAATTTATGAGCTGACGGCCACCCTTTCTGCGCGCGAGAGTATCGAGGGAAAGAGTACGGAAATTATTTCGGTACCTTGGAAGACCGCTGCCGGCGCATCGAGTGAGGCTAAAGCTGGTGGAGCTCCTCCACATTGGCCTTTGAATTTGAGCATAAATCCTGAGTTGGATCCTAGTGCAGTGTCGATTCCAATTGCCTGGAAGAGACTTCAGTTTAAACATGCGACCGCGAATAATGGAAGGAGGAAAGGATTACAACAGCATTATGTGATTCAGATCAACTTGATAGCGACAATCCCTACAGGAGAAACCATAAAACTGGCCGAGATTCAGAGTGGTCCAATTATTGTTCGAGGACGAAGTCCCAGGAATTTCGATAGTAGGAAGGATGTACCACTAAGTGAGAAGAAATCAGATGCGAAACAAAGGACTACGAGTGATTTGGGGCAGACGCCTCAAGTGAAGGTTGATCCTGGGGCTACGAATAACTCATATCGACATTATGCTTTGAATCAATTACAGGTTTGTCTCACCTCAATATTGTACTCATCCTGGGGAAAAGCCCGTTGACCAGTTTTAGCAACCATTGGATCTTCCAGAATGGCCCAACTCAAGTCCCTCCCAACCCTCTCCCTCGAGTCCGGAATCTAATCGACCCCTCAAAAAAGCAACTCTAAGCTCCAGCTCAAGCGCTCGACCACCCGTACCGCGATGGAATGATCCCAAAGGCAAAAAGAAAAGGACGCAAGTGGCTCCTGTTGATCTCTCGCTTGCTGATGAAGATCCCGGACGAAATGGGAATTCGGGGTCGGGTGAGAGATTTAGTGCTGGGGAAAGAAGTCCAGACGTGAGGAAGAAGAATAGTACGACGCATTTGGGGAGTCCGTTTGAGGATGCGGATTTGCTTTATGAGTATTTTCCTTTGACGGTTGATGATTGGTGAGTTCTTGATTTCATACTTGTGGCAATGTGGGGTGTTTTCGAAGAAGGCATTAAAATGTGGGTGGTTCAATTGCTAATTATACAGGATGCCGCCGGTGGATGCTATCTATCGACCCCATGTCGTGCATCATATCCATCCTCCCGATATGATGGCGCAGCAGGTCAAAGTCAATCCCAAGAGGTATTTCTCAGCAGAGGATTGAGGGGAAATGGACTTTTTGAAGTACAACATCAAATAAGACTTACGGGTTCTACGGGATCACTTAATGAATGCCTCGCTTAAGAGTGGAATGGAATGGAGCACTTGACGCTTATAGAGAGCTTGGAGTGTGTATGTAAGAACACCGTACTGTGAAGTGTAAGAGCGATGACGACGCGGAAGGTGGACAGCGCAGTGTTTTGCTGTAAGACGCCTTTGGGAGGCAGCTATGTAGCTTGGAGAAGCGAAGTGAAGTAAGTGACGTGAGGATAGATGGGGGTGTGGGGTATTGTACGTCAGGACTTTTCTGGCTGGCTGGCTGTAGGTATTAGGTATTAGGTATTAGGTATTAGACGTGGTCTATGATATCTACGATTCGTGATTAGCGATTAACGATCGGGGGGGTTGGGGTTACAGATACAGATAAGATATGAAATCTTTTTTTTTTTTCGATAGAGGTGGTACAGTAATCTTACTTGTAGTGTATGAGGTGGATAGATGGGTGATTATTGTTATTGTTATTGTTATTGTCGCTATTGTAGCGTGATTTGTTTGAATGAGGTGTTTGAGTGAGGTGTTGTTGAAGTGTGGATGGATGGATGAGTGGATGAGAGTGAGGGAGAGGGGGAGGGAGAGTGAGGGGTGGGCGGGGGTGAGAGATGAAGGTACTATATCTGATTATTGTTGGTGTTAATACTTATTATTTTTGTGCTTCTTGGTTGTTTTTTTGGGGGCGACGGGGGGGGGATTGGATTGAATTAGGTTTTTCAGGGGAGAGGGAGGGGTAGTTACTATGTCGGTTATATAGAAGCTACCTATCTACTCGTACCTACCTACCTACCTACCTATTTTTCTTTCCTTTTTTACCATTTCCATTTTACGTACGTATAGTATAGTCTAGTATCTCGTAGATAACTAGACAGCCCTGGGGTACGGGGATTTCTTGGCATTAGAAAGGATTTAATAGGGATTTACTTGTAGGTGGTACGAGTACGAGTATAAGTAGAGTAGAAAAGAGTATAGGTATTAAAGTCTAAAGGTTTAGGGTATAGTATAGTATAGTATAGTAAGGAAGGAAGGAAAAGAGAAAAGAAAAAGAAAAAGAAAAAGAAAAAGTATGTTCTTGGTTTATAGTATGTATGGCGGAAATCCTGGGAGATGGTGGATGGAGTGGTGTATGGAGGGGTGGAGATTTAGATAAGGGAGTAAGGGGGTATAGATAGGGTGAGGTAGGTAGGGAGAAGTAGGTATGGTGGGTGGATGGTATGTGTATAGTTAGTTAGTCGGTCGATCGATCGATTTTTAAATCTTGTTATAGAAATTGGAATATAGTGATTTCGGTTAAATAATAGATGATGGATTATAGGTCTTTGTGTCTATAGCTAGATGGGATTACTATCTATCGATATCCGTGGATATGTTTATAAATTATTAGATACGTACTAGTGCTAGTACGTATTTAACTTCTTTTCGCACTATTTCGTTTATCGTGTTTTGTACTGTGTATCTATATCTAACGATTTCCTCTCTCCCCCAATTTCCCCTCCCCTCCCTCCTCCCTCGCTTCCATCACTCCTCATCCCCACCCCACACACACCCCCCAAACTTCCAAACCTGATCAACAGCCAACCTCTTTCTCCTATGCCCCTCCCCATCTTCACTAATCTCCTCCGAAAGCACCACCAAATCCGCATCCGCATCGCTCTCCAAACACCCCTTCACACCTTGCAACCCCAGCATGGCAGCGGGTGTTGCGGTCACGGCTTTGAGAGCTTGGGGGATGGTGCAGCCGGTGTAGGAGAGGAAGTTTGAGACGCAGGAGAGGAGGGGGAGAGAGCTTTTTTGTGTTAGTTTGGAGTTGGAAGGGGGATGTGGATAGGGAAAGGGAAGGGTTAAGGAAGAAATAAACAAACCTCCCAGCAATCTTCTCCGTCCCCTCCAACACCAACCTGTCCCCCACCTTCCTCAACATCTCTCTCCCGCCCTCCCCCCACTCATAAACCCCATCCGGCAAGCCAACAAGATGCATCGCATCACTAACCAGAATAAACCCCTCGGGATGCGCATTCCACGCAATCTTCACACTCGCAGGATGCAAATGTATCCCATCAGCAATGACCCCATAATACGGTCTCGGCACACTCTCCGCGGCGCCCAGAACCCCGAATACCCCTGGGTTCCGGTGGTGTAAGGGTGCCATGGCGTTGAAGAGGTGCGTTATCATGGTTGCGCCGGCGGAGATGGCGAGCGAGGCGTCTTCGTAGGTTGCGGCTGTGTGGCCGAGGGAGATGATGGTGTTGTTTGTGACGAGGTGTGGGATGAGGGTTGTCATGGAGCCGAGTTCGGGGGCGACGGTTAGTTTGCGGATTTTTGGGGGGGTGAGGAGGCCGTTTTGGTGGGTTGGGTAGAGGTTTGAGGAGCCGTAGATGGTGTCGAGGTCGGAGAGGGAGTGGGCGGTTGTGAGGACTTCGAGGGGGTGGATGCCGTTTTTGGTTGGGTTTAAAAAGGGCCCTTCGCAGTGCGCTCCTAGGGATTCGGCGCCATCTGAGGCGAGTCTTTGGGATCCTGAGGGTCCGAGGAAGGGGAGGGCTTGGTGGTAGACTTCTGGGGGGGAGGAGGTGAGGGTTGGGAGGTAGGATGTTACGCCTGTTTGGACGAGGGATTTGTTGACTTGTCTTAGGAGTTTTCCGTAGCTGGAGGGGTCGGAGGGGATGGTGGAGAAGTTGAAGCCGAAGGCGCCGTTGAGTTGGACGTCGATGAGGCCTGGGGAGATTATTCGTCCGCCTAGGTCGATGGTTTTGGTTGGGACGGTATGGGAGCTGTAGAATGCTTCTTGACTTCGTACGATTTTCCCGGTGCCGCTGCTGACCCAGAGGTCTTGCTCTACTAACTCATCGCCTTTTACCAGTCGGCAGTTTGTGAACTTGGTGATGGTATCATGGGTGGTTGAAATAGCCGAAGGCATAATGACTGAGATATGATAGACGAAGCTAATAATAAGAGAAGTATGGAAATGAAGATTATTCTCAGTCGTGGTTACACGACGATCTACCCGTGAGGACTACATAATGGATAACATAGAACTCACAGAGTTTCCAGACATGCCTTTCTGATATCTCCTTCGAAAGTCAACTACCTAGCTACCCCTCCAGCGGTACCAGCCACTAAGCCGCACGCGTTTGCAATCAGATAACCCAAACACACCCCCACCATGACTCGACTTTGCGACACAAGAGTGGAGGGTGAGGGACATGACATACTAGAAACCATGTTGGGGGTAACAAAGGCAACAACACAGAAAGTACTTGTGTTGAGGCAAAAAAATGGGAAACATGATCGTGAGAAATGTAACGTCCCATTTCTCCGAGATCGCCGTTGGGTAGTGCCGAACCGCAACCAACTGGTGGACGGAGATGGGAACGTTGTTTGGTACTGATGAAAGCTTTTGTCAACACACATTCTAGGTTTTCTTTGTTCTCGAGCTATCGTGCCATGCGATCCAACCGTTGGTACATGAACGAAGATGCGAGGTTGAGAGGAAACAGAAGATGTCGGAAATGAGGAAGTGAAAGGGAGCGAATACCGGATGCTACAGCTGAATTCAGAAAAAGATGCATGGCCAGATAGCTCGTGTAGAAGATGATTGTGAGTGTCTCAGACTCCCTTTCTGATCCCACTTGGTCTCAGAAACAATTGGAGATACGGAGGTATTAGCGAGTGAGGTTGGTGTGGGATGTTAGATGTAGCATCCAAAGAACATCAGGGGTCCTTGGATAAACCATTTTCCGGAGCTTCTCGAATCGAGAAAAGTCACATGATTAAATCCACTTTCCAGTCCAGTTGCAGGTGCATCCTCGAGGCTCTGAACACTGCAGGAGCGAATGTAAGCAGGCAAGCGCCAATGATTGGGAAAGAACTCTTTCTGGATTTTGACATCGTCAGATGAAATTTTTCTACCATCAATTGTCACATTTCCGACTCCCTCGTATCCCCATCCCCATCCCCTACCCTGAACCCAACCACCCACATCGTCTTTAGCCTGCGGCGCAGGGTTCATTTCTTCGCTTCCGAGTCTCCACCTCCGCAATTCATTTCCAATAAGCTTCGAATTTGTGAGGCTCAACGTTGACATCGATTACATCTACCTGTCCACAGCTTCTGCATGACGGAGACGTTACGCCGTGGCTGGTGCTGGACATAGTCCCTTGTCCACATGTGAGTGAGCTGCGTTGAACGGAAACCATCCAATTTTTGCCCCTGGTTGGCTTTGGATACCCGCCACACCACACGGTCACTTTGGACGACTTACGGTACTCGCCTCCAACAAGTAAAGATGGAAACTCCCGAGGATGAGTTGGACCCGCTTTGGAATGATCTCGATTGGTACGTCGCTTTACATATAATCAAATCGCGTGATTTGTTGTGTTGTCTTCCGGGATGGTGCCGAAGCATCAAGATCGTCAATGCTATGAGTGACTGTATTGGTGTATTGACTCTTGGCCATATGGAATGATGTATAGTGAAATGTCTCCGATGTTGAGCTGCAGTGTTTCAATGGCTTCGTTTCTTATTGCATACTATTGGAGGCACATCTCCAAGCGAGCTTTTCTAACTGGATACTAGGGCGATAGGGCAAATGTTCTACATGGGATTCGATGGAACTGAAGTAACACCACAGATACGCAGTTTAATAGAAGACCATCATTTAGGATCCATTCTTTTGACGACCAAAAACTTGAAATGTAAGCCAATTAGTTCTCCAAGTTCACTAAACACCTTGTCTGGTGCTAAATAAACGATCCCCAACGCATAAGCTTGCAGCATGTAAGAGGTTTTTCAAGTCATCATTTGTTGACTGAGGCAAAATTCCTACGCACGTTCCCGTGCTTATGCAAATCGTTACTCGCTTTCTCTTTTCAAACTGTCGTATCAATGCAGTACGCCGTATTATGTCCTAACTATACAATTTATAGCTGCCCAGCAAACTGCAAATCTAGTTCAAGAACTTCAAACCATCGCTCACAAGGCAGGTCATCCGGTACCTCTTTTGATCGCTTTGGACCAAGAAAATGGCGGTGTCAACAGTTTATTCGATAATGACTACATCTGTCAATTTCCCAGTGCCATGGGAGTGGCAGCAACAGGAAGCCTTGAACTTGCCTACGAGGTGGCTAATGCTACTGGAAAGGAATTGATTGCTGTTGGAATCAACATGATCATGGGTCCCGTCCTCGATGTATTGACAAACGCAAGATACCAACCTTTAGGAGTAAGAGCAACTGGTGATGATCCGCAAGAGGTCTCGCAATATGGTATTGCGGCAATGAATGGGTATAAAGATGCGGGTATCACGACTTGTGGAAAACACTTTCCTTCTTATGGGAATTTAGACTTTTTAGGATCATCTCTTGATATGCCTATCATTACAGAGACATTGGAACAGCTGAGTCTCGGAGCCCTTGTCCCCTTTAGAAATGCTATCAGAGAGGGGCTGGATGCCATGATGGTTGGTGGCTGTGCAATAGCCAATGCCGGTAAGTGTTCAACAAAAAGATGTGCTCGATAAGCTGACAAGCTATAGATATGAGTGTTATGCACGCCTGTTTGAGTGATCAAGTTGTAGATGACCTTCTTCGAGGAGATCTTGGTTTCAATGGTGTCACGATATCCGAATGTTTAGAAATGGATGCCTTGAACAAAGATATAGGAGTAAGAGGCGGAACTGTCATGGCTGTCGAAGCTGGATGTGACTTGGTTCTCTTGTGCCGATCTTACCAGGTGCAATTGGAGGCAATATCTGGTTTAAAGCTTGGTATCGAGAACGGCATGATATCAAAAGATAGGATCAATCTTTCTCTGAAACGCATCCTACATCTAAAATCGAAATGCACCTCCTGGCCACAAGCTTTAAATCCTACGGGGATAGATCAACTCAGTATCTTACATCCGACTCATTTGGCACTGTCGACAAAAGCATACGACAAATCGATTACCATTATGAGAGATAAGGGTCATATCTTACCCCTTTCTAATGCTTCGAGCCTAGGGGACGATCTGCTTCTCTTAACGCCTCTCGTTAAACCTTTACCAGCCTCCGCAGCTACCAAGGTCGTCTCAGAGACCGAAGGCGCCACGACTGAACACGATAAAGCTCATCGTTCTTCAATCATGAGTGGCGAGGGTGTATTCCGGGAACTCGGTCGAGCTCTGGCAAGACAGCGTCACGGAAAGTTGCTGCACACCTCATACACTGCTAACGGCGTTCGTCCAGTACACGAGAATTTGATCAACAAAGCAGCTACTATTATTGTTGTGACAGCCGATGCCAATCGAAACCTGTACCAGAACAGCTTTACCAAGTATGTAGCCATGTTCTGTTCGTTGTTGACTGCGGGGGGAAAGAAGAAATCCTTGATTGTGGTTTCAGTCAGCTCCCCATACGATTTTGCCATGGATAAGGATATCGATACCTATGTTTGTACGTTTGATTTTACCGAAACAGCCATGTCGGCCCTTGTTCGAGCTCTATTCGGAGAATTCACACCATCCGGAACTCTACCTGGTACGCTACGCAAAAGTAGAAAAGTGACGAAATCCAGGCAACAATGGTTGGTGGAGGGATTCGATAGGAATCGGGACCAAGAAGGTCTTGAAGAATTGATCAAGACGGTTGAGAAGAATTCTCCTGCAAATCAATTCTGCCCATTAGCTGGCGCGACGGCTTCTTCGTTTGAGTTGGTAAGTGATCAATGGTCTAGTCACTTTTTTAATTTCAATTAACAATTACTAGGTCTCGGTTGTAGGAACTGATATAGAGGTGGAGGAAGAGTTCCATTATGTAGTACGAAACAGTAGTACACAAGCTCTATTTGGATTTTGCTCTACCTACTTTTATCAAGGTGTAGGCATGATAGGAGCTATTTTTGTCGACCCAGCCAAACGGAATCTCTCAATTGGACACTCACTCCACAAACGTGCCATGCGAGGTCTCCTCCAGAGACCTGGTATAGAAAAGATCCAACTCGGTCTCGGCCTTCCAGGTATCTATCTCGGCATCCCAATGAGCGATCTCTCCGAAGGCGGACGACTCAAACGCTGGTTCGCAAATAACGGATGGGACATTCTATCCCCCCGTCTTCTATACACCCTCACCATTCGGAACCTCTCGCACTGGGAGATCCCAGAAGGCCTCCTCCCTTCCATCCAGCGCGTCTCCTTCTCCTTCGACCTCATCCATGGCCACGACAACTCCGACACAGTCCTCGACCACGTCCGCACCAACGCCGGTCCGGAAGTCCTCGCCCTCTACCAACTCGCCCTCGAGGACTCGGGCTGCGGGATCGTCCGCGCGAAATCTCCCGTCGACGGTGCCCTCGTGGGAACCATCATCATCTGCCGTCCCGAAACGCAGCTCTCGCGCTACATGCCGGTTCTCCATTCTTCCACTGAGAGGGAGAGGGAGAGGATTGGTGGGATCCTCGCCCCGATCATCCCCTCGAGTCCTCAGGCGGATATTGTCTTGCAGGGCCTGGCGCTCTTGGGCATTAAACAGAATAAGGCGCATGCGGCCGGGACGTGTGTGTTGAATTGGGTGCAGGGGGAGCAGAGGGATGTTCTTCTTCAGATGGGGTTTGATGTTTTGGATGCGTGGGAGGAGTTGAGTTGTGTGCCTGGGAAGGTTGGTTGATTTTTTCTTAGTTTCTTTTTTGTTTTCTTTTTGCTCTGCTCTTCTTACTTTGACTGTTTTAATTCATTTTGTTTTTTTTCGTGTGGTTGTGGAAGGGTTATGGATGGGTGTGTGATAAGTCCTCATGCTGACTTCTTTTTTTTGTAGTTTAGTGAGCCGGGATTGGGGTAGAGTAGAGTAGGTTGGTTATATTATAGCTTTGATCGAATTGGATTGGATTGGAGAATTGTTTATGGATGGACGTTGTTGTAGTCGTTGTTGTTTTCTTCGTACTCTTCTTCTTCGTACTCTTCTTCCTTCCCCTTTATAATCAATAAGAGATGTTCACTTGGCTACGAGGTGTGGTGTGGTTTGAACTTTAGTGATATGTACAGTATCAACTTTCGGGGGCTATCTTGGGGATGTCTTGTGGAGCGTGGGAACGTGGGAATGCGGGTGGGTGTTGGTGTTTGTGAGAAGGTTTAGTGGGAGGGGACTATTGGTGATTGTGATTTTTTGGGTTATGAACTATGTTTCTATTTATTTATCAATCAGTATCAAGCATCAAGCCCTGTCCCCAGATAAGATTCAAGGCAGAACCTGAGGCTTGAATTCTTCAAGCTAGGAGCGAGCTAGTAGCTACTGCACTATAGTACCTACAGTATACTACTGTATGATCTTATGATCTTACGGAGCGAACCGAAGAACATGTCACATTAGTAATATACGCTAGATAGACAGATGTCACGATGCACTGGTGGATGTGGATTGTGTGGTAGATATTTGGGGATTTGGGGGAGGGAAGGGAGGGGAAGGGAAGGAAAGTGGTATTGTGTGTTACGTGTTGTGGAGAAAAGGACCTGAGATATTTGGGGGCTTGAATGAGTGTATGGAGTGTTGTTTGTTGAGACTCGATGGTGGTTGGTGTTGGTGTTAATATACTGGAGGACTTTTTGCGGATGGTACGGAGGTACGGAGGAGTATTGAGTATGTTAAAAGGGGAATAGTGTAGTCGCGTATTCCTCGGAGTTAGAGGGGGAGGTGAAGTCACTGGAGCTAGTGCCTCTCAGGTTCTTGGTTCTTGGTCTCTTAGCTCTTGGTTCTTGGTTGGTTGGCGAGGTTGGGTACGGAGGGTCTGTCTCGTGTTTCTTGGGTATCTTGGGGGCCTGATTTATTATAGTGAGGGATATACAAAATATAGGAGGGGTATTAGAGGGGTTTATGGGGTTATGTAGAATTTATTATACTTCGTAGTAGTAGTTATATGTAAATTTATAGTCTAGGAAGTTCGTGTATCCCTTCCGGAGTACATACCCGAGATACCCACAAAAAAGACGTGCACTCGAAAGTGGATCAAGTAGATGCGATAACTGGGTCAAATTAAGGCTTCAATACTGGGAACTCTGTCGGGTTAGTTGAATCGCTTCGTTTTCCGGGGGAAATGTTATCAAAATTGGAGACTCCTACTTCAATTTGAGTGCACCTTTATTTTGTGAGTCTGTACTCTGGAAGGGATGTATTTTGCTTTGCTCTTTTTGAAGAGGATGTTATATTAAGTGGGTCGCTAAATAGAAGGTCTTGCTACAGACACGTTATCCTTTCTGTAGAGAGCAAAGGTAAATTTGCGAAGATGCGAAGCAAGGGTAAAACGTGCATATTAAGGCTCAAATGCTTGGTGAACCTGTCTGCTTAGTCAAACGACTTTGTAGCACGGGGACGATAGTATGAAAGTGGATACTTTTACTTCGCTTTTGGTATACAATTTACAATTACCTTTCTTTCCTGGATTGTAGAAGGGATAGAAAATTACTTGTCAAATTTACGTGTATGAAGTAGTAGAAGTAGGCGGTAGTGTAATTATACGAAGTATAAGGTCCGCGTCGCTTACAGGGGCGTGTCGCGCAAAGGTATGATCTACCTCACCGAGGGTTATTGCAATAGTAATAAACATAGTGAAACTTCAAGTTTAGTGGGTTTACATGGGGGTTTTCAGTGGAACACAGGGTAAATACTCCACCAGAATTTCACATTTGTTACGCCTAGGACGGAATACGAAGTAACTTCGAGGTATGGAATTCAGAAATTCGGTTCATTGGCGTTTTACCCTGCTACAACAGCCTATAACGTTATCAAATAAGGCCAGAAACTCGGATTTACGACTCAAATAGGATGTGCTGAGAAATAAAACTGGACTCTTGGGGAAATCGAGCCTTGGGAATGTAATCCTGGAACAACTTTGACCTTCCGTAACATGGTAGGATAAGCTAAGCTATCTATTCTTGTTGATCATTCTAGATATCTTTCTATATAAGATGTCTAGCCATTCCCGCTGTTCAAGAATCAATCTTCTTCAAACACTCACACCAGTCGCTTTTATATACCATATCCATTCGCTATTACAGCCCAACAATACTACTTCATCCCCACTTCTCCAATCCACCAATCATCATGAGACTCGACTTTATCCTCGTCTTAGGTTTTGCCTCGTCAGGCATGGCAAGCATAAATATGCGCTGCAATGGTGGGACTGCCGGAGATGGAGGCTGCGAAGCAAAGAGTCTAGCAACCTTCTGCTGCATTCCCTTGTTCAAAGAGTTACCGGGGTTCACCACTGAGCGGTTGACCATCTATAGAGGCCAAAACAAAGAAGGGAACACCATATGTATACCAGGTCCAGAATTCAAAACTGAAGGAACCATACAATGCGCCTAGATGGCGCTGGTCGCCTTCAAGCTGCTGAAAGGCATATGACCTCCCGGTGATGTCACTGTGATATGTTCTCTTCTTCCGGCCTTTACTTGTGGAGGAAATGACTAATGTTTTTATTAGTCGCCTCGTGTCTCGAGAGGAGGAGGTATGGTCACATAAGAAAGGCGATGGGTAATTAAATGGGAATTGTACATATAATGCCAGGCGTTGAGATGTTTGTCGAGTGGGTGGATGCATTTAGTAGTATGACTATACGAATTTACTGGAGCTCTCTACCTTTTACAGTATTCCATTTCAGCGCTTTCCACTGTTTTGTGAATATAAAAATCGAGGGGACATAAACTTAGAAATGAGAGGAGGGAAGGAGAGGAGTGTCGGTGTGGCTGTTTTGGGTGGGGTGGGGAGTATACCGTACGGTGATATCGATATGCGCTCCTAATGTGTTCAATATAAGACGTTCGGTTGGGTTCTAAGTTACGATTAATCTAAGATGAGGTCGGGATTTGAGATGTGCAGTGCATTTATTAATGATTAACGTGCGGTATCTGGAATTCCTTTCTATTCTAGACCCCCCCTCTAGAATAATTCCATTCCTTTTAGGATTTAGCTAGAAGTATTCTATTCCAGAGGTATGTATTCTATAGAATTTCTAGAATTTCTAGATAGAAAATCACATAACTCGGAAAAAGGTTACTCCGGCCCTATCAATCAATAGGAAGCTCCTATTTGGCTTCTCTGGCTTCTGACTACCTATATCATAGTGCCCTATTTAAATTATGTTACGTAGGGCTCCCTCTGACTACCCTACCTATAGACTAGGAATATCGTAATACAGAGAGTCTCTATATTATCTAATATAGTAGGTAATTTATTTATCCTTTTGTAATTAGGCACGCGGTGGACAAAATAAGCTGTAAGGTACTAACTAATATTCCTTCTATTTACTTTAAAACTACTCCTTAATCCTATATTTTGATTGGTTAGAAAAACCTCTGGAATTCTAGAGCCTAGTTAATGGAAGGATTTCATTCTATTTTATAGGTGCTCTAGCAGTATTCCATATGGAATATTCCACCTGGAATTCCATGGAATATGGTTCCATTTGCCGAACGTTGTTGATGATTGGTCGTTCGATCTTCCTTGTGATGTGGGAAAAGGAGACATACAGTACCTCGAATTTTGGGGTTCGGGATGAAGAGGAGGGTGTCGCCGTGTCGGAAAGTCGATTCAATTTTGTGGTTGGGAATATTTGATATGTTTGTCGCTACCAGTCTCGATATTTGAAGAAGTTCCATTAAGTTAGAACGTAATACATGATAAGGTAACATCATTTATACATCAAACAGCGTCGTTAAGAGAAGATTCGAAAGAATCATAAAATGACTGATTCCCATGTCTAATGATCGAAATAGGTGTTGATTTAGGGGCATAGACTGGTGAATCAACGTAGAGTTTACCTGGGCTATCTATGATTAGGTCCGAGGATCACCTGTTTATAGCTGCAGCTCTTTTAGCAGTTCCTTCAGCATATGTTTGATTCTTACGTAGATAGATCAGGGCTCTGTGTATATGTAATTACATAGTCTAAATTGATAGAATGAAGTGTTGAGTGAAATTGTTACAGAAAAAACTCGCTACAAGGAAATAGTCGGGCCCGGATATACTAAAGATATAAACGAGGATATCCTTATGGCGAGTTCCTTGGCATGGGCGACAGCAAGGTCACATATTTAAGTATTAGGGATATATAAGCTAGTTACTTATAAAAATAAGTGCTTGACGTATAATTATATATTCTTGTCTCGAAGACCTCCTTTTTAACAAAAAACACTAAGATTTTATTTAGAACCTACCTAGGTACTTAGGAATACTTATATCTAATATATCCCTTGGAATTCGAAGGTTCTAAGAATAAAAACGAGGATAATTATAGTATTATAAAAATTTCGGGACCCGAAAAACCTAAGGATATCCTTATAGAGGGTATATCCCTAAATATACTAAAATCCTACCTATAAAAATTCGGGACTAAAATCCTAAGGATATAAACGAGGATATCCTTATAGCGGGGATCCTTGTAGCGAGTTTTTCCTGTATTGTTTTGAGTTTATGTACAGAGTCACGTGTATGGCACGTGATTCTTTTTTAGAAACTCTTTGGGTAAGCCGGGATTCTACCCTGGAACCTTTTATTTACTTTCAAAAGAGAAGCAAATCTTCTTTTACACACCTCTAATAATGCCTGAAGTTCCAGATATTGAAGTCTGACTTCGTCAACACAAAATTGCTAGAGGATCTGAAGCGATTTTGTTATAGGGGTGACGACGAGGTCCGTGACCTAAGCGAAAGGCGGTAACTGTATGGTAACGAGGATTAAATATAATCTGATCTTCTATCCATCTAGCCCCTTGGAATCTTGCTTATCTCGCCCTCTTTGATGCCTTGTTGATTCCGGATGTTTTGGCATGTGAGGTTCTTGGGTGCCATTCGCAGATCTATTTGACTGTTCCAACACATCATACATGATAGATAGTTACACCCAATTGGTAATCGCATACAAGTACATGCGAATAATTGCATGTTATTTGCATCAATTGGTTGATAACTAATTTACCCAATAATTTATGGCAACTTATACTGACCGCCTCATCCAAAGCAGAGATCGGCCATTTTAGCCGATTGGAGCGCTTTGGGGATGGCTGACTGTAGCCGATTGGGATCGCGACAACGCATCACCACACATGGCTTATCCCAATCAAGAGAAGTGCATCTTCGTAAATCTAGTTCGTATGCAGCTTTGAGGGGGGGGTTTTTTTTTCGAAGCTAGCAGACCGAGGAATCCCAAAACACTCTCACCGAAAAAATCCTCCAGTGTCATTGGTCCACCAATTTACACCTCCCCGCCCTGAAGTCGTATTCATGAGCTGCAATAATGGCTCATCCGCCCCATCTCGAGATATTGTCGGGACTTCAACTGAAGAAAGTCGATTGAGGCTCTTACGAACTCAGCATTGAAGGAACTTGCCGGGAGCGGTTGATAACTAGACTACAACCACGCGGTTCGGTGACTACTTTGTCACTTCGGTGAGGTTTTCGTCGTGTACTATGGATAGATCTCCGAGGAAAAGGACGTATCTCCATGATATGGAAACGAACCAGCCTGATTTCAATAGTGGTATCAGCGGCGACCTCCATCCCCCATCTTTCTCAGAAACTTCTTTCAGAAGTTTTGATGTAAGAGATGGCCCCCCTTTTACTAAGCATGCCCAACCGAATCTGCCTTTTCAGGCAAGAAACGAGGCCAGCTTAGACTCCACATCAGAACAACAGTCTTTTATGCCATACTTTTCAAGCTACACATTCAACCCAAACAATTATCCTCAGGATAGTGGAAACTATTATTCACGGAACCCCCCTACCGATTACAATAGCGGTGCTCTATCCCCAGGCTTTCAATTCATGTCACCAGGTTCTGGAATAGCTCAATCGGAGGAAGCATTCGCCTCAATATATGCACCGCCGAGTTATGTTTCTCCCCGTGGCGGAGCTTCCACAGTGGAAAGCAGTCCTCAGGTTGTAAGAACCAGACAAAATCTCCCTGGAGGATCACGCATGCTTCTGACCGTGGGAAGCCAAGGAGAAGTTAATCATCCATTTTCAATGCTCAGTGCAGCTGATAGAATGAGTTGCCGCTATACGTCCAGCCAAATGTCTGGAGAATCATGGGAGGTTCTTGAAATAGAGAATGGTTTCCCAACACAAGCTTACGACAACGGGGATACCTTTAGTAATACAGGGTTGCAGCCGGACTCTTGGGCCTCTCAGAACATTATCAATGTGAGAAGTCCTCCTTGGGCGCCATTGAACTACGAGAGTACTGGTATGGATTTCACTTCGACGTTCCCAGAAATCAACTTACCACCGACAGCTTTCCCAGGGGGATTGAATTTTGCCTCAGCAGAGCCCCTATTACCCAATACAAGGCTGGATCAAAACGCCATGGAAGACTGCTCGGTCGACCCAACCACTATCATTCATAGAGCTGAAGGCCGGCATGACTGGACAAGCAGATTACAAACCACGAATGAAAGTTCATGGCAAAGTTTCCATATCAGCACAGATGGAGAGACAACAGATCGTCGCTTTACTCCAAGCCATTCTGCGGGAGACGATGATCTTTTTGATGAGACATTCATGACGCGTATGTTTAAACCCTGCATAGATCCGAAATATTGGCTGATCGCGACCAATTAGAGCCTTGGAGTCCAACATCAATCTTGGGGAATTCTATAACAGAGAGATCGGAAGTTCTCTCCTATATATGGAAAGGTCCTTTGATGGAACAGGATCTAAGTCATATGGGACGAGGAGATCTTGATGATCAGCAACTCTTTGGTTCCGTCTCTCCGTCGCCAGGGCCTCAGCCAGCATTTGAGTTGGAAGAGCAGAGGGAATGTGTGCCAAGCTCCACAGAAAATCTAAGCACAGTAAGACAGAAGTCATTCGGTATCTCTACCAAGAATCATAACACTGCTCGGCCGAAGCTTCGCAAGAATGCTTCTCGTCAAATAGCAAACACAAAACGCCAGTCTCGGGGGCACATCCTCGTTCCGGATACACCAGAGATCCGAGAATGCTTAGCGAAAGCTAAACAAATCTCGAAACACTACAATTCAGCAAATTCGGGCGAGAATTCCCCAAGGGTAGTATCGGGTTTCAATAACACATTTGTCAGCGGCGAATTCACTGATGCCAGTAAGGCGCAACAGAAGCCTTCCAAGTCGAAAAAAAGCTTAGGACGACGAAACGGCCCTTTGCCAGTTGAAAAAAGAAAGCACGCCAGCGAGACGAGAAAAAAGGGGGCTTGTCAGGGCTGTAGATTTTCGAGAACAGCTGTAAGTTTATCTTCTAAGCACGAGTTGATCTGACTGACGTTCTCCAGTGTGATGCGGAGCAGGAAGGAGAGGACTGTAAAGCTTGTAAGAAGCACTCGGTCTTGCTTCCTAACTTGATCTGTTGTAGAGCGTACTTCAGAGATTTTTTGGATCTCTTCTTTCCTGGTGAATACGATTTGAATTTCATGTTAGCCTTACAACTCACACGTCATAGATTTAGTTTTTCGTCGATTTCGAACACCATTCTTAATTGAACAATTCCAAGCCAACAACATAGCGGCACTAGATGACGACCGATTTGATATCCAAGTATCATCTGGTCCGAATTACCCAGCAATATCGATCACTGTCCATGTCTTACGGGGCAACAAAGAGGCTTTCAAGTTTGCGAAACTCAACCAGTCAAATTTTGTTGCGTATAGCACCCTTCCCCTGGGAATTCCAGACGGATATCCGATCGAGAAGCTGGAACGCAAGCTTCTAGAACATATAGAATCTATTGTGGAGGACAAACGTAACTATGGAGAGGTTGTATACGACAACACATCACAACTGACTTGGGATATTCATGAAGCGCTGTGGAAATTTTATCGCTCAAGCCAGGTAAAAGTTGCATTACACTTCACTTATTTACAGAACTAATAGCAAGCAGGACGAGTTCCTCAAAAAGTTATTGACATTATATGCAATGCAATACTTCATGACGAAAAGTATTTCTTTACATGAGGATTTTCCCCAAGGTCCATTCAACGATAGATATGGCCCTCTGGAATTCGACGCCTTCACTCCAGATTTGGCCGTGATCAGCAACCAGATAAAAGGTGTTATGGAAAATCTGATCAGAAAAGTCTACAGCGAAGTTCTAGGGCAGTTAGATAAACTCCTGCAGCCGAGACAGCATAAGTTATGGGCACAAACACTTTGTTGCATTCTGGTTTTGTGCATGTGTTCAGAGATGATAGAGACCAGCAACGACCGTCAGGTTACTCTTGCACTCCGAGAGGGGTCCGGATCCTACAAGAGAACAAATCAACGCGATCCTACTGGGACACGAGAAGAGAGTATCCAATTCTGCCTCAAGCTTGATGATTTGGCAATCAGGAACGCCGAAACGGGGTACCACATCCTTTATAGCAAGTCAAAGATGCTCAAGGACGGTTCAGTACGAAAGCATACTTTCAACCCCATACGCAATGGAGTCGAGGTTGTGAGAAACGCAAAGCTCGGCTATCAGGTGGAGGAATTTGTGGATAGGATTCGCAGCATTGTACACGAACATAGTGAGTACTCCCTTCTCATATGACATTGTTTCAAAAACTAATTCGCGTCAAAAGAAAGCAGCCTCACTGACAGCGCGACTTGTTTGTCGTTCAATTCATCTCAGGATGTGGTGAAAGATCATGTTCTTTTTCGTGAACACAACTCTGGACGGCTTGTTTCAAGATTCTTGCAATCACTTATATAATAATCTTGTAAAAAAATGCAAAAATCATTTTCATAAATCGTAGCCTTCATTCCAGATCCATGTGTACACGAGGGAAGATTAGGAATTGAGCCGTTATACTGTATCATGCGTCCAAGAGTGTTGAGCGGAAACACCCGAGAGCCATCCGACAGAGATATCTTTGTTCCAAAACTAAGATTACTACATTTGCTACTACAAGATTTCAGGCTACAGGTAACAAGGAAGCATGGGACTCAATGTAAGATAAACCATCCTCTTTCTATGCCATTATTCTTCACCGCAACTGTCAACAGCGGAATAGCGGTGGGCTTCGAGGGTAACCTCAGCTTACAGCCTGAAGCGAATTGGCTGTTTTCGTTATCATACATATGCACGATCAAATGCTTACCAAATATATGAATTTTCTATTGGACCAACGTAGAACTCGGGCGAGTGAGGGGTCGATGTGGCTGCAGATTATGTCTTGCGACATCCCAGTATGACTTGATGGAAGAGTATCATCGTGCAGTAAAACTGACAGAGACAGGGTTTGCCAATCAATTGAAGGCAATACTGACCGAGATTTTTGAACCAGCCCTATAACAGACAGACAGACAGCGAGGCTCAAGAGCCGAGTTGATGGTGTTCAATTCCCCACAATCTACTGATACAAAGGCCCATCTTAGACCGCTACAAACTCCACGCCCTACTATGCCAGCAGTCCCATATAGAAAGAGTGTTCCTCCCGGCTTGATATCGAACCGATAATGTCAAAATTCCTCCCAACATGAAGAACGAAAGATAAACTCCATTTCCATGCGTTTTATCGATAATCGTACACCCCGAAGCAAACAATGCAACATGGCTGCTGTAGGTCCCATCCCTTGGAAAGCCCATCAGAAGATTCTAAAAATTGTTAGCATCAGCATACAAACGGTGACAATCTCGAAAAGATAAGGGGAAATTGAGAAGTTGTCTTGAAGGAAACAAGCAGCGCAAGCGAAGACTCGGTC
Organism: Hymenoscyphus occultus; assembly: GCA_900536445.1. Classification (NCBI taxonomy): domain Eukaryota; kingdom Fungi; phylum Ascomycota; class Leotiomycetes; order Helotiales; family Helotiaceae; genus Hymenoscyphus; species Hymenoscyphus occultus. The sequence continues at coordinate 175,341 of UNPT01000003.1, forward strand.
TATGCATCTGCCGCCGCACCAAACAACTCCAAGTCGATATCGATTTCCTAAAATCTCAACGAAAGAGGGGAGATCACTCGTTCCCTAAAGCGATATCGACCACTATTGCGCTCGACCGTCTCTGTAAGGAGATGCCATGTGAGGAAAGGACTTCTGGCATGTCTTCCGTCCGACAAGGAACAAATACCAAAGAAACATGGTTTCGGGAGGACCGCATATTTCTTTGACTAGAAGGAAAACATTCCTGTCCGAGAATACCCAGGCACAAACATGTCAATCAAATCAACACGGAGCGTCTACGAATCCTGTAGTCCAACTAGGATGAGAGGTTGTTCTTTGCCAGTATAGAGCAGCATCAAAGTCACGCCCATGTAACTCAACAGAGTATTACACCCCCGATAGAAGTTGGATTCATGTGTCAAGAAGGATTTGGGGGTAGGTTCGATTGACCGCCGTGGAAGGAATCATGTTTCGTACCTCTTTTCACGTGTGTTCTACACCGTCGACCTCCTTCCGGAATTTCACCGCTTCTATCGGTGTCATCAGTCAGTGAAGGCTCAACAACGGGAAGTTCTAGAGTCTCAGAAGATTTCCGACTTACCTAGTGATCGGGGTTTGGTGGCTTTGGTTCCTGATCTGCTCGTCGCAGCGCCAGTGAAGGCTTGGGTGTCAAAAATGTTGTCATGATGGTTATATGTGGGTACTGGGTAGGTATTCTCTCAGTATATCTCGCAGATGCTGTGGAAGTGTTGGTGCAACTCAACAGTTAAGTAAAGATAGATTCCATTTTCTTAAGTAGTTCTTCGGAGCAGTATAGAGGGGCGAAGCAACTGTGTGAATGAAGAAAGGGGCGGAGCGTTAAAGAGGGCGAGAGGGCGATGAAAGAAAGAGCTGTGGATGACTCTCTCCAGGCCTCCAATAAACGCGAAAAGTTTCGGTGACGACTAGGGTTCCTCGATTCCTACTTCGCACGACCTCCAGTATTCTCTTCCTCGCTATACCACAATTTTCTCATGAGTAGAACCCTACTTTCTCAGATAAAATGCAAGAACCAATAGACCAGGTAAGTGGCGAAACTTGAAGGTCGGATTGTCGATTGGGTTTCTGTGGAATTTCAAGGGATATACTGCGTGGTGTCAAGTGGACCATTAGGCACTTTTCTTTTCCAGTTTTCCCGCAGACTCGACACTGGTTTACTCCTGGCTAGGTTGAATTTCCCCGGCTGTGAAATCTCATGTTGGTGTGAGCAACAAGAGAAGCTCCGTGGCGATCACAGAAAGTTGACCGAACTGCCTGACTTGAAGCCTAAGATTAGGTGCATTGGGAAAACCCATCTTCTTTTTTATTATGTTTATTTACAGATCTTTCAGCTTCCACGGCACACGCATTCATTTTCGCTTCTATTTGCGGTGGCTTTTTGGTAAGGGCTGACCTTAAGCGCCGTGATCTGCATTTCATTGATCCCAAGTACCTTTTTTTCAGGCGTCACTTGGAGTAGTAATCAATACAGGCGTCGTTTATTTAGCTTTGTACGGAAACTCTTAGTGTTCGATTGGCTATGTGGCCAATATCTGGTCTTTTGGGTAGCCTCTACTGGAGAACGTTGTGGCTGATGGGCCAAATCCCAGATGCCTTTCCCTCACCGAGGCAGCGAGGCTGTTTCGATGGGTGAACAATTTTAAGACGCACGAGTAAATTATTCATGAAGGCCTGGAATTCTTCGCTTCATGTTGGGCCGCAGGTTCCTGAGCACTGCGCAAAATAAGGCTAGGTCATAGTCGAGTTCAGACCTCCAGTTCGCCTTGCAAAGTGTCTGATCCGAAAGCCTGGAGAAGGCTTTCTGAGGTCAATCTAATATGCTAGAAAACTTCCATTATCCCATCAACTCAGCCTCTGAAATTGTGAATAGCTACCTCAGCGATGAGATAGAACGCTTGAGCCCAGATTCCTTTCCCGTTCTTAGGTGAGTCAGTCAGATCTTTATCCCCAGAAGCATCTCACATGCCCACCGATATTTCATAAACTGTGTGTTCAGCCCTCCGGTACTGGTCCAATCATATATCTGAAGATTTCCAAGGAAGAGCTTTCATCGCGTTTCATAAGTGGTAAGTATAGCAAAGAGTATGCGTGGTTCTGAACGTGGGTCTCGCTAGATTTGAATTGAGGCAACTAAAATCAACAGGTACCGTCATCAACCCAAGAATAACCCCTGCCGAAGAAACTACTCGGCGATCTAAGAGTGTCGTTCATCATATCTACAGTTGCCATATGCATATGAATTCGGAGGAAATATTAGAGACCCCCTCACCCTAGGCACGTGGAAGTACATCCAGAGGTATTGAGACAGGAACCTTTGACATGGTCTGACAAATACCAGCGCTGATTCAAATGGCTTTTGTGGGTTGAAATGCCGGGCCTTTTCCACCGAATTCTTTCTTTTAGGAACGTTTCGGTGAGGTGGTTGGTTACACATGTTCGCTTAGAGGATGCAAGGATATTTCCTCCCAGATGGTATAGAATACTAATTTCATCGTCACTCTTATCGTCTTGAACAAACCCCATGTTTAAAATGTGTTTTCGTGTTATAGTGAGTCGTCAAAATAAGAAGGTTGTTAAACTGTGCCGTGGTAGCATAAGCGCCATGGCTTCGCTCTGCACTCGTACCGGTACGATACGTACTGCTAACTTATTCATCTCGAGCTCCCTGCAAAGCTGTAAGAGCTTCTTTTGTGAATCGAGTGGACTTACGAGCCCCTGTTCCTTGCTCCCGGGCCAGTGCATCTGTTCGCGTGGAACGGTCACCTAATCAAGTTACACTTTCATTCTTTTTGGGTTCCAGTCCGTCCATGGTGCATGGTCATCACGTGTCGACCCCAATTTGAGGCGTCCGACGTAAACCCTTGCCAAGATGATTCTCGAAATAGGCGCAAATGATCGTTAAACTTTACATGCTTAATTATTAAGCAGAGGCCATGAAATCTTGATGCCCCTTTAGAAGGAAAAGCAAAGTTCCCCATTTCATCACGAATCAGCTTCGGATTATGGCCAAGGCAATATATTAATTGATAATAAGCTCTAACTTAAAAACGGTACTATTTGTTTTATCCCCTCGCTTAGCACGTCTCTAGCAATTGAAGAGGTTAGGAGTAAAATGATTCTTAACCTGGCGTCTTATACGTAAACACATACACACCGCTATGGTATCCACTCTGTCACAAGCCTAAGTACGAAAAACAAGACAGGTAAGACAAAAGCGCCAGAAGAACAAGGCTTATAAGTACCGCTAGTTATTGCTGTTCTTCTAAGTATAGCGTACTGATTTTCGGTACTTGTATATTAACCTATTAGTAGCCGCTACCATTAATACAAATAGTTTTGTAAGGGTTGAAATCATAGGTCGAACCACACGGCACTTTTCTACGGCGTTATTCACAACTATTAGCTACACCTAACATCTACAAATCGTATACAAGTTTGCATCACTATCCTGATTTATAGCGCCAAGATCCTGATTCAAGTGAATTATTATTGAAGGTAAAATTCAAGCCAAACAAGCTTGATATAAATTAAAGCCAAGTATTCATTTTCCTAATTCAGCTTAGGTGCGATTTACTCGCGTAGCTTCTCTATACAGACGGGCCAAGACCGAGAAATCCGCCTTGTTCCCATTGCCTCAATCCGGGGAAGCCAAGGGGAAATAGACTAAGTTCCACGTCCTTGATTTCAACTAGATCCTTATTATTCTCTATGCCATGTATAGATTTTTAGCCTTTCGTTACCAGTATTGGCTTGCCGTGGCCATCTATGTCTATTATTGTCTATCAAAGCACTGTAATGGGTTCTTAGTAAGCTGAGGACGCCTTGTATTCACGCGATTCAATAAAGTATTATTAAATACTCCACTATTAGTCACTTCTCGCACTATGTAGTACTGCATGGAAAGGCCCTTGGAACTCTTGATTCGAAAGATGAATATGCACAGAAATTAACTTGAAGCCCCCTAAACATTCCTCACAACTTGTACTTCTGAAGTAGAATGAGTGCCAGAAAAGGAGTATACCTAAAAGTGGAATAGACGAAGGGGCCCGACGATTCAAGGCCCAAGTTGCTCGATTGCCTGTAAAACAGGTGTGGCAAGTCGAATAGACTGGCTTTGCGGGGAAAGTGGTACCAAAGTGTATCCTTCTACTCCACTGTCGAGTACACATTCTTACGGGATCTGTCCCGTCAGTAGCGAGGTTCTTGTCGTAGTCATTCACGATTTTTTGTTCTTTGAGCCACTAGCTCCATTGGATTCCCCCACGGTACTGTGTTACTTTTCATTCTTGGGACTGCTGATCACAAGTGTCCGAAGAGTGGATATGTCTCAATTCTCTAAGCTTGTTCTGGAAAAGCTTCGATATCCAGTGCCAAATTTGGCGAAACTTTTGATCAATAGGATCACGAAAGGAGCATTACTCGCACTTTCGGTCTGTTTAACTTGTTTCTTCCAGTCGCGGTCTTCTTGTGTCTTATTTTGGTCGAAGGATCACTCTCTTCCAAGTCCTCGGTAAATCAAGGTCTGGTTTCAGACAAACTCTAAATCAACATGTAGGGCTGCAACCCACACGGGATGACGGCAAGCGAGCCCAAAATTGCGGAGTGGTGCAAATACAGTTAGCAATCCACTTGCATATTTCTTTTCTGCAGCAATGCATAATTTCAATTCATTAATCTTACTTTATATGATCTTATCAAATACTTGCGACTAGTCATACTTGCTGTAGGTCTGCCTGAATAATTGCTGCTTTTGGAAGACGGCTTGGGATGTGACGCTGCAGTAGTGGAGTATTCCCATCGTCAAGTCACTTGATATCTTAAATTACATGATAACGATACCAGGTATGGCCAACTTTTGATACTCGTATTTGACCCAAATATCTGTAATGCAGGTTGAACTCCAGTACTATACAGTACATTTACGTTAAAAGTCAGGCGATCAAGTCTACTACTTCGCCTAAATTTACCTTTGGTCGCACAGTTCGAAGGGCCAATAGCAAGTCTTTACGAGGTAAAGGGCTAAATACAGAGTAAAGTTCACTGGAGGCGTTCGCGTCCCCAGCTCTTTGATCATCTTGTGGTTGAAGTCCCATAACCTTACGTGTGGCCAAGATCAGACGAACCTTTCTCGCAAGGGTGAGCGCTGTGGCCCATGTAGGCGACATGACAAGCACAGCCATCATGCAGACCTCCACCGAAGATCTACCTCTACCGAGTCTTGTATCGATAATAAGAAGTACGGAGTTCGTGGATGGAATTCTAATAGCGAATTGCGGGAGTGACAGAGAGGCTGATTCAAACAATTTCTGGTCATGCGGACTATAACATAAAAGTCATGTTCCTAGTTGTTAAAGTATTTTACTTCGATTTATAGTACTTCACTCAATGTAACTCCCGGAACTGCACCATGGTCCATGACCAAGATTTATGGTAGCGGGTCCCATATTTCTATTTGGGTAGTATTCCCCACAACCTGATACCCACCACTTGGTACTTTGTATGTTGGAGAGTTGGAGGGCGGAAATTAACTTTTAGCATCCAGGTTCTCGAAACACAATGATCATCTGTAAGCCAGAGATGCGACGATACCAAGTATGGACCGTACTGTACTTATATACACGAGCTTTCCAACTCTCGTTTCCAAGCTTCTCTTGCTTTCCAGCCGACTTTGTTTGGTCGCTTCCGTTCGTTCAACTTCTTCTGCACACTATTATTTTCATTATATCTCTTTCAACATAACCATTATATTCAATAAAAAAACTCATTTCGATCCCTCTTCTTCTCAAACCCATAACGTCCTAAAAATATACATCATGCGGCGCTCCTCCATCGTCACCGCCATTATCAGCTGCCTTTCTAGCCTTTCAACCACCACCGCTTCTCTCATTCCGATCGATGCTCGGTCTTCGGTTTCTTTGATCGACTCACCACAAATTATTGAAGAAAGAGACAGCGAACAACTCAAAGCAATTGGGAAAGAAATTGGCAAAGAAATTCAGAAACAGGTTATTTCAGCTGTTGTTTCATCTGCCATCGCCGGTGCCATCGGTGGTGGTAACCCACTTTTTTCTTTTGTAGCAAAACAGGCCGTCAAGCAGGCAGTCGATGTTCTCCAAGACTTGGGAGAATGGGATGGGGTATTTTCAACCCCTGTATGATCACCAAATAAAGTTTCTAACATCTCCTTCAGGCTCGTCAAAAGTTCACCCAAGAAGTCACCTCCCAGATGTGGGGTATGAACCCAAGCCCAGAGACCATCGTAGCCACCGTTTGCTATAATAAGGGTTATGATGTTAGCGACACATCCAAGATTGTGAGCTTGATGGACGTCGATTTCAAATTAGGGAAATTCAATACTGAGTATGTCTACAATTGTACAAGTATTGCGCTTCTCAAGACTAACTGTACTTAGCTACGATTGCATGTACCTCGAAGGACCAGTACAATTTTGGACTCGTGGTGATGGCGGCTACCAAAATCTTTGCTACAGGAAGGGACCATCTTGCTCCTACGATGACAATACTGGAGATCTCAACTGCGCTGCTATTGGGCAACCACCACCAGGAAACGGAGATCCAGATCACAACAGAATGCATTCTAAGTTGCACGGGCGTACAGAACTGGACATTTTTTAAAAGTCTATCTCAACTGCGCTGCTACTGGACAACCAGCACCAAGAAATGGATACTGATTTGTTTTGTTTTGAGGCAAATGACGTTCCGTTGTAGCTGGTCTGCCAAAGTTTAAGGTGTCGACACATTTTGTAGTGCCCTTCTATTCTTGTACATATTAATTAGTAATGACCCCTGACCTGAAGATAATGACATTTTTTTTTGGAAACTAGGTTTTTTCTCATCACGACAGTGATGTCCTATATGAGATTTGATTGTCTCTATCAAACATTTTGACTAGTATTGAAGTCTTGCAACACGCATAGATTTCCCAGTCATCTAGAGTTCGCAGGTTTCACCTAAAGTGGAGTGATTGTACATTTGAGTGTCTTGAAATGACAAGAGGTTCTTTGCCGTGGGATTTGTGGCTTGAACTTAATCTAGTGAGGTAATATAAAATGCTTTCGATGCAATAACCTAAAAAGTGCGGGGTGAGGAGTCCAATGCTGTCTTTACAAAGTTTAAACACATCTAAGATTTCCTTGATTGAGGTTTAACAAAAGCTCTTCTGGTATTTTGGGAAAAGTGTACCATGAACGGGAAATGAATACAAACAAATCCATGAGGAATAGAAAATACATAGCGAGAAGAACGAGAATTTTGTGGCCAAAACTTTTCACTTAACTAGGGACAACCACGCAAACTCTTTTTGTCATTTTATTCCAGGTATGTTCATAACCAGTACATATCAAGAACCCACAAGTCATCTCCAACATCTCATAGCTTTCCTCTCAAATCCTTCTCACCACCTTCAACAAGCCCCCAAACCCTCACCGCAACACCAAAAGAATAAATATACCCCGCTCCCCCTGCCCCATAAGCATGCACCACACTCCCCACTCTCTCAACTCTCAAACCCTCACGTCTACCCGGTCTAAACCCAACAATATCCTGCACATTCTCCAGATCAACATTCTCAAAAGCCCCTTTAGAAATCCGATTCACCCTCGCTAAAATGTTCGCCTTGAGGGAAACGTCGACATCAGTATCCAACCTCTCAGACTTCACTCCACCAATAATGACGCCACCAGAAAGTGGTCGAGGGATTATGTATGTGTATTCTGTGCCTTCCAACATGAATAACCTTTCCAAATCTGACTTCACGAACATGGTTTGGCCACGGATAGGATGGACTGAAGTGTCGTTTGCAAGATGTTTGGCGCCAACGCCGGAGGCGTTGATCAATAGTTCAGATCCTGTGATGGCTTTCGCCTCTGCTAGAGAACTGATTTCTTTTCTAACGAAATTCACACCACGTCCTAGAAGTGTTGATGCTAACCAAGGAAGGAAAATGAGAGGGTTAATAGCTAAGGATGTGTATTTCACCCCGAATACAATTCCTGGTGGTAATTCTGACAAGGATACAACACGGTAATCCGGCATCAATGACTTGTACCATGGATCTTTGTCAAAACCTTCGGTATCAAAGTATTCAGTCATGGGATACATCTGAACGCCACACGTGGGGTTTTCTTTAGCGAGCTTTTCGTAGAAAGCAAACGAGTCACTTTGCATTTTCCGAAGAACAAGGCTTTCCGTTGTCTGTGGATGAAAGACTGCTCCTGCCCTATTCCACTCTATGTCAGAAAGTTAATGCAATGGTGGAATCCAGTGTTTTCGAACCATGGACTTGCCCATTTGGTCCCCAGATCTCCAGGCAAATCACGCGCAACGATTATAACTTTGCACTTGCTTGAGAGGATATAGGCGCAGGCTAGCCCGGTTATTCCTGCACCGATGATTCCGATGGGCGCTGAGTCTTTCATGATGACCTGGATGGTGGTGTGGGAAAGTAAGATCGATCGTACGCTACTTGGTGGAAAGTGGGGAAACCCAAATCATGTGAGCAAGCTTTAGTGATGTGTCGTGTTTTCGATAAAAAATAATAGAGTGATTGTTAGGATTAACTTCGCGCTACCAAGGTCAATGTATCTGCTCTAGATGTCTTTACAGTACTCTCAGCTCTATCACGTGCAAAAACCTATATACTCGCTTAACCAACCCAGGTTTAACTTGATGGCTATCCCTTCCAGAGCATACACACAAGTGCTTTCGTGCTCGCTGTAGTAGGTACAAGTGGATACAGGCGGATACAAGCGGATGCGATAACTGGTTTAAATTAAGGCTCAGATGCTTGAAAACCTGGTCTAGTCAGCTAAACGGCTTTGTTCTACGAGGTAGATCTTGTAAATACATCTACTTATACCCACTTTTCGGTGTACGTTTTTTCTGTGTCTATATACTCTAGAAGGCATAATCATAGCTGGAATCTGCAAATAATACATATAGAATTTCCACGCGTTTGTCAGATAAACCTCGATATAATAATATTAGCGGGGCTAGGATCTGTTACTTTACTAAATGATTCAGGACCTAAAGATTAACGACATACCTAAAATATACTTATATCGAGGAACCTCGTATCAATATTTACCTACAAATACGATTCTAGCTTGTTACTTAAAACGGGCGCGAGGGTATATTATAAGATATAGACTTCCGTATTACTCTAATAAAAATACCTATAAAGAGGTAACTTTACTTTACTTATTATTCGCAACCTTACTTACTACTAAAGTAGCGTAGTATTATATAGGTGGTGATCCTATCGTTATTATTAACCATGTAGTATTATAGTCTACTGTTATTAGATTACGGAAATCAAGACATAGTTATCACTCGAATATACCGTGAAAAGGGTTACTTGAATATAGTAAAGAGGTTAGAATCAGTAGCTATATTATACTACTCTACTATACTCTCCTCTCCTCTACTCCCTGCCGCTATCCTCTTCCACCACACATCAAAGATCCTTCACTCTATCAGATAGATGCTTTCCTAACCCTCCAACTTCTAATTTCCAACTCCCAAACCCCAAAGCCTAATTTCCCTCATCTAGATCCTAGACCCGGAATCATACCATACACATGAACCATAACCATCTTTATGATCAAGCCGAAACATATCTAAACTCTAGACCCAGAACCACCCCATCCACCTCACCCCATCACCCCATCCCCAATTCCACAAACCCTTCCATTCATTCCCCAATATTTCCACGCTTCCATTCCCCGGTTCCTCACTCTTCCGCCTCACACATTCCACATTCCTCACAGAAATACCTCCCTCGTGGATTCCTCGTGTATAGAACACACCACTCCAAGACAAGCACTACAAGACACCATTACAAGATACAAAGCCACCACGCAACAAGACACCAAGCCACCACGAACCATAAGACACACATACACACGCCATGGACACGGCATGTCCCTTCCGAAACATCCCTAGTATCTACCAAGCCATCGGGATTCCATCTCGTGTAGTGTAGAATTAAGGATGGGGATAGGGATAGGGATAGTAATGGGGTGATGCGGCGTACTATACATGAAGAAAGAAAGAAAGTAAACAAACCTCATTTCGATACTGTGCTAGAAAGAATATCGTCGAATCGTGGGTTCTAACCTACTGTACTGTATTGTAAGATTATCGTAGCTCTCTAGCAAGCCTCTCTAAGAAGAGACAATTAGACAGAAAGAGAGAAGAAACCTTATCCAGCTTAGTACAATAAGTCAAGTCAAGTAAAGTCACATCACATCATATCATAACCCCACACTCCAGACAAAATGCCCATTTAAAAAAAGAAGCCGAGGAGAAGAATATATATAATCATCACATCACATTATATAATATCCTATCCCCTTTCCCTCATCCATCAACCACCCCTCCCCTCTCACCCTCCCCCTCCCAAAATAAAATGCAACCATCCAAACCCTTCCCCCCATCCATCCATAAAACTCCCTTCATCTCCATCATCAAAACACCCGCCCCCCAAGTAAAGAATACGAAGAAATAGCAAGGTGGATCAAACGAGGAAATAAACCAATCAAAACAAAACAAAACCAAAACAAAAAAATAAGTCTAAAAGGTAAAAAAAAGATGCATTTATGATTGAAACCCCCAGAAACACCAAACAAAAAAACGCCCCCTTTGTGTATCCCCAAGATTTCTTCTTGGTATGAAAACTTAAAAAAAAAGATGTTTCGAAATCCTTCGTACAAAATAATCCATGATTTCCAGCTAACGACAAAAATTCAATCCCGCTCATTAGAAACGCCGTGTAAAATGCTACATGCTGCATGACCGCTTGTTTGCTTGCTTAGTCGGAAACTCCTCCTGCACCTCCCATCCCCTCTTGTTCTTCCGTATTAATTTCCCTTGGAGGCGAGGGGGTGAATTCCTCCACTCCATCATTTCCATAATCGCGAATCAGATCCAATAGAACTTGAGTATTTCGTTTGATATCTTGAGGTCGGGAGACAATTTGACGCTCCAGAATCAATGCCTCGGCCGTGAGCATCCATATGTCTTTCAGATGTGGTTGGTCAGGGACAAATTGAGCCAGTTGGTTTCGAGTTAGTGGGCTCATTGGTGGCCCGTTTGAAAGACTACTGTGATATACGAGGTTGTCGGTTGAGTGGCGTCTTCGAGCAGCGAGGCAAAATGGCTTCACGCAAAACCACTCCTTACAGCCTCCTGCATCATGGCCACTCGGTCTATCACCTCCTGTCTTTTCAACGACCGGCACAGTCTTTTTTCTTCCAAATGTTGCTAGTCGTGACATCTTCGTTGGTTTGGGTGCAGGTGCAGATACTTCAACCGGAAGTTTGGTGACAAACCCATACCAAATATCTACGGCTTCTCGTCGTGTGTTGTATCCTTTAGTTTCCCAAAACCGCTGAGCTTGCCGTAGTCCTCCAATAGAAATGATTGACGAATAGACTTCATCCGCCGGTCGGTCTTTCAAATAACCTTTGAGTGTCTTTTCCAGAGTCCCAACATATGAAGGTGGCCGTAATCGTCGTGAGAAGGATGATATAACCAAAGGAAATACTTGATGCACATGAAGTAATGTTTGATCATCATACATTGACATCACCTGGCTCTCAATGGGATTCAAAGTGTAGGGAAGCTGTTTTAATGGGATGCCACCCTGACTTAGGTAGCTTGTGTGAAGCTCTCGATACTTCTCAAAGAAGTGGAACAGGGTAAAGACAAGAGGTAGTAATCTTTGACACATCCGTCGATACATTGGCTCAAACTCCAGGCGTTGAGCTTCGGTATTTTTGAGAAAAATTTCTTTTCTCGCTTGCGTTGAAATCATAGTAGAGAGTTTTGATGCTACATGTAGTCGATGCCATATTCCACAGAGGTAATGGAGGTTAATGAATTCCGGTTCGGGTACTGGATATAGGCGTAATGTGTACTGAGGAAGCGTGTTTGTAATGTGATATCGCGCAATTGGAAATTCATTGAGGGTAACCAAGGTATGGAAATTCTTGGAAACCAAACGAAGGTCGAGAATGGTATGCATAGGGAGGGGTGCAATGATTTGGGCTTGAAGTTCATTGGGCAGAGACAGAAAGAGGTCGCTTAAAGTAATACTGCTATATGGTCAGTGAATTCTCGGTCATGTTAGCTGATATATAAATACCTAATTTTAGTATTCGGATCCTGCGCCCGAAGTTCATCGTGGTGTTCGGTAATGGTTGTTGGTTTGTGAGTAACCGTAACCCTTGAACGTAATGCTCCAAATCCGCCAGTAAAACTAGGACGCCTCGACGTTCTCAATCCTGTGAGATCATGACCCAGAGATCTTTTCTTCTGCTCGCTCGGTCGGAGGACGAGCGTGGCATGCTCGTTGTCGGCACTTCGCTGTCCCCCTAGAGGTAGAGTAAAGGTGGTTTGTTGTGCTAACTCGGGCGGGATTTCTGGAGTTGCCGGAACAGAAGATGATGAAGCATCGGCAGGTTCATTCAATTGCCTTAATTTACTGAAGTATCGCTCCGAGGCGAATTCAGTGATGTGTAGAGGGTCCATGGTGTTCTGCACTTGGCCCCAATGCCATTCGGTCGCAGTCTGCAAGAAGGTCGAGGATCATGCAGCATATCAAGGTTGAGGGACGACACACTCCCAGCACTGGAAGGTCGTTGAGGTTGCGGCGGTGGTAGTCGATGTGAATGACTTGATCGCACAATCAATGCTCACGCATACATGGTGGTCCTCGAGGGAACCCAGCGAATGTGAGGGGGTGGTTGGTCGTGGGGGGTTCGAGGGCACCGGAAGCCAACCCAAACGAAGATGTCTTAGGGTACGAGATTGAAGCGGGAGTGAGGGTGTGCAGGTGCAAGTGCAAGTGCAAGTACAAGTGGGAGGTAAAAGAGCGTGACTTGGTGTCTTTGGATATTGGGCTGTGTTCAAGGTTGTGATAGCCCAGGAGACGATCGGATGAGGATGGGTCGGTTGGGGGAAAGCGAACAATGGCTTTCGAGAAGTCTCGTTCGTTACAGGAGATTCTGCCTCTGCGTATATGTAGTTCTCGTGGTTTAATGAAGCTATTCCGGGTCGTGTCGAGTCGATTCGGACGGTCGTCGAGGGATGGAAAGAGTGCGTTCGTCAACAGATGTGGTGGTGGTGGTGGTGGTGGTGGTGTAGGTAGTGGTAGTGGTAGCGTAGCGTCGGTCGCTAGTGAAATAGTGGAGCCCGTGCTTGAGACAGCATCAGTTGGGCCCAGGGCTCACTCGTCGGTGCTTCTGGCTCTTCTCGGTCTCCTTGTTCAGAGTGGGGACCGTGGTGAAGCCGTGGACCCGCCGCTGATTGGGTTCTCGGCCTTATTCTCGTTGTGGGGAAACCCTCTGTTTTTGGCCGTCGAGCCGTAGGTGTAGGTAGCGTTGCAACCCCAAAATGCAGCTGCAGGCGAACGACTGTGTATGCCCGCATGTCCAAAAGCAGCACTGGATATCTCAACGATGCCGGTATATACGCAGACTCATCCCCGGTACAAAAGTTCTCGTACGGTCATAGTTTCACAGTTAGAATTTATGTAGTGGTGAGCAGCGTAGGCGTGGGTGTGGCCAGAGGTGTTGCGATCCGGAGAAATCCCCGGAGATGACTCTTGGAATAATCCCGTACGGAGAGCGGAGGTACCAAGTAAGGTTGCCGGTACGGTGTTAAAGCTCAAAACAACAACTCTACTTCTACAGTACATAAAGCTTGGTCAGGTATGCTTTATATATACTTTCCATATACTTTAAATAAAGATAGATGACCAATAAACAATAAAGCTTAAGAGTCACGAGCGAGTGCCGCTTTCCATTTCCAGCGCCCTGCGAGTCCTTATCAAATGGATCATCATCGCAATCAGCAATTCGCGTGCGTAGTCCAATCGAAATAGTCTTTTTCCGTCCTTGTTTCGTTTCTCCCAAACAATCTGATCGGATTCTTTTTGGCGTAGCGAAATGGTCGAACGGGGTGGCAAAAACCCTGCGCAGCTCTGTGATTACGACTCCTGTACCTATCTATCTATACGGCCCGAAGTGCGCTTGCAACTCGCCGACGGCAACCAAAGAGAAATGCAAACACACCACCACTACTCGGACGGGCCTATTCTTTAAAAGTTTTTGCCTGCAACTCCCTCACCACCTAACATCGCCATCTGCACTCGCTTGCTCCATGGTTCAACAGCATATAGCACTGTACATGTGCGTGTACCGGTGTCTTTGAGAAAGAGGGGAATCTTGACGAGTAGCCGGCAAAATTGCTTCGATCTGGGAGGGCAGATGCGGGAACTGGGTAAATAGGGCGTTGGCGTTGACCTTTCCAGGTGGATCTCTAGCAAATGCGGCCTGCCCAGCAGTCATAATGAGGCCGAGTTCCAGGTTTGGAGCCACTGCACTACGACTTCAACATCACCAATGAGTCTGTGATGAGAATCGAGAAGAAGCTATTTTGAGTTGCGCTTGGAGGTCTCGCAATAATACATTTCGCCGTCGAACTGCCGCATGCAGGTTCACAAACTAAAAGTACTCGTGTATGGAGTCATGTTTTGCTGAAGAGTGATATCGTAGCGGCATGATGTTTGTTGGATGCTCGGTGTTTGAAGGAATCAGAGCCATCGTCGGCGCATGCCTAGAGGCATAAACCACCTGTCTCCGCCCCGGAAGCACTCGCTGTCTAGGAGTTGAAGAATAGCTGACCATGACAGGTCTGTTTGAAAGAACATATCAATCTCCATCCCGCGCGGAAAGGGCTTGTTGCAAATGCCAGACCAGGCACTTTCACACACCATCTCTCAGCAAGCTTATATTAATGTGGTGTGATGCACCCGCGTTCTCATGCCTATGGTGCCCGGTATGTGTGTTTGTACCTGTTTGTGCCTGTTTCTGTTGACTTGCTTGTTCTCGTTGGATGTCAGATGAGCAGTATCAGAGTACACGAAGTGGGGTGACACTTCCCACACAGAGCTTTGCCCTTCCCACTTCTCCATACCCCAAGCTCAACCCCATTTTTTCCTGTCTCCATCATAAACGACAGGCAACTGCCTGACCTGGAAACAACCTTGAATTCTTGTTGCGTCAGAACTTTCCGGCAACAGGAACAAGTGCCGTGAGAATCAATATAATTTGGATAATAAGTGAAAGGATTCAACCCACTGCCCACCTTTGGCGAAGCGTGATCTGCAATAGAGGTGTAAGAAAGGGAGGAATTCATTGCAGATGCGGGCCCTTCTCGGCCATTCTCTCGTGCGTGGGAGGAAGAAAGCTTGAGTTGTGGACCAAGAAAGGCCCAGAAATCCCGAATCTCCCATCTCACACACGCGTCGACGGCATCCAAGAATGATTGGCTGCAGAGGAGGAGGAAAGGCAGAACGAACGAGAAGTTGAGACGACGTGCTTGAGGCTCCGGTGGATGGGTCACCAGGGATTGCAGAATTTCGTGACTTTTGTCGCAATACGATATATAGACCCTTGCGACTCTAATCATTCTAGAAGTACTTCGTAGAAGAATGCAGGAAGGGAGGAAAAGGTTTCGGTCCCGTTGGTTCATGTTTTAGCCTTTGCTTCGTAAAAGGATTGAAGACTTTAATCTGAAGTCAATGTTTCGAGGCAACAACAGCAATCGTAATCGTGATCGGCTACGAAGTTCCTGCAGCCCCTGGCGTGTGTTTGGTGGATATTGACCGCCCACTGATACTGCAGACAGCGGACCGCACCACAGTAGTGATCCGTGAAGGTTGGTTGGAGTCGCACAAGATGTGATGTGATATATCTGATATATGAAGCCCGACTGGCGCACGAGAAACTGATTCAAGCGGGGAAAAAAATGCGCCAATCTTGAGTCATTCGATGATGCGACTCTTGAGGTTTGTAGATCTGTTGTTGTGTTCAATAATGTCATCATACTCGAGCGAATTCGGCGTTGCCGTTGAATTTGGGTTTTTCTTCTTCAAGAATGACGGCAAGGAACTGGATTGCCTCTGTTTTACATGCCAAGCACGATAAGAGCTACCGCCAAGAAAACGGGAGCGGGCTCGGAGCGGTATCTCTTGGTATCACGTGTATTCTTGGATCCACCTCATCCATGATTGGGCTGATGTTGCAGATGGGTGAACACATCCAAGCGATCTCTCGTATCTTTGACAATTCAAACCTCACAAAGTAACCAGTCCTCGTTCATATGGTCTTGGCCTAAACACTAGCCACCTCTATTCGAGTTATCACTGGCGCTTCGAACCCTTGTGCTTACTTCAACGGCTTTTACCGACCATCCACAAGCCCCTCCTTCAATAACCACATCCACCAAATATTTAGCTTATCACACATGGTAGTAGAACAAGAACCTGTCGATCAACCTTCAACGTTCCTCCCTCGTCGATTTGAGCATTCTTCTCCTCTTCACCCGTATCACCACCCCTCACTCACCCCGCACAATCATGTCCTCTTCCCCGGCTTTTCCGCCCTACCAACCACATCGAAACTCGCAATCTTTTGATCCCAATACTCCACCTGCACCTCCACCAAAACCAAGTAGTCAAGAAGTTAGTCGACGTAGTACACCTGCTGGGACACAACCCTTGCCTCTTCCCCCTCCACAGCCAGACACCATCGGTAGTCAGAGACCGGGGCCAGAAGATCCCCAATCACTACAGCATGCTCGGTCCAACCCAGGAAGAGTAGAATCACAAATACAAGATCCCGGGGAATCATGGCTTCCCCAAATTCTGGAAGATAAAACGTATGTGAATTTACCATCCACCTGATCACCTCTAAACTGACTTTACTACTTTTATAGAAAACAAGATATCGCTGACGTCTTGGCAAATCCCGGTCTTCTGGCCGCTCTAGCACATTCAACTTCAACTGCTCATCCTTCCATTGCATCTGCTCAAGAACCTTTGCAAGCCGCTTTGGACGAGAATATTGCTCTTGCTTCACATTTGAATGAACTGGAAGCACGTCTGACCCACTTGAGGTTATCCACGCAAGCACAGCTTCTCTCAACCCACGCCTTGGAACGGCAATGGAAGCAGAAACAATCTGAAATGGATCGAGCCTTGGCACCGTTTGGACAACGATCCCTTCACCAGATGCTTAGCCAGGGAATACAGGAGCAAGAAATGGTATGCCGTGCCCTCGAAGAAAGTTTCCTGGAAGGCGATGGCGATACGGCAACTGAAAAGGAGGTCGTTGAGTGGACCAGGAGGTATCGAGATGCAAAGAAAACCTACTATTCTCGTCGGGAACGGAAGGAGAGGTGGGATGAAGGTCGGGTCGGTGGATGGAGATCGTAAAAGCGGATCGAGACGTGGTTTGAAATTATTCGATAACTATTCTATTCGTCATCATGCACGATGTGTGATGTTGTAATGCCTAGTACCCAGGAAAAGGCTACCTTTCAACTACAGAGGTTCTTCACGAATTATCCGGATCCGCTTATCTTCTCAGAGGCCACCACCGATGGGATCGCCATGTGTACGATACAAAATAGGTCTTTTAGCGGAGCAACAATGCGAGATATGATGACGCATATCTTCATTTGTTTTTCATGTACTCGAGTACCTGTATGTCTTTGGAGGAGCGACAGAATCCAAACAATTACAGTACTACCAGAGAAACTCACAAGTGGTACACCCGTTAGTGCCTGACCTCGAGCCGTGCTCGCTTTCCCACGACCACAGAGTGCGACGGCATGATGCAGGAAGAGCCTAACACAAACAAATAACACCGACGTCCAACATATCCTGAAACCCTTCTTTCCCCAGAAAACGGGAATCGCACTACTGCATCGCGATATGGAAATAGAAGGATCACAGCATGAAAAGTCTACCAGCTAGTTGCAACCAACCAACCGGTCCGATATATACTATACATCCGAACTTGACGTTTGCTTTCCAAGTACTGTACCGAAATAAGAAAAATATGACTGACTCCCATCGCTGCTCCTGTGCGAATTCTACTTTACTTTGGAGTATTTGTTATCGTAGAGTACAAGCACACTGCTCTCCTCTGTGTAATGAAGAAATATCCCCTCCCCAACCCCCCACCTCGTCATGTCACGTCAAAGTACAGTATGAAAACTCCTCTCCTACCCATCAACCATCTCCCTCCCCATCATCTTATCTTCCTACATCTCATGAGCCCTGTGCCTCCCCCCATCCTTTCAAAAATGACCCCTATTATCTACCATATCTCACCCATCTCACTCTTCCCGATGACTCTGCTCCGTTAATACGAGAGAGCTGGGAAGGTCGGTCATGAGTGAATAGAGTATACACTACCATAAACACCGATACCTCTCTCGTGTACATATACGTAACTACTCTTCTGAATCAGAGAAGGAAGTCATTTCTACCGAAGGTACTGTCGGGATTGGGGTTGGGATTTGTACTGGGACTGGTGTGGTTGGGTGGATTTACTTGTGTAGTATAGGAGGATAGGAAGAATGTAATACGATATGGTATGGTATTTTAGCTGTTCTGTAGGAGTAGGGGGTAGTGGAGGGTATTGAGTCTTGATTTTTTACTCTATGTATATATCTTTCTCGGATCTCGGGTCTTTCAGAGGTCCTTCTAAGCTCGTTCTTTCTCCTTTGCTTTTTCTTCTCCCTTTTCTATCATATAGTTTCCGGTCCCTGATTAGAATTCCTCGAGTTTTATAATTACGATAGATGTATAACGTATAAGTGTATGTAACTACCGTACTTATATAATTCCCTCCGTTATTTATCCTCATACTTACATTTACACTCGCTACCTTACTACTCTCCTACATAATACATATAGATGGAAGTATTATATTATACCGCGTCTTATTAATCCTCCCCAGGTATCTAGCGTCTAAGCGTCTACGGATCGGATAGCTCTGGTGTAGACTGGTGGTATAGGGTAGCCTCGTGGGATAATAGTAAATACTATAGTCTATAGAGTACTAGGTATGTTTGGTTATAAGGAGTATAATCCTAGGTTATTAGTTAGAATTTAATATAGCTCCTCACGTGCTCCTTTACTTCCCTTCGCCTCATCCCTATATAAGTAAATTCCATCACCTTAAAACCACAAATAAGTAGCTAATAAACCTCTCCCCGGTAATAAAATAAGAACATACATTCCCAGCCTTCATATGCATAGCTTAGTAGTATTACCCTACCAGCGCCCCGGGTTTCCTCGTAAATACGGTGGCATACTTCCCGTCCGTAGAAACACGGAAATCAGAGTATTAGGCGCGAACTACGCTAACTATAGGTTTCCCCTCCCCTCCTCCCCTCTTTGAGATTAGCTAACATAGGTATTTCCTGGGCTGGTTCCCATACATGGTTTTGGCCTTTTTTTTGGTTGCTTTTTTTGTGGATTTAGTACCCCCAGCCACTTTCGCTTAATACCTAGCCGTATACTACCCCCATACCACCCCAACCCCGACTAAACCTCACACACAATACACTCACTCTCACTCTCCCAAATCCTCCCTTCAAACCCTTTAGACTCCTCAAAAAACCACCAAGTCCAATCAAAGAACTCTCCTCCTGTCCGCTCTCCTCATGCCGGCGCCAGCTTTCATACCGCTAAGATATACTATATATACACAACCGTTAGCACGCTACATGCACGAGAAACGTAATCTGTCTTATCGAACGAACGGGTATCAAATTCTTCAGGACCTGCGGATCCCTGCGGATTATATTTTTGAATCTTGATAGTGGAGATATACAGATACACAGTGGTACCTCGTTTGTACGAGGTATGATAGGTATTTGGAAGATGAAAGATGAGAGATAAGAGAGGCGAGATGAGAGATGAGAGATGGGAGATGGGAGGTGGGGAGATTGAAAGGGATAGGAAGGGATTGGAGGTATACTGCTTTTTGGTAGAGTTACTACTCTATCTATCTACTATTAATTTAGAAAAAAACCTAAGATAAAAAGAAAATATAAATATGAACATAAATAAAAGGAGGGCATATATATAAATGCTATACTATTAACGCCAACCCTACCTACCTACAAATTCACCCCCTAACCAACCAACCAACCTCCCTCTCATCCATCCATCCATCTCCTATCTATGGAAAATACAGACAGTACCTTCCACCACACCTTAAAAAGGAAAGAAACAAGTAAAGATAACAAAAACGCCAAGATATGCCACACATTAAAACCACCCTCCTTCCCACCCCCTTAGTAAGTCAAAGAAGAGAGAAAGAGAGAAAAGAAAAAGGAAGAAGAAGAAAGGCAAGGTAAAAAGAAACCTCGCTAAATAAAAGCCTACCTAGCTACAGTAGTTACTTCGCTCTATACAGTACATACGTATGTACCCAAAATCTATCTTAATAGAAGATATATGTATCCCAACCAACCATCCAACCATCCAACCGCAAATATACAAATAATCCAGTAGCCAAAAAAAGCTCTCCCAAAACCCCCAACCCACAAAATAAGAAACAGTAGAGAAATACAGGTAAATGAGAGATAGACAGAGGAAGGTATTTTCAATTACCCACCAACTTCCTACTAGCTCTTTTAATGATATCCGCCGTCTTGACCACCTGCTTCTGCGCTAGTTCCCAATCCCTGGCCTCGATCGCGTCACGGATGAAGGGGAAGAAGGATGTCTCGTATCCGGAATAGAGCTGTGGACCGAAGATGACATGTTTGAATTGTGTACGGTTCGGGATCTAATTGCTTGAAGTTAGTATCGAAACGAAAGTGAAGGAGGAGGGGAGAAATAAACTTACACCACCACCCTCTTCCAAATCCAAGAGGTGAGTTTCGAAATTTGCCATCCGGGTGTTATGACTCTGTCGATGAGCCGACAGGATGGAACTTTCGAAGCCTCCACCTCCCAAAACAATGGCATCCCATTCATCCTCCCACTTCTCGAATTGTCTCGCGTCAACCGCAAATTGAAGAACTGCTTCCCGAAGAGGCTCAATGGACCAAGGGTTGCCTTCGGAATTGATACCTTTGTTCTCGACGTAGTTTTGAAGATCCTGTGCCCATGCAATCAAGGAAGCAGAATAGGCGGCGATATCAAAAGGCATGACAAGTCTATCCGCGTACTCAAGGATAAGAAGTGCCCAAACCTGTGCCAGCATTTGGTGATATGTAAATCCCGGATCGCCAATCTCCGACATCCACTCGAAATTATCAAAAGCAGAATGGTAGGGGAATTTTGGACCTTCAAAGCCAAAGTCGAGACTTGATGTTCCGGCCATATCTTGGAACGCCACATAATCGCTTCCAGCTCCGAGCCCCATAAGCATCGATTCTCGCTTGTCCCATAGCTCTCTCAGGGTAGCGTTTTTGAGGGGATCAGTGACCCGATTGAGGACTCGGAGAAGGGATTTTTTGAAAACAGGGCTTCCCGCTGCCCTGAAATCTGTACCTCCTACAGCAACATCGACGTTCAAGTAAGCGAATCCATCCTGTCTCAATCTCTCCATATCACCCTCGACGTATTCCGTGGACCCAATGAGATTGTATTCTTCCCCATCCCAGGAGGCGAATTCAATAGAGCGGAGTGGGCGCCATCCCTTTGAAACGAGATCTCCAAAGATACTGACAACCTCAAGCATAACAGCAGTTCCAGATCCTGGATCTGTAGCTCCGTAAACCCAAGCATCGCGGTGATTGCCAACAATAACGGCCTTCTCTTTTTGCTCAACACCAGTAATCTTGCCCATGACGTTCCAAATTGGCTGTTCCTCCACTTCGTCTTGATCATTTACAAGATGAACCACTGGGCCTGACTTGTCCCCAATCCAGTATTCGACATCAGGAATACCGCCTTTCCACTCTTCTGGGGCAGCTTGCCCAACTCCCTTCAAAGCGTTAAGTAGAAATTTAGCATCTCCCCAGGAAAGCGGGACACTTGGGATGTTGACAAGTCCAGAGTTGTTTTCTTTCGGTATTCGCGCAGCCCCCTCTACACTGGCCCATCCAGGGGTTAGAACATCGCCTACAACCCAACTCATTAGACTGACCGCTCCCCTTTGGACACCGAATTCAGGCATAAATCGGCCCTTTGGTGCAACCTCCCCTTTCACAAAGCCATCATCGGCCGGATCACTGTAGATAATACATCCGATGAAACCAACGTCCTCCGCTGCCTTGACTTTTAGAGCTCGATCCCCTTGACTCCCATAATACCGTACCAACGCAATTGCGCCCTTAGTCTCAATACCACTATCGTACAGTCTTTTATAGTCTTCCCTCGATCCATAATTTGCGTAGATAATCGGCCCCTTGATGTCGCCGCTTTTCGAGTGTCCATGGAAGACTGGTGTTTGCTGTTTTGGAGGATCCGTGTATATCGGGTCCTCATCAATCTTTGCAGACCATGTTACGGCCCCGTCTTTCCCTAATATCTCAACCTTTCTTCCTCCAACTTTAGGGAAGTTCAAGTATACTCCAAATTGGTCTTTCCTCACTTCTTCCAGACCGGCATGTGCAAAGGCCGCTTCCACATATTCTGCGAGCACATAATCACCCTCCGTCCCTGCCAAATGATCATTCTTCGTGATGACCTTCATGTGTTCCTCTATTCGGGCAGCACTCGCAACCCTCTGTACGTGTACTCTTACGGATTCCGGGTCTAAATTAATTAGATTAATACATTTTGAATTGAAGCTTGACCCAAAGGACGTGAACTCACCAAACATTTGCCCCGCCATTCTTTGCGCCGCATTTGTAAATATATCACTGACAAACAGCAAATACACAATCCCCATAACCAACAGCAAGGCAAACATCCTCCCCAGAATAATACAGAAATTCGCATCAATCGTCGGCCAACGTATCCTCTCCCTCATGCCTTCCGGCACATGTAGATTAATCCTCCATTTCCACCTCCATCGAAAGGGTAAATGTAACGACTGTGAGAGACTCGAGATTCGTTTCCCCCAAGCCGACTGTGCCGAATTCCTTGGCTCATCCTCCATATCCAACTCATCCATCTCCCTGCGCACTCGCGCCTCCTCATCATCGCTGTCGCTGTCCCGTGGTTCCGCATCCTGATTGAGAAACGTATCGTGCTGCTGGTCCATACTCTCGCGATAGTCCTCCACGGACGCAGGAGGTCGGTACCCTTGCCGTCGTGTGGGCTCCGGTATGCGACCATCGTCTCCTGCACTTAGTAGTCCCTCCCTCTCCGCCGGGACTGCGGCTTCATTGGCTTCATTGTTGGACGCGGTCGATGCCCGCGATGAAGACCCGACGGCCTCTTCATATGTGGGAATCGGTAGGGGTTCGTATTTGTATGGTTTCTCGTCCGACGGCATAGCGAAAGAGGGGAGCGGCCAGGTGGCCCTCGAGTCTCGGTGGGGGGTATTTCAAATGATTGTTGGTATTTCCGCGTAAGTGAAGTTTGCTCGTCAGGCCCGCTGTATCGAGAGTCGCATAATGCGATAGAATGAGTGGCGGTTTACGTGTGTATCGAGTACGAGTATTCGGTTTACTCCTGGATGTTCGTTGCTGGTTCCCGGCAATGAGATGCACTTGGTGCCAAGGGGGTAGATAAAACACCAACGGAAAGACAAGAACCAGATGCTTGGTATTTCAAGGAAATGATGAACCAGTATTCAATTGGTAAATCGCTATACAAAATGACAGTACATGAACCAGGCCAAGGCTAGTCAATCATAGTGAATCACTTGGGCCTACGAGTAGTTGAGATCACGTACCTTGGGTACTAGACTAGGTAGGAGGTATATTTAGATCCATTGGTCATTGAATTCTACAAGGGTCTTTGAGACACGAACACACGAACCCGAAGCGAACCCGAGGTCACATGACCCTACTTCTTTTTTTATAGGTAAATATAGCCCTGGAGGTAAGTACTTCTCAATTACAGAGCGTCTTCTCTCAACTATCTCCTAATCACCCACCCGGTCATTTCAAAACCTGCTCAGTCCTGAATCATTCCACTCCTTTGCTACTGGGTATATACAGTCCCATCGTAGCTTCGTGAAACTGGCCTCCGTCATTCCTTCAAAATCGTACATTGAACCAGCCGAATTCTCTGAACTCCACATGATAATCGGATTACCCTATTTTCCTTACTTTGGTGCCGCTGTGATAACACCTTCATACTCTCTGCCAGCAATTAACTCTATCGTGCGCTGGAAATGACGTTTGGGATGATCCATAGTAGCTGATTCTTGGTTGGTTTGAAGATTGGAATGGATGAGTTCAATAAGACCATTAAGATATTTGGTCGTGATCTAATTGTGTTAGTTGTTGCGTTTCGTTCGACCAAGGGTATCACATACTGCCTCATTCTGTTGATCAAAATAATAAACGTATCGATTTAGAATCTCGACGAAAAGCTCGACTGATACCGCTGTGTCCATGCATGTATCTGCTACACGAAGAGCACGTTGTAGGCATTCAAGAACTCTTTTGCCGTCTCGGTAAAGCTGCAACAATTTAGCGACGTCTTGGAAAGGCAATATACAACCAAACTTACATTCTTCTCGTCGCCCTCTTCTTCGCCCTTTGCAGCCACGGGCACAGCCCACCACAAATGACTTGCGAGATAAACTGCTCTGCACTGGTCAGGCTTCTTGAGTAGCTTACTGCCATGTTGAGCACACTTCGTGATCAACGCATCATAATTTTCTCTGCTGAAATTTCTACTTTCATGCAGTGCTCCTGCAATGATCGCGACCGCTTGAAATTGTGCTTTCGAGTCGCTGATCTGCTCCTCATAAATCGTAAAGGCCTGCACGAAGAACTCATAACTAACAGCCTCTGGTCCAGTTTGGTCAGCAATCTGGCCAGAGGCAACGAAGAGGCGTATACAAAGCTCAGCAGCACTTGGCACACGAGTGCTTAGAGTGGAGAGGGAAGCATGAATGAACTTGTAAAGAGCTGATAATTGTGTCTCCCAGTTGTCGTCGTAGTGCTCCCTTGCTTTATATCTTCTGGCAAGCTTCATCGCTGCTGTGATCAATGCTGGTGTGGTAAACTTGATGCGCTCATTGCCCTCAACATACGCTTTCCTTGTCATCTGGAGAAGTTTGAATTGAGTGTCGTTGTTATCGCTGTGAATGAGATGAATTATTCGGGCGAGCCAGCCCTGTTCTTCTATTGTCTCATCCGTTTCCAATGCTTTTCTTTGATTGACACCCGGATAACCACCAGGTTGCTGACTGCCCTCCTTGATAAGAACTTTCAAAATCTCCAACACGCCCTCAAGAGATGCAAGTGTCGAAATTGTGGTTTGATTACGCTGTAAGCTACGTGCTACCTCGCCGGCTACAGCTCTGCGTGTGGGATATGTTTGCGAGTGAAGTAATGGAATGTAGGTTGGAAGCGAAAGAGCTGTGAAGAGAGAAACGTAAGACTTCATGGGTGCCAGTAGCAAATTCAGTAAATTGGTTTGAGCGTCCGGAGAGTGGAGGTCTGCACTATTTGCGTGTTGCTTGACTTTCTGATTCGCGTAATCCAGAATTTGATCGACATAATCAAGACGATCTGGGTAGATATTTAGGGCAAGGTTTGCGAGAGAGACCAGAAGTGCCGTGGTATCTTGGATCGGAAGATGCTGGGCATTGACTAGATTCATTACTTGCTCAAAGAATATCTCGTAGAGCTTGATACTCTCTGGTATACCTCCGCTTTTGGTATTATCCGCTGTATCACTTCCGTTGATGGCCTCTACTGGTTTAACTTCAGAAGAACCGGCTTCAGGTTGCTCTGATTCGGCCTTCTTTGTAGAATCTTCGCCATCGCCATTAGAAGTAGCGGCTGGGCTGCCCTCGCCATTCGTCTCGGTCGATTTCTCAGGCGCAGGAGAAGTCTGTTCTGCTTTCTTCTCATTTTCCAGATCAACTTTTTCTAGGAGTTTCGCTAGTGCCTCCTCTTCTCGCTTTTGACGGTCCTCTGGTTGCTCTGCGTCTGTTTCTCGTGCTGCATACGATGATAATCTATCCATCAATGCAATCACAATAACCTTGACATTTACATGAGGATTAAGGCGGGAAACCGCCGCTAAAAACTGGTCGAGGGTGTGTAGGTGGAACTCATCTGGGAAAACTTGTGTGATGACCTCGAGGAGATACTCTTGAGCCAGCACATCTCGACATTGCACGACCTGTTCCAATAATGGTTGTAAAATGGCGTTCTTGTATGTTTCCAAATCTACCAAGTGACTCAGTCGAACAAGGTTGTTCCCCACGAGTAGCTGTAGCTCTTTCCGCTCCTGTGTCCGTAATTCCCTTTCTCGTGAATGTCCCTGGTGTTGTAGTCGTACCCAAAGCTTGTTCATCTCCACAAAATTGGTCAAGGTAAAACTGATTGAATCCTGTAGATTCCCTTCTGGCCCCTCGCTATTTCCGGTAGGGCAATTCTCTCGAGCCTGCCCAGACAGATAGTATCTCAGGAAAAGCCCCCGGACAGGATGCTGAACTCCTCTGCTCATCTCCATCATATCCTTCATAATCTCTTTGACCGGCGCATCAGGAATAGACATGTAAACAGTCCCGACCGTTATCATCAAGTATAATCGAGGTATGATGTTGCCCGCATATTGGACCAGTTCGTATAAATCGGCCAGATGATTAACGGGATGCGAATCTTTGAGATAGGCAGATAGGTGCCGTAGGGCGTCAAATACGCCCATGTAAAGTTCATAATACTGTTTTGGTCCGAGGCTACTAGTTCGAAGTTCGGAAACGAGTGTAGAGCTACGGAAGAAGGTCAGCGGCGTCTAACAGCTACGGCAGATGTTGGCGCAGGTTCTGCAAGCTGGAGGAAACCATCCAAGGGGTCTCATACCTGCATTTCAGTGCGTCCATGAGCTTGCCCGGAGTCTCCAGGCACTTGCGCATCAGATGCGTCTGCTGCCTTACCACCGTCAAAGCATCTTCCAGCAATCTGGCTTGGTCTTCCACTATCGGAGGACTGGCCATGTTGACGATCTAGGAGCAGAATATGTGCGCAGTGGCTTGTTGAAGTCAATCAGCACTCATCGATGTTGTGCGGCGTGGTTCAAGTATGGCGGGCGATGTGGAGGTAGCTTGCTCAAGGTGTTGATGGAGATATCCAGGATGCGCTCGCAAGGCATAAGCATCCTACGTTTGCCGTCATCGGCAACCACAGGCATCACAACACCAAAATTTGGCAACCCAAGCTTTAAAGTCACAAGACTTGAAAATGCACAAGTAATTTCATTAAGTATTATCTATCTAATCACAATTTGAGGAATCAATCTCTTATTATCTCAGAATTCCGTTCAACGCAAATTTCGTATGCTGCGCTCCCAGCTCTTGGTGCGCTTATCGTTATGCATGCAGTATGCTTTCATTCATAATATACAACAAAGTTGTCACATAAAAAACCTCTTGATTGCCCAGACAGCCTTGCTCTCTGTCGTCAAATAGGCATTGTGGTCGCGTTTCTGTTCTGCTTGGTGAGCTAATAGTTGACCTTTCGATATGTATTCAATTCGTTTGTTCAATTTGACCCCTCCTTCCAGATCCTCAGAGCCGACAACAGGGGTTGAAACGGGCTCGGAGCTTGTTGGGGATTGAGTTGAAATCGAAATTGTCTGAGCGCTATCTGGAATGGCAGTTCGGGTAGAATTTGACCATCCAGAATAGATTGTGTGCCATTGGCCGTTATCGGGTGTAGCCGTCGTAGTGACTGGTGATGAGGTGCTGCTGCTGCTAATAGTTTGAGGTGTAGATGATGTGGTTGGCGTAGATTCTGTTGAGGATTTAGATACAGATGGAGTTGCCGATGGGGTTGAGGAACTCGATGAGCTCGTAGTGCTTTCTTTTGCCGAAGACGAAGGCGGAAGAGAGGTGGGAGTTGTTGACTGCACAGAAGAGCTCTTGGCAGAAGTAGTTTGAACAAGAGAGCTTGTAGAAGTTGATGTTGCAGAGCTCGGCTCAATCGAGGTAGTCGAGGTCAATGAAGAAGATGTTGACTCGATACTTGAAGGCGCAGGTGCTGGAACTTCGATAGTAATTGGAGGGGAACTGACATTGATGACTGAGTATCCTGTTGTTGTGACGGTCGTTGGAGAAGGTGTAATTGTTTGGGTATGGTCAGGGCCTGAGACAGTTTCTGTCAAAACCACAGGAGGCAGAGTAACTTTGTCTGTTTGGACAACTGTCTTCGGAAGGCTTGTTTGTGTTTGTATGATCGTTGTGACCACTTGAGGTGTACCATCCCCTCCAGTCCCAGGAGTTGCCTCTGCTCCTCCATCAACGGGGACAACAGAATATGTAGCCCTTGAACGTAACTCAGGCACATGGACAAGGCGAGGAGACAATGGAAAGGCTGCAGACAAAGTAAAAAGATACGAGAGAGAACAGAGGAGCCCCATATCGAAAGATTGGGTACAGAAAATGGAAGTAAGGTCCAGACTGAGAAATCAAGACTGGGATGTGAAATCAGGCAGTCCCTACCCGGAATTTCAAATTGAAATATTATGAAGTATGGAGAACTTACTGAGAATCTTACCAGAAAGTCCCAAGAGATATATGTGGAGATCCGTTCAAGCGATTATGGTGGCTGGGGATCAAGATATTTGCGAGTGGTTGGTGTTTTGCGCAAAAGTCGAATGGCTGGGAACATCAATGTGCCGTGCGACTATCGCAGAAATATCCAAACACAGTTAGGGTACGGCACGGGTTGTTGGTATCCCATGGAAACGGAAACACTCTGAGCATGCATTGCATTCCATTGAGCGACCAGGATAAATATAGTGACAATACAGGTGGTGAGTTGTGGTTCGGGTTGGAGTGAGGGGAATGAAGCTGGAGGTGGGATGCATCGCAGATAGTAATCGGTCACGTGATCTAGATTTTAACCCCAAACCCATATTTCTACTCCTTTCGTCATTGCAGAATACTGGACGATTTAACGACATACAACATCCTTTCAACGCAGATGAACGGTTTGATGTATGGGATCAAATCGCATACGACTCCACGTAGGCCATTCCCATAGAGGAGCTTCTATCTGTACTGATCAATATGGCCTAACTAGCCTTCACCTCTGAGCTCTCAGGAATGTGTTCGTGGAAATGTAATGAAAACATTATAAAGAAGACAGAATTGCTCAAAGTCATCACTGGGTTGGTTACAGAAATCCTCATGATCGTCTACTCTGTGTCACAAATAAGTTGTCAATTATATCTCTGCTTTCCAGGCTATCCCGGCCAGCAACAGGCACAGAGTCATGATCTTATCCACTTTCCAGCCAATTCATACAGTACACTGTAAATGGTTCCTTACACGGTGTCATCTGCTACTGCCATGGCAATTTGTGTGTGTGTCGCAGATGTTTTCTCTTGTTTGAAGTGTTAGAAGTTGTTTCTTGTTTCCCAGTTTTCTTTTATAAATGTAGTTCTTACTCCCTCTATCTTGTGTTGCAAACAAACACTTCATCGATTTTTCCTGTTTTCAGATAGTAATCCGCGAGCATTTCTGTACATTTGCAAGGAAATTACTCTGCACTTCACTCTAGTAACACCCTTGAGGGGGCCATTGAGGGGTTCGTTTCTCAACTAGATACATCACCAATCCCGTCAAAGAACCCCTTCTCTCATTATTCTTCCTCTTCTCTCATCATCTCTTTTCGATTCCCAAGCCCTAGAAAGCTTTCAAAAGTTTCAGACAGCAGGGCTTATCGAAATAACTGTTGGATAATCTTTAATCATCATAAGGCCATGGCGGACCATCAATCTTCGCTGATACGCTTACCGAGGGAATTGCGACTCGAAATCTATAAGCTCCTTTTCAACGACAAAAACCACAAAACCCTCGAGATCCGAAGCGACGACCTCACCACTTACCGTCTCATCTCAGATGTAGAATTTCACCCCTCCATCATGGGCGTCAATCGCCAAATATACGATGAGCTCTCCTTTCTGCTCTACAGTCGACACAGCTTTGGTTTTGGGGAAGACATCGAGGTCATTGTCCCATTTCTATCCAATTTGAGAAGTCACACCCGACCACTCATCAACGAAATATCTCTTTTCAAACAGATCTCTATTTATATTCATGCCCATTCCGATCGGTGTGAATGGAGCAACGTCTGCCACTATCTCGCCAAAAACATGCATTTGAAGAGTCTGAAGCTGATCGTGGAGGGAGGTCGACCGAGCACTGGTTGGGAAGAGATGCCACAATATGATTTATCAGATTTTCAGACACTGTACAGAGCAAAATATGAAGCATTGGAATGGGTATGGGAGCTGCTGTCGATCCAAGGCCTTCAAAAGCTGGAAGTTAGCTCAGAAGTACATCATTGTCCCCAGGCGCGGTCATTACCCTTGGCTTTCTCCGCAGATTTTTCAGCATCCATCGAAACCGGGTTAGCAGATTTCTTGAGATCGAAAATGCTTCCCAAATCGTGATTGGGATCAGGTTTGAGGAGGAGAAGTTGTGGCGCTTTTAACGTCGTGCATGTTCTAGAATAAGCGAGCGAGCACGGTCAGGCTTTCCGTTCTGCCGCTACTCTGCAGTATGCTTCTTCCTATTTAGATAGCATGTCACCGGGGCCTTTTTCCAGCCCCAAAATTTCCGTATGGGTTGCATCTTCTCTTGCCCTCAGCTCCAAAGTAGACATAGACGACAGAGACAACGTCTAGACCAAGTTTCACAACAAAATAGACGATCATAGCCAACCAAGAGAAGGCTTAATTACGTATATCTTCCCCGCCACTTTCAAAATTTCCAGCTCTCTCCCCCAACCTCAATCGAGGGATCCGTACGATTCCTTTAATTGCTCTTCAATCTCGAACCACCGAACCAACAAACCAACAGTGCTAAGAGCAGAAGATGGCAGCCAAGATCACGATGTAAGATTCATCAGTGACGAACACGGAAATTGCTCTTTCGCATCCTTCAGACCATTGCGTTCCAGAATGTAGACAGCCTTCGGTGCCAGGAGCTAACTTCCTTCCTGCGTACTTGATCTACTACTGGTGTGTTATCCTCGAGCCCAAAGCATTGTGTTTAATTAGCTGAACTCCTTGAACCGAGCTCTTCTAGGCCTATGTACTTATTGATGCAGATAAGGTAAGCTCGGACTAATCGATGGACTCGTTTCGCTGTCATGCGTCATGTCTTCGTTATTCCTAGTCCATTTTAGATTTGAGGTCACTAATAATGCTGTATACACCAAGAACCTACCACCTCGTGGAGTAACGCATAGTATCTATCCATCCTAAAGGTCACATTTCTTCCTCAACAGATTGTTGTGAGTTATGGCTCCAGGTTCTATCATCAAGCATGCCTAAAGCCTCCGCTGTATTCTATGAATATTATACAACATGTAGACATGAGCCGTAACGTACGGTACAAGTTCAACTTGTATAGGGATTCCTCGTCATCTCAGTCATTTTCTCAGTCCCAACTAGTCCAAAATCGGACAGATTAAATTCGACCGTGTCGATATCTCGAAACCCGTAGTGGGAATACAAACGCCGACCCTGTTCAGAAGCTTGAAGATAACAGGGTAGACTGGACTTCTCAGACATAACAATTCCCCATTTGACTAAGAGACTACCAGCACCACGCTGTCGGTGTTGGTTTGAAGTGACAAGGAGAGCCAGAACTGTAGATATTAAGCAGTAAGCTTGCGAATCACCAATTTCTACCATGCAATATGAAAAGCTTCATCAACCTACGTCGATGGGGTCGCTTTCCCGCCTCGCCATTACGATGGCAGAAGTACTCATGAGCCGCCTCTCTCAAGAGACCAAATTGATCCACTTCCTTGTCGGATTGTTTCATCGGCTCGCGTAGCTTCACAAGATCTGGGCGTCCATGTTCGTAAACCTCCTATTTTGCGTACGCAAAAACTTCTCCCCCATTCTCGCTATCCACAACCTTCAAGCGATGTACGTGAGGAATTTGGTCGAGATCCTTATGTAACGAAACTTCCTGCTCTTCCACGTATCCCGGATATGGAGGAGGTCGTCCGATTACAAGGGATCCAAGGGCAGCCGTGCGAATACCAATGCAATCAGTTACGTCTGCGTGCTCAACTGGACGAACGGCAAGCGGCATTCTGCAAGTTTGGTTCAGAAACAGAAAGATGCCAACTAAAGCAATTGTTTGTGGTGGGCTGTCATTGAGAAGAGGCACAGTCATATCTTGCCCAAAACATTACTACGGGGGCCCACAGCCACCTGAAATGTCAAAATATTACAACAAGCAGACCAG
Organism: Hymenoscyphus occultus; assembly: GCA_900536445.1. Classification (NCBI taxonomy): domain Eukaryota; kingdom Fungi; phylum Ascomycota; class Leotiomycetes; order Helotiales; family Helotiaceae; genus Hymenoscyphus; species Hymenoscyphus occultus. The sequence goes on from UNPT01000003.1 coordinate 207,568, forward strand.
GGAAGCGAGGAATTCAGGGGCAGTGAATAGTAGCTGTCAGGATTATCCAGTCACATAACCACATATTTTGAGTTAAGAAGTTGAACAGTATTAAGCCCTCCAAAATTTCATTGCCAACAAGTGAAGAAGTAGAAGACTGAAGTGTAGATTCCCAAAAGAGCCACCATCCTCCGCGCCTGTTATCTGGTTGGGTCGTGGCATTCCAATTGGCGACGGCTCCCCATAGGGAAAATCGTTCATGTTGTCGAAAAGAATTTGATGAAATTCTCATTTAGTGGAGCACCAACGTCCAGTGTCTTGTGAGTAGCGAGAGTTTGTGCTTGAAGTTTTATCAAATGAGTTCGGCCTGAGCTTGCTAGTATTTTGTTGGCATCTAGAGCCAATTTTATCGGCGATCATCTCTATTCATTGCTTTCATAGCAGTGAGCCAGACTAAAAGCTCAGCAGGTATAGAGAGACATTGATTGGCGGGAAAAGGAACAGCTTATTACTTATAATGGCGAGCTGGCATTGGAAAGTTGGTCATCTGGCACGTAGAAGGAGACATACATTCACTACATAAATAGCTAGAAATGATAGTAGCAAAAGAATTAATAGGGGAAAAAACAGTAGAATGAAGCTTTTCAATTTCTTACTATCGTGTAAAAAATCATTCACTTGATATACTACTACTCATCTCTTGCGACTGGCCTGAGCTCCTTAATCCATCTTGGACCGCTGAAGGAGCACAACATGGTTGCCAGACAACTTTAAAAGCGCCGAAAGGCGATATCGCTTGTGGTTCCTGGATTTCTGAAATGTAGTGGAGGTGACAGAGATACGTGCTCCTTGGGCGAATGCTGTAATACGTCGGTTGCGAAGCGAAGCAAGAACTTCTTGAATGTTGGGTATGACAAGATGTAGATGCAGGCACAACAAACAGGTGACCACTGAGAGAGAGGCAAATTCGGTCGTGAAGAGTAAGAAATTGGTGCTCTATACTCTCCACTGAGCGAGGCGGGTTCTGTTCACACAATGTGGCGGGTGACTGTTCTTCTTCAAGAGAACGATGGACTTTGAAGATGTCTGGAGAAAGAAAGCTTGAGGATTGAGGAGGGGGGGGGCGGTGTTTATAGATTAGCTGGGAGACTGGTGGAAAGCAGGCAAGAAACCAGATATTACGTAAGATAGTTACACTGTCTGACTTGTTGAGCAGTGAGATCTTATAACGCAGTAAAATGCTTTTTGTAACATATTCTGCATCTTCTGTTGGGGGATAATCGGTGACCGCTTGGCGGAGAGATGACGCAGTCATAAGTGGATCAAGAGCCAGATTCCAAATCTTCCTTAAAAAGGCGGAAGAAAAACTGATGCACCTAGTCTCACTTCTCGCAAATGTCTTCGGGTCTTCCAAATTAATGTGCCCCACGAAACGACTCCATTGACTGGAACGTCAAACTCAAAGTAGTGGTTATCACAAAACCATCCACTCATAAGGTAGTCCAGTAAACAAGACAAGTAAATTCAAACTCCTCGTACAGTTTGGCATGGAGCTCCGATGCTGTTAATCTTACTCAGAAAATACCATCCTAAGTTTGTATGCTTCATAGCTCAAGACAACACAATTCCACAATTGACCACCTTTCTTAATTTTTGCTTTTCTATCTATTCAGGACGAGTAGCGCTTGTGAGATACTGCTTTCCTGAATCTTCCACGAACATCCTTAAAAGAGGAGACTGAGGTGAGGCATTAGCCGGTAGATATTGAAGAGAATGATCTTTATGAAATCAATATGAGTAGAGTGCACTAGCAACTATTCTCTTCAAAAGTGTCACATGCATGACGAACTGAGGTCTGAAAAGCTTCTTGCACTTACTAGGCCATGGTTTGCTATTGATGCGGTAGACCATAATAAAGTGGCTTGTCTATCATCACTTCTGACTGAACCATGCTGTCAAAGGTCTTCAACTTTCTCTTGGTTTTCCTCAAATCAGGAAGGCCTGTGCAAGCGAGCTCTAGCCTTTTGTCTTGCTCTTTTTCCTTTGATGGCTGAATATGTGCATGGAGATTGAGGAGAGTACTGTGCTGTAAAAGCGGAACGGCGTAGGAAAAAAGTCGGTCCGATGTGAGGAAGGTCAGAAGAAGCAGACATCAAAGATTACAGAACAGAACCAATTCAAAGCTACATTAAAGACAATATTAAATGGTCTCTTGCTTAAATACATGATCTGTCAGACTTTGATATATTTAATATGTCTATTGCTAAGTAGAGATAACTAATGTGAGAAACAATTTCTATCTGAGCGGAAATTGACTGGAACCGGAATCGGCGAAACCTTTCTCCACAAAGCCACCACCTCAATTGGCCGCGAAACAATCATCTTCCCCATCCTCAACCCTTCAACATTTCGATCACGTCAGCCTCTATGCACAACACTCTCACTCCTCAGTCATGTCCTAGAATGTGTGGACGGAACAGAAGCTCTTGAGCTGTAGCGACCAACTTAACGACTGGTCCAGCGACTGTCGTAGCGTCACAATCGTCAATCCATGGCTGGTCTCAAGTAAATCTTGTCTAGTGGACGCGACTCCCACAAACCAGTAGTCAAAGGACCCTCCCGTTCAAAGAACTGCACCTTGAGGAACATATGCCTTCATATGAATTGGCTTCTATATCCGAATAGTGTGACCAGTCAACTTTTACCATCCTGGAAGACTGAAGTGAGAGGGAGAAACTTAATTGTGGAACCTCCAGTCAACAAACATCTCAAGACTGAAAATATCAAGCCTGTAAGCTCACCCTTAGCTATCAATATATGAATTTTGCTGAAGTCTCCCGTTGTAGCTATATTCGCAGAGCAAATTCCCCTTGATGCTCCCAGGATGTTGGAACCTCTCTGGGGTTCAGTTGAGAATTTGATTTCAAACTTGAGTACCGATCATTTCCGGGAATTCCACCATATCCAGATGATTTGTGTGTGGAAGTATGTCGTTTATTCCGGTACACCACAGAGAAGATGATATACGATATTCGCAGCCGCATGGTGAGTATCGACCAATCTATCCCTTTGAAGCTTGAGATGTCTTCGAGATTGCATGTATCCAGAGCGGGTGTAGGGACTATAAACAACCTTACCAGGCAAGTGCCTGCTGTGTCAAGGTTGATAACACACATTCTTCGAGGAATGAAGCCTCAGAAGCAGCCATTTCTCGAAAACATCTCAATCATAGACAGGATGTCGATATATCGCGGTGTACATTGTGCCAGCTTCTTATCTGCAAAGAAACAGCGACCGATTCAAATGGGACTCTTCTGGAACTCCCCAGCAAGTCTGGGGATAGCCTTTTTGTTTCTCTTGATACAACAACAGAGCATCAGCAGAGCCTTGCTTTGACTGATGTAGTGTTGCCGAGGCCTTTCAAGACGCAGAAGGCACTGGATCTCGGAATCTGGTCAACCCATAACAACTTGTTGAATATCCGTTCCCTCTTCCTCCTTGTTCTCGTCTTTCACTGAACGCGCACCCTCGCGTGTCTCTGCTTTCAATATTATATATATACCAGGCTTTCTTTGTATGTTCGTAAGGGAGCTGTGGTTGGTGGTTTCGACAGGCAAGACGCTCCTGAATGAAAAGTCAGTGAAGAGCACAAGATTCGAGTTCTTGGACTTACAGAGAAGTATCTTCTGAACTTTCTCTGTGGCAATGGACCCCGAATGTTCATATCGCTTTGGTTCATGTGTGGATTGCCGATCATTATTCTGGATAGTGTCCGTTTCTCTGGTTGTGTATTTGAGCACCTCTGAGCACCAGAAGCTTTGGCATGATATGGCACAGGCGCTGAGTCCCGAAGCAAGACTATTGTTGACAGACGTGCCTTCTCTGAGGGTATATGGTGTAAGGTTTTCCTGGAGACTCTGGAGACTGCTACACTGGTCTACAGAAGGTACCCTGCGAGGCACTTGGTTTGGATGCCGGAAATCTTCTGCCAAGCGGCATTTCGAGGCTTGCTGGACTGCCGCTCCAGGAGACGGATATTTGATCCCGGTGCTCTTTCTACGAAGTGGTAGTTTGAAATTCGCGGGACTGTCTCATTACTTGCCGGAGTCTTGTCACTTTCGAGCGATCGGATCGGTGGACTGGGTACGCTTTTTCTGTCGAGGAGTGGTTCTCTTTGAGAAGGAACAAGGAGGGAGGCCATGGTTTCATTCTATCGTGGTGGTGTAGTTTTGTTTCTTCGATGTTGTATATGGTGCGCTTCAATTCTGGTTCAGTAACTCTGGTGGACTCGAGAATTCCTCCGACCGACAGTTTATCACGTGACAAATGATAGCCGAGAAAGTGAAGAAAGGGGTAATACCCTTTACTTCAGTTTCCCTCTCTTTTGGCCTTGGGAAAGCTCGTTTTTGAGGATGGGAGCCAGTAGATTGTACTTGCAATTAGCTTTCATCATTCTACGAAACAAGGAGCCTTACTCTGCGCCCTTTCAGGATAGGAATCTACCAGTATGCGGTCGCTGGTTGGGAGACGTGCACGTGACTTTCAAGTTTGAACGTCAGTTCAATGTCTATGGTGTATGTTTTCGCAATCAATGAGCGGGCCTTTTCTCATAGCTTGGGCTGTTCAATGAAAAGTATATGGGATTGGAATCAGTAGCACTCTGACTCGAAGATGCGCTGGGCAGCTGGAAGCGTTCATGTTGGCGTTGCCGCAAGGCGAGTGTGATATTAGCTTTGCGATGCTCTTCTCTCAAGATCAGAATGTGTAGAGGTAGCTTCTGTTTTTCTTCATTGTATCAAGCTCTCAGGCATATCCAAGCCATTGCTTGTATCGCGGGACACGTTGAATCCTCTGCCTGGTGGGCTCTTGGTGTTGATGCTACCACAACACATCTTGAGCTTTGAGAACAAGCGTTCTTGGTTGTGGCTTTTCTCTTGCAAGCTTCTACGTGGGCAATATCAATCTTCAAGTTACTGTAGATGCAAATAGAGCCTCCAAGTATTCTCCTTCAGAGTCCTGCGCTCTGTAGAGTTGGTGTTGCGCGCCGCGGTGGGCAGAGCCCAAAACTTCGCACAACTACGCGGTTTATCAAAATTACCAGCTTCCGCAACGAAAGCACCATCTCCACGTCTCACAGCTTGTTCAAAAGAGAATTGAAAGCTTATATTCATCTGTCTTTTATCTACAAAGTCTTTCTTGACAAGTCTACATGTCCTACGGCCACGTTTTCCTCCTCGCCTTTGATGTTGTAGCGGGTTGAAAGCGTCAAAGTAGTCGACCTCGCGACCTCGCGAGCCTCCCCCTTGCAACCTGTGATCCTAATCACTGCCATCACTGCAATCAACAACAGCCCACTTGCACAGCCTACTCGGAACCTGCTCATCCCGCTCTTCCAGCCGCTTCTACCGTCAACTATTGCCTCATACCTTTGATTAGACTTTGTCTTATCTCCCTCGACGTCTAGGAATCAGCCAATCCCATGCCTTTGATCTGGCATTCAGCTCTGGATCGACGGCTTTGGATGTGGGATTCCGAGTTTTGATCAAACTGATCACGGAATCAGCCAATCCGAGGCCTTTGATCTTGGTGTGCCGCTTTGGATAGACGGCTTTGGATGTGGGATGGCGTAGTTTGATCAAACTGTTCACGAGTCGGTTTGATCAAATTTATTTTAGCGCAGTGATTACCGCTCGCTTCCTGGATTCCTCTGGGTATAAGTATCTCCCCTCCCCCCCTCTTGCTGGCCTTTCTTTTTCTCTACATCGACAAGCTCCTCAAGTCTCCCACAACCTATGGCCTCGGCCATAACCACTGGGCTTCCCACCCCGATAACGAGCAAATGAATCTGGGGTATGTTTTCCGTCCCCTTTCATGTTACCCTCTTTCTTCTTTTTCGTTCTGTTGTCCTCTTTCTTCGGTAGCTCCTACTTCGGCCGTAGCTCCTGTTTCGACAGCAGCCTCTTTTCGAATTCTTCAAGTTCAGATGACAATGCTAACAATTGGTGTAGTGGGAGGCCCAGCCAGCTCCAACTCAGCTGGTCAAGGGCAAGTGATGGGCTTCTCACCGAAGAACGACCTGATGAACACTAGGTATGTTCTTTCCCTCCCCCTCACCTTCAGATGACATTCCTAACCTTGCTGTAGTGGGAAGCCCACCCATCAACCAAGCTACAAACGCGACAATCGCGACAATCGCTTGCTCTTGGCCAGCTGATACTCACCTCTCTCACCCGGACCATGTCCATCCTCAACTCATGTTTGAGTACTGTGGTCCTTTCCAAACATGTACATCACCCCTCTCCTTCCCCTTCCCCCTTCCAACGTTTCCATTTTTATCAGCTAACACTCGCGTCAGACTTACCAAAAAACACAAAACCACAAAAAAACTCGAAAACCCAAAAAACACGAAAAATTGAAAAATTGAAAAATTGAAAAATTGAAAAATTGAAAAAAGAAAAAAGAGGGGAGGGGGTGACTGGCAGCTGGGGAACAGACTGCCAGTCAAAATCCCCCTCGCCATACCCCCTTCAGCAGAGAGAGGTGGACACCACTCTGCGCCAGATGACTGATAAGTACCAACTCCTTCCATTCCCTCGAGACTCCAGCTAACAACCCCTCCAGTCCCCTCCTCACGTCTATGCAGATGCAATGGGTGCCGACCTGACCCACCAACGACTCCCGCAACCTTCACTCCCATCCTCTCATCACATGGTTGGGTCGGGTCGGGTCTGGTCGGTCGCCCTATTGCATGTGGGGAGGAGGACGGTCACTGGTAGCACAGTTTGGTGGTGGGATGGCGGCAGTGGGGGGTGGTGGGGGTGCTTGGGATTTGGTAGCTTAGGGGGGTGGTGGTTGGGCTTTGGGGTGTGCTTTGGGATTTGGTAGCTTATGGGTTTTTGTATTCATCGTTGGGGGTGTCATGTCATCTTGTATCTGGGGTTGTCATTAATGAAAATATCTTATCTCTTATTTTTTGTGTGGGCTTCTGGCTTTTGATGTGGAGTCGCTTGTGAAATGTGTGTGTGGCTGGATAGGTATGTGGGTGTTGATGTGTGATGTGACTCGGTATTTTATGAATGGTCATCGTGGTTACCTATGTACTTGGTTGCTCTTAAAAAGTGTGATTGCCCTGTATACATAAAACTATCCATCCATCTATCTATACATTGATCCCTACATTCCTCACCTAACCATAAACCCCTGCCTCCACTCATCTATCCCTCCTCCATCCATCTCTATCTTTCCAAACCTTTAGACACCACTAACCCACCAACTTTAGAAGTACACTTCCCAAAACCTAACATCCACAACCCAAGTAACATCACCCCTCCAAGACACATACACACACACACACACATTCCCCTTATTCCCATATCCCCTCATCCCCTTATCCCCTTACATCTCCAACCAACTTCCAAGTTCAAACTCTAACCACATCCTCACACCAACAAATCCCAAATCACGTCACTCTACGAGTCCACGTACTACCTCCTAATACAAGATCCAGAGAAAGCCGGTAAATTATTCATCTATCTCTCTATCTTTCTATCTCTACTCTAAAACTTACAAATTTAGTACTCCGTCGCTTAAGATGCTATAACCCAAGTAAGAACACTGTATTACCTAATACTTAAAAAGCCAGTGATTTTTAACTGACCAGTGTAAGAAGTGAGAAGAGTAGGGTAGAGTAGGGTAGAGTAAGTATGTATGTAGTGGATTCTATTCTACTCAAATGAAGTGCTCAAGTAGTCATGTAGTCAAACTTACCACGCAACTCTACCCACGGCTGTTCAAGTCCTCAAGTACTCCTTAATTATTCGTATATTTTCTTAGAACACTCTCAAATCCATCCATCCATCCCTCCTATCCATATATCCATATATCCCTTTATCCCCCACTCCTCCAAATATATCCACATCCCAACTACATGGTCATCCCCAACACCCCTTATGCCCAATCACGCACTCCGCACTACTTCCCCCCTTCCTTCTCCCTTCCCCAAATCCCCTTATACCCACACCCCCATCCACACCCACACCCTCACCCATCTCCCACCTCCCACATCCCTAAACAACGACAACGACACAACGACCCACAACATAAAACCCCCATCACCCAGAACAGACTTAACTTCCGTGGTACCGTAGTCCCGTGCTCATTCAACAATCCTCTACTGTTCCCCGCTATCCACCACCCACCATTCACCATCTACCATCCTACACAAGACGAGAAATAACCCAATAACCCAGTAACCCAGTAACCCATTAACCCAGGAGCTTAGAAACAGGACAGGGCCTATAAGGTAGGTAGGTAGGTAGATATAACATGGGTAGAATACATGTTATCAAGTACTCTCCCCATCACCCACACACTCTAACACCCTCACACAATCTCCCCTCTCACATCACACCTCACACCACACATCTCACATCACACCCCCCAAAAGATTAAAACCAAAACCAAAAAGGAGAAATCTTAATAAAGTCAAAAAACACCACATCAATTATCCATATTCCCCACTATCTACTATACTCTATCTACCATCCCTGAACCCCCTTCCCCGCACCTACCCTTAAACCCCCAAAACAGCTCAAACACCACAGCAATCATCACCAACCCCAAAGAAAAAGCACCACGCCACAGCACGACAATCCCATGAATACATAATCAACCCACCTCGCACTCGCTCTGGTTCAATCAATCAATCAACTCTCCTCATTAAAGCTTCCCGCATTCCCCAGTGAGAGAGAAGAAAGAAGAAATTTCAAATAACAAGACAAAGAGATATTGTTACGCTAAACAAAAGTCGCCCCTCCTTCCAATCCAATCCTATCCTATCCTATCTATATTCAAACCCCTACCCCCAAGGTACCCAAACTTGCCAACGTCCTATTTTCTCATCCGAGCTTCCAACGGGCCAGTGTGTGCCATGCATGCTTCGAACGAAACCAATATACAAAAAAGAAAAGATATTAACAAACAGAAAGGAAATGGAGCAAGTACAGGAGCATTGTACTTGTCCAATTAGAACCAAAAAAAGAAAAGGAAAATCCTGAACCCTAGCGCCGCGCCAATGCTATGCAGAAAGAGAACAACGAGCTCGTGGCTCCGTTGTTCCAATCGAAAGACAAAAAGAGACAACAAATCCAAATTAATCCATCCGAATGCAATGATGTGCTGTGTAATGTAAAAACCTCCGTAATGAATGATGCGCTTTTGATCGTGTTTTCGGAAAAAAGAGGACATGGAAAAATAAATGTGCCCGCCGAATGATGTATGTCGTTAAAAGTACGATATGCTGAATGCGAATAAAATGTGTATATACTTTCGAAACGCACAAGCCCCTTTTGTGCTTAACCAAGTCTCCGAAATCCTTCAATTCCCAGCGTTGGGACTTCCACCCATCGCAGCGATGGCACACCTTCGGCTCTGCGCCGATCAACAAAGTTGTTACACTCAGCAACGATTAGAGCCCATTCCGCCAATGCTCTGCCGGCGTATTTCGCTCGGGTGATCCTGTCGCCTCTCCTCGAAGCGCCCGGGGAGTCTCCCTCTACGTCGCTGGGATCCTTTGGCAGGACTTCGCGACTGATACCTGGAACTCTGGCTCCTAGCCATGCTTGAGCTGCCGCCGGTAGTCTTGGAGGAGACAACCGTCTCTCTGTGCCCACATTAAATCCAACCACGCCTCGAGGTCCAGGGGCAATTCCATTAGCTGAAATTTGAGCTTGTGGTTTCTCAAAATGCTGGCTCCACTCTAAGCTGAACTTGAAGCTGAACGCTCTATGGGTACTTGTAGATGGAGGAGTTTCACTATCAGAACTTGATTTCTTAGAATGAAGCTGTGGTCTTGTACGTGCAATGGCGGTCTCCCGACGTGCCTCTTCAAGGCTTTGGGTTTTTGGAGGCGAATTTGCAGCAAGAGTCGCTGACGGTGTGGGCTCGGATGAAGTAGACATGGAAGGCAGGACTTTGCCAATAAAAGTCCATCGTTTTTTCGAAGAGGGAGGCGAGTCCGATTTCACTGCAGGAGTTGTCGAATCGGCTGGTTCAGTCAGGGCCAAATGAGCAAGAGAGGAGTGACGCTTATATGCTGTTGGCTGAGTAACTCCGGTTGTGGGAGAGGCAGATGTATTAGATGTCAATCCATCGAATCCAAGAAATAAATTGGAAGCAGGGGCTTGGTTGTCGTTCCTAATTATAAGAAGACGACGGCCTGGTGCCGGATGACATGGAGCGGATGATGGCGGTAGTGCATCTGTTTTTTCAGCAACTTGTTTGAGATGCAGGTAATGTGCCCAGCAAGCTTTTATACGTGCGGAGACAATAGAGAAGACTTTCGTGTCAAGAGCGGAAGCCTCTCCGTCATCTCTACATAGTCTCCAACACAGGAGGCGCATAAAATAGGCTCTGACCATTGGGCACCAGTGGCAGAAAAATCGCTCAAAGGTATCTTCAGTCAAGAGCCAATCCATGCAGATTATCTCCTTTCTACGCTCGTCGCTCGCAATCAAGTTCCAGGCCCCGAACAAAAACGCAAATAAGCGAATTTCAGACATGCTGTTCTCGCTTTCGAGCATCTTCTTGCAAACATCCATCCAAAAGTACCAATCAATGTAGTCAGTCTCCAAGACATTCGCAAGACTGAATCGGATGTATATCCCCAGTGCTTCTTCCATAAAGTCGCACATTATAAAGCAGGCATTGTGGTTGTACAGTGAAGTTCTTCGAGCAGTAGCTTGCATCATTTTGCCAAATGTCTCAGCGAATGTCAGTCGGGCTACTTCATAATCCGAAGGACGCTCAGATATGAAATCCCGTAGAAGCATTATTAGTCGATTTTCCCCCATCGGCCTAGACGAGTTGTTGGAAGGTAGCGGAAGGGCAGCGGCAGTTGCATCAGCTCCGGCCAGAACATCATCAAATGTAATGGGCAATGGATCTACTACGGGCTGTCGATGGACCGTGCCATCTAAGGCAGTCAAGACCTGTGCTTGGACCAAGAGAAATCCTGTTGAAGCAGGTTAGCCAGATTTTGTCCATGCCAAAGGGGAATGTTCTGCATACCTGGAGCTCGAGCTTTACTAACTAGGGGAAGAGCCGCTGGTAAAAAGTCCTCTGCTAGAATGTGGTAGTGCTTTACAAAGACGAAGAATAAATCACTATCTCGCCCACACCATCTAGCCATCCAAGGACCATACCATGGAATTTTCGCAACCATAACCGGCAAGAAAGGATTTGAGCGCAGATGGGTTGACATGGACTTGACGGAAGTCCAGCCTAGACCATGAATATGGGAGGGGAAAACGGCTATCACTTCGTCTGTGTCAACCTTATTGGCCTTCCTAGGCATTCCTATCTCATCTGAGACCCTTCGAAGTGTGTCTGCAGGTATCTTCCAAACTCGAGCCAAGACTTCAGCAACTCCAGGTACGAAAAAGAAAGCATAAGCGGCTGCTTTCCCACAGAACGTCACAAGACTCGCGGGCGCATGTCGCAATGACATTTTTTCGACCACAAAATTCATTTGAGTGAGCAGGTTGTGAATGAACATGTTGCGGGTGTTATGATGGACTGACTCGGCCATGAATTGAGTAACTGTGGTTTGCAGGGAACCAGAAGATCTTTTCTTTGGAAGAGGTCTACCCTCCGGAGGCACATATGCTGCACGTTCTGATAAAGGCGCAAACTGTGAAGGGCAATACCTCCATTCTGGACGGACCATAATAGCATAGCATGCATCGAGCAATATTGGCCGATCAACTCCGCTCACTGTCTGGTTCTGCCTGCCATCTAGTACTTCCAAAAGGCCCGTCCACCATTTATTCAAAATATTGACCCTTCGATCCAAATCTTCAGGTCGTAGGTCTTTATTGGATGGGTGGGACGCATGGTTCCGTAAGAAAGGAAGAAGTGAGGCTCGAACCACGTTCGTTTTCAATGACCAGGTTTTCGATTGGAACTTCGAGAAATCATTTTCGATAGATCGAAACGCGGACCAGAGCTCATCTCGCCTCTTCGCATTATTAGACCCCAGAAGTTGAAGCTTTTCGGTAGACGGAGCGGTTGGTAGTGGCGGGACCTTGTCAGTCGACGTCCTTGGGGTTGATCGATTGTCAATAGAGCTGCTTGGCAGACTGCTGGTAGAAGAATTGGTGGATTTTGTGAGGTTCATAAACACGCTCTGCGGCCGCTGTCTCATTTTCGACAAAGTGCCTGATCTTGTGACAGGAGGCACTGGGAGACTATCCATGGTTTTGCTCCGTCGATTCTTGTCCAGCTTGGGATTCAGCACAGTTGGTCGGCGGCTTACACCGCCCCCTTGTGAATCATCCACTTCACAATCAATGCCCTTTTGTGCTTTCCGGCGGCTCGGTGACGGGGACCTCGATGGATTCATCCATGACTTCCTAGCAAATGTTGCAAATGACTTTGTTTTGTTATCTCGAACAGCCTTCGAAATCGAAGGAACTGGAGGGGCATCCGGTGGTGTTGTAATGATTGTCTCGGAAGAATTGACCCTCTCTGGAGATCCCTTGACCCTCTGTATCCAAGATTTAGGTCGAGCCACGAAAGACTTCCTCCTCCCTATCCTCTCTGGTTTAGAAGTTTCATCCTGCTTATCTTTCGACGATCGATGACTGGTATTCGGATCTTTCTTTTTCAACGTCTGAATTTCCTTGGTGGTATTCAGTTTCGGCAAGCTCTCTACTCTCTCCAAATCCTTCTCTGATGGCAAATGAGGCTCTATATTCGGGATGCAATCATAGCTCGCAGAACGTGGGAGGTCATCATCTGGACTGGAAGGTTGCTTGTAGTCTTTGATGACCAGCTCGGGAAGGGTTGGGGACGAATGCGAACGAGTAAAGGATGGGGTCGGGTCAAATGCCGCTGGCATTGTCAACGTGGGACCTTGCATGGCAGCTCAATGGGCTGGGAAACGAGTGTGGACTAGATTGTCATTATACTGTGAACCACAGTTGAGAGAACTTTATTTTTTCTCGTTGGTTGCTTGGGGGGGAAGGATCGCGTTGGGGGCATCAGAGTTTCTGACCAGCAGAGCAGCAGAGCAGAACAGAGAACAGGACAGCAATTTTCGAGGGTGAGGCTGAGGAGGCACAAGAAGGGAAGGGACCCGGTGGCGGTGGTGTTTTGGTGGTGAAAGTAAGAATTGAAAGTCAGTTCCCAACTCCGGGATTCCTGTCCCAAAAAATTGCCGCGCGCTGAAACAAGGCAGTCGGGATGGCAGCGGATGCAGGAATGGAGTGCAGTGCGGAGCAAAGGAGCAGCACCAGCCCCAATTATATTAAAGGCAAAAACAAATGGAAGAGGACGAGAGCGTACGGTGTGCTGTATGTACGTGTTGGTGGAGGCTGCGCGTTGGGAAGGCAATCCGAAGAATTGGTCGAGTATCAAGCAACGCGGGTGAGAGCTGTCGGGTCGCAAGTAAAGTAGTGGTAGTGGGCTGTACGAGTAGCGAGCGACGATGCAGGATTGTCTACGCCTTCCACGTCGTCCTTCCTCTCTTTCTTCGCGCACACAAGAATCGATTCAAACGACTGTAAAGGAATGGTTGGTGGGAGAAGCCAACCACGGAAACGGCGTCAATGAAGTGGTAAGTGGTGGAGTAGAGGTGGGAGAGAAAAACGAAAGGTGGTGGTGGTGGTGGTGCAGAGTGAGGGGAGCTACTCTGGGTACTCTGCGAGTCTGTATGAGTACTCGTACTCTACTGCGACTGATTTGGAAAGGAGTGAGAGGGCCAAGCCGCTTTTTGGTGGGCAAACCGTGACAAGCCGTGCAACCCGGCTGATCGGTCCTGAGGCAAAGCCAACGGTTTTATTTTCGGAGTGGAGATGATATGGATAGTCGATAGATATCACTGGACACCCCATTCAGACCAGTCTCAGTCAGCCAATCTCTCTGCTCCATCACTAAATTCCTCCAAAACCGGCCGAGTAGGGCCCCCTCTTCCTCTCGCTTGGCCCCCCTATAATTTCGAATATGACCGAGTTGCAATACACTTTCTAGAAAACCCGGTCAGTGTCATTACACTATCGAGCTGGACCCGAGAGATCAAGATATCGCGACAGTGTTTCTCTAGCGGCCGCTGCAACATAGCACGAAACTACGAGACACCCGTAGGAGGCAACAACGTGCTGGTCGAGCTGAAAACACGTTGTCCGTTGTCCTACAGTTGTGTGAGAGATAGAAGAGACACCTATCGTCAGCCTCAGGGGAAACAAGAGGCATTTGATAACCACGATCACTGGATCAGGTACCTATGGTGGGACCGTACTCAAGAGATCACAAGTCTTGATATCCATAAGAATTACTTAGCATTTTTTTTCTCCGTGAGGTACAAAGCGCAACTCTAATTTCCAACGTTTACCTAGACCCTGGACCCTACTTCTAGCCGAGCTAGCCAAGCTTGATAAGGGGTTCCACTCTCGTCTACTCGACAGTCCGGTGCAGACCTCATCCAACAACACCTACGAATCGTGTACCCTCACAATATTGTTGGGGTTAGGCGTCTCGGATGTTTACTCCCAACCAGCGTAAGCTTATCAAGAGCCGCGTGAGGCTTTTTTAAGCTCCCGCCCGTTGGCCTTGTCCAAGAACGTCTGCGGTATTCGCTGTTCATGTCAAGATATTGGTTTCCAACACATCCGATCCCTAGTCATAACAACGCCTCTTGCTGCAGTTCTAAATGCCACCGACAGAAAAGAAATTATATACGGCGTAGCATTGTGGGATTTGGCCTGAGAGTCTTCTTTACCAAACAAAAGCAGCCTTTGGAAGACTGGAAGACGCAAGTTTCGACCAATGACCCGGCCTGGCACAAAACAACCCATGAGTTGATCTCGGCACTTTTGAGGGGACAGACAGGATTTAGAACCTCGTGGGTTGCAATCCCCGGTCAGCAGAATATATTTATTGTGCAGGAAAATAGATTGGGTTGGCATGAACTGAATGTCAAAGGAGGAAATCTGTCTTCTGAACTACAGAAGATTCTAAGAAGGCTTGATGGTCGGAAAACTCTCGAATTTTAAGCTCGTTTCAAGGTTTGGATCTCCAGTCTAAAAATAGGTAACCTTACTCGAGTACTCATAACTCAGTGGAAACCAGCCCAGGCGGGCAATCCGTGTCATGATCACGTGCTCGTCACATGCCCAGCTTCAATATAACATCTGATGAACACCCAAGAAATGAGATAAAAGTGATGATTCGTAAAAGTGGTTCTGTCTTCGTGATCGAAAATGATGTCGTGAAACAAAATTTCCAAGACTTCTCATGTGGATCAAACAATAAAAAGGTCCGTTACGAGATCCACCTTCATATGGATCGGAGTAGATGATCCGAGATCCGACCTCAGCTACTTTCAGCCTTGCGGCTAGATAGCAATCAACACCATACTAACCCCTCCGTCTCTATCTCTGGCCAGAGCCCCTCTACTCCACGAAAGACCTCCCTCGTTACATCCTGACCGTCATGAATCAATTACCCACCGAAGTACTCGGCCTCATCCTTGGTTGGGATGTGACCATGAGCCGCATCGACAAGAATTCCCTCCTCCCACTGCGCCTGGTCTGCAAAGGCTTCGACAATGCCCTTCGCCCCTACCTCCTAAAGACGATCAAGTTTGAATACGGCTGCTTTCAGCGGAATAGCAAGATGGATGTGGGGTGCCTGGAAGAAGTGGGCGGTTTATGCGAGGCCATTTTTGTGGATATGATGGTTATACGGGATGAGGAGGAAATCGCACGTCTTTCCGAAATATTTCAAGGCCTCATCTCGAAAGTCCCCGAATTGGTGGCTACCCTTGCATCCTTGCGCAAATATTGCATGGATGAATCAACCTTTGATGTGACGGATTACCATCGAGTGTTAAAGGTAATGGCGTACCCTACTCTATATACAAAGTTGGCTAATCCCTATCGTAGAATGCCCTCAAACATCTTCCAAGAATGAGACGGCTCAAGGTCAATTTACCATATCAAATTATTGGATCCCAAGGTTCTCCATCGACTCTCCTCTTAGCGACAACTCTTGCATGTCTTGCAAAGCGAGACGAGGATCACGCAATTCTCGAGACGCTGGTTATCGATCATGTTAGTGATACAACAGTGAACAACATCTGCAACAACCCGATGGATCTGAACAATGCAATCGAGGTTTTGGGGGGATTGAAGAATTTGGTATTGTCTGTGAAAAGACAGGAATGTCGTTCCTTGAATTTCAACAAAAACCTCTGGTTCTTGATCCGAAAAGCTGATATTCTGGAAAGTCTGTGTTTGATTGGTTGGAATGTTCGAAGAGACTCCGTAACCCGAAGACATCGCCACCGAGTACCTCTAAATGATTGGAGAATGCGCTCTCTGCCATACCCGTTGGATTCGTCGCAAAACTTCACGAGTTTGAGGTACCTCGAACTCAAACGGGTTGATATCGATCCGCACGAGTTTGTAACACTAATCCTTGACTGTGCCAACACCTTGAAGGAGCTTTACATAATAGAGGTTTATCTCAAAGTATATGGAGCTTCAGATCTTGACAATATTTCCTTGTGGATTGGCCACCCCAATACAGAGAAACCACAACCGGCTTGCTGGATTGCTCAAAGTCTACGAAATATGCGTCATCTAAAACTTGACATCTTGCGGGCTTCGGGCCTTGGATATGATGACTTTCAACCCAATCAAGCTTCAAGATATCCCGATTATGATTTAGTATCCACGAAGAGCGATAACAAAACCTTTGACCAACGATTCGTCGAAGCTGTCATGCAGCCCGAGATTGCCGCCAAAGAGCAGGAAAACCCAGAACCATCATCATCGGAAGAATCAGAAAATCCAGCTGATGATTCGACCACTGTACCCGAAGCACACATCACAGAAGAAATTTTTCCCACCTTAGATTCACCCCCTCTGCACGTCGTCAGCGAACCACAACCCACCAAATCCATTCCACCCAGACCGAAACCACGAATGGTCGACTACGACGCAGAAGCCTTTCAAAGATACCACAACACGACTTCCAAGTACAAACGCAGTATTGACGACTGCTTCTACAATCATAATGAACATGCCCTGCGGGAATTGCAGAATCTTATTAACGTCGCGGATCGCGGGATGGCGCTTATTAGTGAGGAGATTGAGAGGTATAGAGCTGTACAGGTGGATGAGAATACGGGGCAGTTGGGGAATCCTTAGATGAGCGACGGGGGAAGGGGGGTGGTGTTGATGAATTTATTGTATTTCGGTGGGACTGTTGTAAATGATGGCATGGATTGAAGGGTTGGGGTTTGGTTCGGAGGCGTGCGATTTGGGGATATGGGGTACTTGAAATAAAGAGTTTTGAAATGTTTTATGATGATGGAATGTAACACCTTTTTCTTTCCTTTTCCTTCCTTTTCTTTTCTTGCTTTTTTGATTGATTGATTGATGTATAAATATACTACGTTTAACCAAAGATACCGCTTTGTTTTGTCTTGTTTTGTCTTTTTTTTGATTTGCGGATCCTAGTTACGCACTCACTCACTCGCCCCAATTGATGTGGTTGAACTTCACTAGAAGAAGAAGGAGGAAGAAGATCACCTCTGATCAATCCTCTTGTAAGCTTGTAGTGGGGGGGGGGGGGGGGGAGAAAGGTGGAGGTTGTATATCGTATATGAACGTTTTTATGTTTTTGAAAATGTTTTTGGAGACGTTTTTGAAGGGGTTGTAAGTGCGATGTGTAATAAAGTTATGGTAGTATTGTAACGAGGGGAGTAGAGGAGAGGTAGGATTTAGGCTTGTAGTCTTGAAGAGGAGGGGGTGGGGAGGGTTTATATATCGTAGTTTGGCGGAGCTTGGGATGCTGTTATAAGACATGCTCCGGGCGTTGATTTCGAAAGAGAGCTTAATCTACTCGTACGTGAGAGAGGTTTTAGATAGCTAGGAGCATTTAGAGTATAGGGGAGTTGTGGTTAGGGATGTGGAGAGGACGGAGAGATGAGGTTGAGACGAGGTGGTGAGGTGGTGTTGAGATGAGATACAACGTTGTTGGGTGGTGAGAGGTGGTGAGAGGTGGTGAGAGGTGGTGATGTGGTTGTGAGGGGTTGTGGGATGTCACGACAAAGAGAGAGATAGCACAAGGGGACATGAGAGAGGACAAGGGCTTATGATACATCTCGTCTTGTTAATAGAACTCTCGCTGGTCCCATGGAGAGCTCTCACGACCTATTGATGGAGCTCTCTCGTGCTATAGTGAGCCAGCTCCCTCATCTTGTAGAGAGATCTCTCGTCCTCTAGTTAAACACCCTCTCAACCTTTGGAGAGCTCTCTTGTCCTTTTAAGAGATCCAACGTCCTGTTCATAGAGCTCTCTTGTGACGTAGAGAGCTCCCTCATCCCATCGTAACGTACCACGAGAGGTCACATCAGATATCACATCCTATTATAAGATACTTCCTCAAATCAAAGATATCCTATGATAACATACACCTCTAAGTTTTGTCGCACATCGCAAATTTAAAGAGCTTAAAATTAGTGGTGTTCAAGCTCCTTTTATTGATACTACTAAGCTATCTCATAACCATCCCACCTGAGCCACCACTGGGTTTTGTTGCACATCGCACTTTTATAGAGCTTCAAATTGCTGGTGTTCAAGCTCCTTTCAAAGATACTATAGTACCAAGATATCTTATAATTATTCTATCTCCGAGTTTTGTTATATATCGTACTATTTAAGGAGCTTTAAATTATGGGTGTTTAAGCTCCTTTCTTAATGCTACCGAGAAATCGGTTAACACTTAGCTATTACAAGTAATATCCTAATACCAAATTATATAAGTTGAAGTGACGAGATAATAAGAAATAGAAACTTTATTATACTAGGCCAGGTTTTGCTAGTGTGATATATTGCTAGCTACGATAAGTATTTCTCTCTAGGGGGTCGTATGAAAACTATCCTTCGTCGTGAGGTATTATGGTTACACGAAATTTTATTGTATATCGCACTTTTGAAGGAGCTTCAAATTACTGGTGTTAAAGCTCCTTTTATCAATACTACTACTGTTGCTACCAAGATATCTACTAACACCCGCCTACTATAAGTAATATCTAGATACTGAAATATACAAGTTCAAGTAACAAGATAACAAGAAACCTAAACTTCAATACACTTAGCTAGGTTCCGCTTGAATAATATCTAGAAAGCTATAAGCCTATACCAAGTATTCTCTCTAGGAGGTTGTAAGAGAGCTATAATCTATCCTTATTATAAGATATTATAGGATACACAAGATTTTATTATACATCGCACCCTTCAAGAGCCTAAAATACCACTTCAAATCTCTACCTCCCAACACCCTCCAAGATATACTAGTACTAAAATTCCAAATAGCGATACACACACATCCAGTAATCTCGGGCAAGAGCGAGTTTTATATTATCAATATATTAACTCAACTTTATACCCAAGAGATGATACATAAAATTTCATTCCATATCGCACCCTTCAAGAGAACAAAAATACTAGTTTAAACCTAGACGTACTCAAGTATTTATAAGATAAGATATAGTACAGGAGTAGGTAGTGGAATTTCAAATGGTTAAAAGTCTCCGATATATAGTATGTATATATAGTATATAGATCCTACCATATGCTGAAATACAAAGAAAACAAAAGTATTCTTACTGCAAGTATAGTATAGTGATAGATAAAAAATAGATATTGGATAACAATACTAGACCAGACGATAGCGGACTAGAGCAAGCCAGAACAGATCAGACCAGATTATATCTATTCAATTCAATCCAATCCAAACCCCCACAATGCAATACAAATGCAATATATACAAGACATCCACACACACACTTACAAAAATCCCAGTCTGTGCCCCAAAACCCAGAATTCCACCAATACATACATGTATACCATACAGAGCAAAAATAGCTACATCCACCCTGCCCTATCTCTGATGAATAAAGAAGTCTAGGATAGATAGATATCGAAAAGAAAAAGAACAAGAACAAGAAAAAGAGGTAAATAGAATAGAGGTAGGGTTATTATCCAAATAACCACGGACTGAATCTCAAAAAAAAGAAAAGAAAAGAAAGAAACGCCGTATCCACATGCAACATCCAAAATCCCAACACCCTTCTCTCAAAGAATCACATCCCCACTCACATCCACACTCACATCACCCCCCAAGCCCCCAACAAAACCGCAAAAATTACCGCCTGTCCCCCTCTCCTCACATTCTCCACCGCAGCCGCTTGACTAACAGCCGCCTGAGCAGTCGGCGAAACCAGACTCTGCGTCGCCAGAACCGGCGTCCCATTCCCCACATTCGGCGCAACGCCCCCTCCTGGTGATCCATTCACACCGCCCGCTTTGCCCGTTGGGGTCGGAGCTGGCATCACGCCTCCCGGAGGCACGGAGGCGGTTAGGATGCCCGTCGGCATGCTCGTGGATTTTGCTGGCGTGAGAGTGAGTATTGTGGTTGGTAGGGGGAGTTTGATGGTAAGCGAGGGGATGGGGATGGTGATGGGGAGGGGGGAGGTGGTGTTATCGGGTGGGAGGGGGATGAGGGAGGGGGAGAGGATGCGCGTGCAGGTTGTGCAGTTAGGGGAGAGGGGTGAGGAGAGGTTTTTTATTTCGGGGGTGTTTGGGAGGGGGGAATTGGGAAGAGCAGAAGGGAGGGAGCAGGGGGCCGTACCCTTGGGTGTTTTGGGGGTAAATGTTGCGGTGCCGTTCATGAAGGGGGCGAGTGGGAGGGTTCCGTTTCCATTTCCGTTTTCGGTTCCCTTGGGGTTGGTTAGGGGTTTTGTTCCGTTGCTTTTGGGGGGGTTGCTATTTGGCTTGGGGGTGGTGGCAGGTGCATTTGCTGGAGATACTGGTGCGGTACTTGGTACGGTACCGGGAGCGACTCCTGCTTTGGCAGCAATGATGGCTTGGTCAATCTTGGGGATTGCAACTTGTCCTGCGATGGGCCAGCCCGAGGCCGCAGGTGGACATTCGGGGTGGGAGAAGGTTGGTGTGTAATCTGCTTCGGCAACTCCTACAGGGACTGCTTTCTTCCATTCGTTAACGAGATTGGTAAACCCTGGCTCGATAGGAGTAGGTTTTCCCGTTGCCTTGTCGTTGTCATATTTTACTAAGCCGTAGTTATTGGCCTCTTGAACCCATTCGTATATAATACTTCCACTCCAAGTGCCGCTCATTTCAGGTCCGAAAATAGCACCTTGGTCGGTGAAGAGACGTGGCGCAGGAAGGTTACAACCTGTCTCGGAGAAGAAAATTGGGATTGAGTAGCTTTCTGACATCTTTTGGAGCTTGGAGTAGCCGGAGACTGTGAATGAGGAGTCGCCACACCATTCGTAAGAGTTAAGACCGTAGAAATCGATGTTGTCCTTGGGATTGGGCTCGCATGCGAGGTAGTTTTGGAGTTCTTTTCTAACTTCTGCTACATCGGCGCCGGAATACCCAATTGGGATAGTTCGGTATTCCTTCAAGGCGATATAAGCTTTGATATCGGCCGCTGCTGCCTTGATAAATGGTGATGCGTTTGCTTGGGTTGGTTTGGCTACAACCTCATTGCCTATCCAAAAGCCTCCCACGTTTTCATACTGGTGCATAACGTCCAGAACCTCCGTGAAAGCTGTAAATTGGCGTGGGGTCCATGTTGGCGCGTCGGAAACAATACTGGTGTTAAAGGTGTCCAGATGCAGCCATAAGTAAATCCCAGCATCGGCAAAAATCTTCATACAATCGTCGTGGTTCTTGAATGGGTTGATGTGATATACTCTAATAGAATTCGTCCCAATAGACTTCATTAAATCTGCGTCGGTTTGACATTGTGTTGCGTCAATCAGAGGGTCATCTGGCGTCCCTTGGTATGCGACACCTATTTCTCGTCAGCATGATCCTTCGGTGAGAAGAATAAATTGAGGATGGATGGACCTTTAAGAAAGAATTGCTGTCCGTCGGCAAAGAATTTAGACCCCTTGATTGTTAATGGTGAAATAGCAACGGCGGAATTGATTGCAAAGCTAGCTATCAAAGCAGCACGAAAGAAAGTGTTAAGCATAATGAGAAAAATGGCGAATACAGTGAAAGGATTGAACTGCAATGATTTTTGAAAAGGATGAGCAGAGAATTGATGCACAATCCGCGCAAAAACGGAGAAATCAACACGCAATAATGAGGGAGAGGATACAGTAGGAGCGGAGAAAGAAAAAAAGGAGTGCGATGCGAACAGAAAGCAAAGCAAGAACAAACAATCGGAACCAAAGCCGTGGTATAAACAAAAAACAGGAACAAATGGGAAGGTGCGAGATGGAAATGAGGTTTAGATGGAGGATGAAGCGAGAGTCAGACTCAGCCTCAAGAACTGTCCGTCACCAGTCACCAGTCAACATGAAACTCTGCCTGCAATCCCTGTTGCCCGCCGCTGTCATCGAATCAACCAAAGTTTTTCGATGGGTCTGAATGTGACCCTTGCGGGTCATCATTTTCTACTTTCTACCGAAAAAATCGGGGATGGGCGAGAGCAGTCTCCCGTTAGTGGGGAAGACGTTTCATCATTCCCATGCCAAACCTGATCTTTTCTGCCATTGGTTGGTAGATCCACGGTCCTGCTCAAACCGAAGATCGTACACCAAAGCAGCAAGCTTTCCAAGGTTGTTTGGGCTTTCGAGTACCGTAAACTCGTAAACTCCGTACCGTAGTAAAGTCGTTAACGTCGTTCCTTAGGTAATTAACAAACACCTCTCTCTCCCTCGTACCTCTCGCCTCACGAGAAGGATTCAGGAACAAAACCTCATCCAAGAAATATACGTACAACCCCTCGGTAACATCTCCTCACCAAGACCAAAGGATCAGATACTGTACCGATTTGGATTGATTGGTTTCGTTTCTATTTCTATTTCTATTTCCGTCCGGGTTTTTATGCTTGAGATGTGCTTCAAGATCGTCGCATGGTGTCTGCCCCTCTTTTCTGGAATATTCCTCGGTGTTAATGTGGTTTAGTATGGTACTCGTGAGAGGATTGGATCTTACCTTTGAATAACCGCGTAGCTCATGAGAGAATTTTTCCGTGCTATTAGAAGCTCTTAAATTCCATTAGCTCTGGGTTGTTTTAAGGTTATTTTTCGAGATAAAGTCACATGATATCACATGACTGAGTCTATCGCTTTCCATTCCAATTGAGGCGATTGAAGCGTAGCAACCCCCTGTTCCAAGCGAACCAATCACTATCTATTTCCCCCCTCTCACCACTCTGTCCTCTTTTAATGGAGAGTTACGCGTCTTAACAACCGTATAACCTTCTCACTTATAGGATACTAATCGTGGCAAGACCGTTCTTTAATAATCGATGATTTACACAGAAATAAAACAAATATTCCACAAAAGCTAAATGTACAATTTTAATTTCCCACATCAACCCATATTTTCCATTCCTCTCCCTCAAGCCGTGACGTGACCTCCGCATCCATTCGCAAAGGTAAGGTGTCTGATCTTGAACCAAACAACCAACAAGCGAGACCACCAACCAAAAAACGCCACGCTAAGAGTAGTAACGAAATACCAGAAACAATGGAAAGAACTCATTGACTCCTCACTTCCATTCATCATTCGAAGGAGGAACACACACTAGATCCCCGTGAAATCGAAATGTCAAGTTCAACATCAGGTCAGTTTCGCCAGCGTAGGCTCTTCCTCATCCTCTTCTTCTTCCTCTTCCGCCTCCTCCGCCTCGTCCTCACCCGGTTCATCATCGTCACCACTCCCCTCCTCTTCATCTTCGCTCTCTTCATCGTCATCGTCCTCTTCGTCGCGATCCTGATGAAGACGGTGAAGGGGATTGAACAGTCTCTCCTCATCGATATCATCCATGCCAGGAACATCACTAAGATCACTCTCGTCGTCCGCGCTATCATGAACACTTCCCCTCACCGACTCGGAAGCTTGTCGGGTACCTTGAGTCTGCTGTGCTTGTGCTTCTTTATCGTTAGAGTCTTGCTCTTCCTGTTGGACTTGTTCGTTCGCATGTTCGTGCTCCTCTTCGTTTTCGTGCTCAGTACTCTCCTGCACAGTCTGCAAACCCCCGTTTCCATTCTGCGACTCCTCGACATCCGGCATAGGCTGGTCAACCTCAGCATTCGAGCCCAGAATCGTCGTGGGTTCCGAGAGGCGAGAACGGCCAGAAGGAGGGGGTGGAGCCCGAGCAACCTCTGGCATGCGCGAGACGGCGATTTCAGACCGACGTAACACTTCTCTTCTACTGATACCCAACTTTCGAGGTCGTGAGCTCTCCGAACCTGCAATGGTGACTGGTACAGGGATTTGGGTACCATTCATATCCATGACGAGATTGTTAAGACTCATAGGCCCTAAAGGTCGAGGTGCGACACCCCCTTCCCCTGAGCCATCCAATTGTGTATTGGCAAGTGAGCCTGGATCAGGACCTGGAAGCGACTGGCCAATTTGCGTGTAGAGTGCTGCCCAGGCATCGTTGATAAGATCGTCAATTGGCGCTGATTTCATTGCGTTTCCGTTAAGTTTCTTGAGTTCAACACCATCACGGAGTGCTTCCAATAATGGATGCTCAAGTGAGGGGTCAGCGATCCAAGATGTTAGACGTTCCGAAATGATATCAAATTCTTCGCTTGAAACATTCTTGAACACCTCGTCCATGTTTTCTGGGATCTGACAGTTCTTTCTGATGAGTTTCAAGTAAGTATGACATACTTCTCCCCATACAACGCTGAATTTGTGGAAATCGTTCGACTTCTTTTTGACTCGCTTTGCAAATTGTTCCATATTAACTTTGTCGTTGAGAACGTACAGCATGTGGCACATGAACCGAACGTATCGCTCCATATAT
The DNA here is from genome assembly GCA_900536445.1 of Hymenoscyphus occultus. Lineage (NCBI taxonomy): Eukaryota > Fungi > Ascomycota > Leotiomycetes > Helotiales > Helotiaceae > Hymenoscyphus > Hymenoscyphus occultus. The sequence goes on from UNPT01000003.1 coordinate 232,417, forward strand.
ACACAATGTCGACCAGGTCTCTCTGCATCTGGTTTCCAGACTTGTATATGCATAGTCTTCGTGAAAATGGACTCACGGAACTCATGTCTAACTGCAGCTGCATTTGTCTCATCAGGACTTTCAACGTCCCATAGAATATTTGCGACCCGAGCAACCATTCGGTGTTGCCAATGTTGCTTGTCTAAAGAACGAAGGGTTTTCATCGTATCGAGAATGAAATTCCTCCACTCTTGATCATTTGTAATCTCAACCCGCTCCCCTTTATTTAAAGCCATCGGTTGCTGTTGCAGTAGGTCCGCCGCAGGCTGTAACTCCATTGCTTGACTTAAGACTAGCTTGTGAACAATGGATACTATTTTGTAGTGAGGTTCAAGGATGGGTTCTTGTCGCCCGTCGCGAGGCTTTGGCACAGTCTTGATGGCTTTGAGAAAGGCGTTCAAGACTGAGTCCATTGATGGTCTGGCGGGATCTCCAGGTTCTTTGTCATACATCTTCCATAGACATTTTCCGAGCATGTAGTGGCTCCTGCTCGAGTTAGTACGTATTAAATCCACAGGAGATGAACAACACTTACATCCAGTTGGTTGGGCGATCCGCTAGAGACTTTCTAAAGAGAACAGCCGCGAATTTCCAAACCATGTAACGACTCATTTCCCCATGCAAAGGATTCTTGTACATTCCGGTAGATCCACTCATATGCTTCTCAAATCCATCGACATGGAAAGCCTCCATACTGAGAGGCTCGCGGGACGACGCGTACAAGCGCATTCCAAACTCGTGATACATCTCGGAAAGTTTCGCAGCAGTCTCCAATGAATCATCAGCAGTTCGGTAGGCAGTAGAAATCGCCAGGATATAACAATGAATAGAACATCGCTGTAATTTAACGAGATCAGCCCGATGATTGTTGATTTTGTCCGCACTCCACATGACCTCCTCCTCCAGTTCGGCATCAAAACATTGTGCGAGTCGGAACCAGGTCTCCCAGTGATCTGATGAGAATTGAAGTTGCAGTCTCAAAAAGGAAGCTGCGACTTTCATATCATCTTGCTGTGCTCCTGGGCCCAAGCGCTTTTGCGTGCGGAATTTGGTCAGTGCAATCATTCCCATCAAGAAGTACCAGTTTTTGTTGGCCAATGGGCTTTCTGCGGTGGTAACCGGAAGAGAATCGACCTCTACCTGCCCCTTGAAGGCTTTATACATATTGAGTGGTCGTATAGAGCCCCGCAGATATTCGGTATAGTTGCGAAGATTATGCATCATCTGTGGTGATGGCTTGGCTGGGCCAACTGCGGCCTGCATCTTCTCAATGGTAGGGCGAAGTTCATGCTTGAGGAGATCTTTCATCGACATTCCATTCGCCAAGGCAATAACTTGGTCGGCGATATTCAGAACTGTACGTCGGTCTAATGTCTCAGTAGGACATCCATGGTCGTCTAGCATGTAGGTACCAACACCAAGTCTTATGCCATACAGGTCAAAAAGAACTTGACCAAGATAGTCTTCCCACTTGTCAACATTTTTCAGTCGAATCAATTCTACCTTCATCATCTTGAGAAAGATCTTATTGGAAACCTTGCAGCATTTGCGCAAACCTAAGCAGTAGTGAACTAAAGCAAGGAAATCTGCAAGTTGATTTTCTGGATTAGTGTACAACTCCGGGCATTGATTCATAGATTCCTTGACCATGGTATACTGTAAAGACCAAGTTCGGACTTGCATCTCGCGAAGTTTGCTGATGAAACCATTGAACGATCCTTGGGGGGAATATGCAGAGGTTTGAGGTAACACGGTCAAGCCGAGTCTGACTTCGTCGTCGAAAATTGCAGCAGAATGCAACACGCGAGATAATTGAGCTAATGCGGAACAAGTTGACTTCAGGTGCCTCTCGTCAACAATTTCAAAGCATAAAGATGCATCATTCAACGCAATCGTGAGGGATTTGACAAGCAGGTCATCCAGCGCTTTCAACCACGTTAACAATTTGTGTCGACGGGGATCATCGGCACTATCCACGTAATCATCTCCTCTCAGATCCCCTACAATAATCTCGATGCTTTTAAGATGACAAGAGAAGACTTTGGTATTGTAGCCGATACTTGAATATGCGTCACGCAACCTTTGCCATAAGAAGAGTCGTAGGGAAGTGCTTCCGCTCTTTAAAAACTTCCACATCTCGCGCAGAGCGGCAGGTGTACCATCAGTGGCCTCAGTGGCCATTCCGTTTTCGCCATCTTCTGGAGACAGGCAAGCAGATTCCGGGTCGAGAACTGGCTCTAGGGTTTCGATTATTGCAACAGGATCCGACCGGTCTGTTTGAAACAGATTGAAGAAGAAATCCATGGTGGTCAGCCGCGAAACCTCACGATCAGCTGCATCAATTGAAATCTCTGGCATGACAGCATTGTTCTGAAGTTCCATTGGTGGCTTTTGGACTTCTTCCAAGAGTGCCTTCATTTCCGTCCAGCAAAGCACCTTGTGCTCACGAGAAACACTATCAGCTGTCGTTGAGTAGAACACAGATGCCCATAGATATCGTACCGACATGTCGTCGCTTGGCTCCAAATTTCGTGCTCTTATCGTCTCTGCGGCATAATCAGCCCATCGATCGAGGCGTTCTTTCGTCATGACACGTATTTCATGTTGAACAATGCTGTTAGGGTTGGTGATGCGGCAGTATATATCAAGATGAAGCTCAAATAGAGTCTCAGCTATGTCTTCCAACATAGCCAGTCTTGCTTTGTCTCCATTGACACCTTTAGCATATTCCATATCCTCTTGAAAATGGATACATATCTCCGAGTCCGCGAAACTGATAACTCGCACCAAAGCCACTTTCAAGTCCTCGCTCCATAAAGTTGAGCGATAAGTCTGAAGCACGCTGAGAGCCCATTCGTATATCACATCTTGAAGAGGCATCCATTCAGACTCAATTCTTGAGATGAATGTTGACAGGCCATCCAACTCCGAATAAAGGGGGATGGTGCTGACTTTTTGAGGTCCAGATTTAGAGTGCTCGAGGAAAGCTGCCAAACCTGCATTTGCACTTGCGGCAGATGAACCCAAGATATCTGCAGCATTTCCGTTTACAAAAGTGGACGCTTTTGCTTCATCCCAATTTTTAAGAACATCGCGTAAGTCTCTCACGGCTGTATTGGTCACGACCTCGGCTCGATCGGACATATCCTCATTTTTCAAGGCGTTCTGGAGATCTGAGAATTTCCCAAGGTCATCTACGCCCAATTTTGTAAGGATATTACCCACATACTCAAAGACGTCCTCGTCTGCTCTGATGAATGTCTTGAGCTGCTCTGCATATTGAGTTGCTGGATCCACAAAACCTTCGACATCATTACGATTCCTAATACGTTTACTTCTTTTCTGAGCGCCACCTGCACTATCTTCGTCTGGCGTGTCTCGAATTCCAGCAGCCGATTGTGATCGTTTCCTGGTAGGCAGACCAACACTTGCCTGTCGTTCAGGCTCATCAACAACAGTCACAATTGCAGTGGTTGTTTCAACAACCACTGCTGCGTCGTCCGATTTAGAAGATTGGGGAATGGATGTATCTACAGCAGGCGGAGGTTCATTGGTTTCGGTCGCCGGTGACTCGGTTGTGTCAACATCCTTCATAATTTGATCACCTTCCAATGTATCCGATACAGCGACTACAGCTTCTGCAGCTATTTCAGGTAGTGCCGCCTGTTCCTCTGGGACGCTCAATAGAATTCCAGTTCCGGAAAGTCCCAATGGAGAGAGGTATGCTTGGCAAAGCTCATTACCTATAGATGACCAGCTTCGTTGAGGTGAAATTACTACGAATCTTTTGTCCATTCCATCTTGGTCATTGTTTTCTGGAGAAGGCTCCTCGAGAGTTTTGGTGGGATCTGGCAAGAATGGGTACGGGTCCAGGTACTTGTTTAAAAAACTGGGCATTTTCCTCTTCCGAAAAGGAGCCATAATTGGGTGTGATAAAGCAGTATCATCGGAAAGGACATTCAACACTTCTTTCAATTGCTCTCCCGCAAATCCTTCCTCCAAAGACGCTGGGTCAACCTCTGCAACCGTGGGGTCATCGTCGGCCTCAACCGCCGCCTCCAGACAGTATCTTGCGATTGCCCTGCTTCCCAAGGTGCTTGCTACACGCGCCGTCCGTCGCCATAACTCTGTATCTGACTGGTCGCTGACCAATGCGAGTGTGAAGAAGCTGAGTGCAGAATGGGCTTGCTTGTTCAGTAGTACCTTTTCCAATAGGGACTCTGACTCTGTTAACGGCGCTCCATTGCGTCGCCCCTTGGCACAGTCTAGCACAAACTGGGCATGGTTCTTGTAGGATAAATACAGTATTTGTGGAAGTGTGCTTGGTGAGTCTGGTCCTCCCAAGTCTAGGTCAAGGGCGAAGGATTGGTCTAGTAGCTCGAGTTCGGGATTCAGTTCGATGCGCTGGAATTCGGTTATGGACTCGGGATAGGTAAAGATTTCCGATCGGAAAAGATTCTCATATGCTACTTTCGCTTCCCCAAAAGCTTTAGGTCCTTGAGCGTGCAGTTTGAGGGCTGTTTGGTACAATCTGAGTGCTTCTTCAATCTACCAAATCTGTCAGCACTTCACTCTCCCCCACCATCCTCCTATTATCCACGCACCTGTAGCTCCTTGGTATTATCGACCTCATCATCAATATGGTCGTCGGGTTCAATATTCAGTGCCGTAAAGCTCGCCTTTTGAATGGTCAGTCTGGTACTTTTTCCCTTGCATTCATAGGGTCCATACCATGTTTGCGCTGGCACAAAGAGGCGCGTATAGTACAAAGATGCGCGTATCAATAGAACACACGCGACGGGTCCCTAGGATTACTCCTCAAGTCTGAATCCCTTCCTGACTCAACTCAGGTCTCCAAGACGTGACAACATCTATCGTAAGGTTTAGGTCGCCTGGTTTTTTGGTCCTATTGTTAGTCTCAGGACATAGGCGCGTATCCTTCGAATTTTGGTGGGTTCTTGACGTGACTTGTCCTAAGATTTACTCGTATTGCCTTTCAACGTAACTTGGACGATTTGTGCATGGGGACGACGTAACAAATTTAGGGTAGACAGTCGCGTAAGGTTGTGATTTTATGTTGGATAGATGGATGTCAGGTAGGATGTGAAAGGAAATTAGGGTAATTTTGGCGTGACTTGTGAATCGTACCTATTGGCAGAGAACAGGAATGGGGGGGTACGTGGGTGAATGGTGGTAGTATACCTAGAAACAGATGTGATTTGAAGTTACTCCCATACTTGGTACAAATTGTCGCAGCGTAGTGTAGCCTCATGGAGAGCTGTGGTTGAACAAGGATCAGCATCACCCGCGTATGCGCTTAAAATGATCTGCCGCCAACCAATCGGAGGGCGTGTTTAGCAGTACGAGATTCTACAAAGTACGAGTAGGGCGGGCGCGGGTATGAACCAAGAACATGGAAATATTGTAGCTTGACTTTGTTCAAACATAGGAAAGTTTTTCACGCCTTCAGCCTCCTAAACGCAGAGTGTAACGCAAATGAATCAGTTTCTTTTTTGGATCAAGTCTAAATCCATTCATGGGTAGCCCTAACTCCAGTTATAAGTGACTTCACGTGATACAGTACCAAGTGAGCCAAGCCCAGGGCTCCAAGTAGAGTAAGGCTGAAGTTGGCTGAGGTGATAACCCCAGCCAATCGCAGGGGGTGAGCTCTGGCCACAGAAGGGAGAGAGGTAGGAGTACCAGTACGGAGTCTTTGGGATACTTTGGTAGCCACGGTCAACTTTCACCACCCCTCCTTTGACCTCTGTGCAAGAACAGTGCGTCGCATGTTGTTGCTGCGATTCCAATCCCTCCTCTTCTTCCGCTGATATCAGCAATCCACCAACACGGTCGTTAAGTAGGAACCCGGACTGACCCAGACCAACCAAGATGGTTGCGCCAGCTGTACCAGAGTAGAAATGCCCACCCCTCAACTTAGTTTACGCGCAAGCTAGCTAAGGTCCCACCACCACTGTGCTAACCATCCTTGGAACGACAGGTTGACGGAGGATATCCTACATGAATCCATTGATGCCAGATCAGAAACTCTGGCCGCTCTGCGAGAGTTGGGCCCCCCAGATTTGGTTCAATTGATTAAGCAAGCTCCAAGAAACCCTGGAAAGCAAGTATGTGGAACCCGGTCAATTTATATCCAAACACGCTCTAACGAAGCAATAGATTGGTGTGTATCATCATGTTACTGGCGTAGATGCCTCTTCGTCGGCCAGTTTGGCAGCCTACATCAATACCCTCACCTACAAGGAGACACAACAATCAACGACGAAGATAGTGGAAGGAGTTTACTGGTACGGGAAATTTATTGGTTGAGATTTGGTGCCATCTGACATTTGACAGCTGCTACAATGCTTTTTCGAGACTTGATATGCGTGTACACGTAACGATTCCTGGAAGTGTCGACAGCTACTGCGTTGATGAGCGCGGTGACAAGAGACACGCTTCAGATGAATTATGGTTGGAAACATACCTGTGCAGCGTTCTTCGGGCGTATTCATATGCGGATGATGGAAGCGGAGAGACAATCAGGAAGATCATGGGTGTTCGCAGATTCAACCCGGTAACAACTACAGAGACAGAGCACCGCTTTTTACAAGCTGCAGAGCAGTTGTTTTTTCGAGGTACGATTGTTGAGATTATGCTCATTAGCCCCATACTCATCAAAAACAGGTTGGCAGCTAGGATCCGACTCGGTTGTCCAGGTTCCAAATAATGTCTCCAACCACTTAACAGCCGGACTCCTCAAGTATTTCCATACGACAGGTCGATTTGCTTCAGGTATTAACCTCTTCGAAAAACTACGGACCCGCAATGTCGAAGTCTCCTCATTGTTGGCCAAAGTTCTGTTTATGGGTAATGAGGAAGTTCAGGCGGTTCGAATTCTCCATGACTCCGTTAAACAATCGCCCATGGACTACGTGATGCTCGATACCCAAGCAGAATTTTTGAAGAAGAAAGCCCTGAACCCAAGCTACCCGGATTTGAAGCAAGAACGATTACAAATGGCCCTTGGCTGTGCGGATCGAAGTACCGTTGCAGCACCTAGCGAATTCGGCACCTGGGCAAGACTGGCCGAAGTCTACGTTTCGATGGAGGACTGGGAGAATGCCCTGACTACATTGAATTCCTGTCCTATGTTTACGTATCAAGATAAAGATGCCCCAATCATGCCCGAGCCCAAAGAAATCTATCTACCCACCTTGCCCGAGACACGACTAGATGAAATTGACAGCGAACCGGAATCGAAATACGGAGAGCAAATCCATCCCAGTCTACATAATCTCCGAGCGGCCCAATACAAGGGAACGTTCAAACATGCCTACAGTATCCTCACCGAAATGACTGCAAAGATTGGATGGGACCAGTTACTCAAGATTAGGAGCAATGTGTTTGTAATGGAGGAAGAATACCGTAGTGAAAATAAACCACCTGTTGGTCAACAAGGTGATGACACTGCAGCTCGCAACCCAAGCACTGATGTACTGAGAGGGAGTCCAGGTCCTCCGATCAACGGCGGCGACGAACATGACGAGGATTCGAAAAGCGCGAATGGTGATTCAACAGCCCCAACATTGATAGCTGAAAATGGTGTGAGAGGGTCTGTAGCCGATGATTCAGTTGAAAAGCCGACACATACTGTGACACCAGAAGAAGTGAAGGGGGGTAGTGAAGATGTTAGTCTCCCCTTTTCTGTAATCAAGTTTCGTCTAACCAAAATATAGGCTGAGACCACTGATGAGCAACTTTCTCGATTTAACAACAAGCGACTTTGTGAAAGATGGCTTGACAGCTTATTCATGGTTCTGTATGAAGATTTGCGCATATATACCATTTGGCGTACTGAGATGGCACAATATCGTGCACAGTCTATGCAGTACAAGAAATCCGCTGAAGAGTGGGAAATCCTAGGCTCTCTAGCTGAACGTTTACACCATCAAGTGGAAGCCGTAGAAGCTTTCCGTGCTTGCCTCGCCATTCGGTTCTCGCCCAGAGCACTTGCTGGTATTCTGGCGGATTTCGAGAAGGACAAGAATACTAGGGACACGGTAGCGGGAGTCATCCGACTTGTCACCTGGCAGTACAGATGGTACTCGGAGTTCAGTCCCGAACTTCTATACGCCATCCGAACGTTGATTGAGGAGGAAGGTGCGGTCAAGGTTAGAAGTATCATCCAAGCTACCAGTCTACCACAGAATGTCCTCGACCTGACACACCACTACGCGGCGTTGTGTGCGGCGTTTCGAAGCAGTGGCACGGAGGGTTGATGAGGGAAGACTTGTTCATATATGATATTCGGGCTTGACCGGGACGGGTAAGGGGCCGTCAAAAAACACATAACGAGAAACAAAAAATCCGAAACTTCTTTGCAAAGTTGTTGATATCCATGGAAGCGAGCAATTGTGCATGCATAGCGCGTATTTGGCGTGGGTGATAATCTCCAGGGGGGGCTCTTTTGTTGCATGTCATGGCTAGGGATGATGGGTTGAGAAAAGGTAGGAGGAAGATGTGAGGAGGGGGTTTTCTGTATGATAGGTACTGAGATAGTGGACTTGCCATGCTTGCATTACTGAAAGCTATCGATTTGAGGTTTCTCTTGCCCTTCTCCGTGTTTCTTGCTATGTTCTTTCGCGAGAGATCAGCTCTTCGTTTCTGAATGCTGTCATGATTTCTTCTTTTTCTCCTTCTTCTTGGGTAGGTAGTTTACTTTCTTGGTTTTTTTGCTTAAAAGAAGCACCCAATCAAAGACACCGTTAAGCGACGCGTTACACAGCGCCATTTTAGTGGATGACGAACCCCTCATATTACAACTTGGGAAGCATCAGCATTGCTTCTAACACCATCCCCCCACAAACCTTTTGAAGCACCAGTGTAACTATCGATTCATGAAATATACCATGTCCCAAATGGTGCCAGGTTTCTCAACCGTTCCCGCAGGAGCAATTGTTGCCCCGACACCGTTTATGGCAGACATCCCTGAAGCCGCTCTCGAAGAGCTGAAAACCTTGGTAGAACTCTCCAAATTTCCAAAAAAGACATATGAAAATACAACGACGGATAACTATCATGGACTAACTCGTTCCTGGCTGGAAAATGCGAAATCATACTGGGCACATGAGTTTAATTGGTACGTGAAGCTCATGCCAGTGTGGGGTTCGCAAAACTGATGTTTTGATAAGGCGTAAACATGAGACGCATATAAATTCTCTTCCTAATTACATCACCACTGTTGAACCTGAAGATCAAGAAGCACTCAAGATCCATTTCGTTGGCTTGTTTTCTGAGAAAAAGGATGCGGTTCCTCTTGTGCTTATCCATGGTTGGCCTGGTAATTACAAGCATGCCTTTTCTTGTAGTCAAGATACTGATCACAACTTCTAGGAAGTTTCTTGGAGTTCCTCTCTCTTTTGAAGCTCCTAAAGGAGGAATATACGCCAGCGACTCTGCCATACCACGTGATTGTTCCATCACTCCCAGGCTTCGCATTTTCAGATGCTCCGCCTTTGAAGCGCGACTTTGATCTTTCAGATGCGGCCGCAATCATTGATAAACTGATGATTGATCTTGGTTTTGGTGGTGGGTATGTTGCTCAAGGAGGCGATGTCGGAAGCAAGATTTCTCGCATTTTAGGCTCCAAGTATTCTTCTTGCAAGGGTTCGTATTTTGGTTTTCTATAAGTCGTATTATTTCTGATTGAGTTCTCAGCTGTTCATGTCAACTATTGCTATATGCCCGAGCCTGCTAAGCCACTTGGGAATGTAACAGCCACAGACCTGGAAGATCTCAAAAGAGCAAGAGAGTTTAAAGCAACAGGTAGTGCATATGCTCTAGAGCAGGGAACTCGTTCAAGCACGATTGGATTGGTACTCTCTAGTAGCCCTCTTGCTTTGTTAGCATGGTGATACATCAATTCATGTTTGTGGTGAACACTGAAAGGCTGACTAGAAAATGTAGGGTTGGCGAAAAGTTCCTGGAATGGAGTGACGAAAAACCAAGTCTGGATACGATCCTTGAATCAGTCACGTTGTATTGGCTAACCGACACTATATCTTCGTCATTCTACAATTATCGGCAGGTAAGTCTTTTATCTTTGCCTCTGGAAGGAGTCTGGAAGTTAGGCTTCGCTAATTCTGAAAAGACTTTCAAGTCTACAAATCATGGTGCGCAATTTGTTGCGGAATATTACATCCCGAAACCATTTGGCTTTAGTTCCTTTGCAAAAGAAATCGCCCCCGTTCCTAAAGCTTGGGCTGCCACTAGTGGTGATTTGGTATTTTACAGGAGACATGAGAGGGTAAGTATCCATCGATGTGAAGTCTATTGCTTGTAGCTTTTCTGATGTCGTGTTGCAATTCAGGGAGGCCATTTCGCTGCTAATGAAATACCTGAAGTTTTATTGGAAGATATCAAGGATTTTGTCACCCAAGTTTGGACGGGTTGAAAGAGTGTGCGGGCTCTATCACTCGTACACTTTTACCAAAAGTTTTAGTTATGGCTTGCAGTTAGGGACATTGTGTTGATCGCATGCGGAAATAGACAAAGAAATTTTTCATGTCATGACGCTGTGTGCTGGGTATAATTGGCCCATATAACTTTCTTTGTCTTTCAGATTACAAGTCGTCCATGTAACATCATTACTTCATCTACAGCACAACAGTTTCTGAGTACAATACGCCCTTACTTGAAAATTTGCTAATTACTGTACAACCACAACATGTCAGAAGGTCGTCGAAGAAGTTCCCAATACAGCACGACACCCATCGTAGCTCGTCGTCGTAGCTCAACCGCCCGATACGGCAAGGAACCCGTGGACCTCTACCCATCACGACGCGCCTCTCAAATCGCTCTAAGACAGAAAGAGATTCAGAGACGAGAGAAATTCAAACGATTGGCCAACGCGTTAAGTGCATTAGCTGTCGCTGCTGCTTTCTGGTTCTTTCTGTCACTATGGTTGTCAAAAAATCCACGCCTCCAAACGTACTCGTACTCGAGTGATAGCCCGTCTCTGAAGGATAGTCCTTTTGAGATTGATTATTTGCGCAGACGATTGCCTACGATGGTTAATCAGGTTGCTAATATGAGTATGAGTGTTTCGAAGATAGCTCCTGGTGGTATGTTGCTTAATATTATTGGGGATCAGGTATGTTCCATGTCTTTGGTTCAAAATTCTTGTTTTGAACTTGTCAAATTCTACCATGTTTCTGGTTATTTATACCCCTAAAAATTACTTAACGATCTTGAAAATATAAACTGACAATAAACACTGTCTACAGGCCGATGAAGCAAGAATGCTAGCCAAGAAGAACCTCTTCAACACGAATATATTTGGAGAAGAAAACAACGATGATGCCGGAAGGATCTTTAGACAACTAACAGATCAATACCGGGCAGCATTCGTCCACGCAAGAGCAGCGAACGACGACTTGGACAAATTCGGCACCATCTCAAAAGCCTTAGCGGAGGGAACCCTAAAAGGGTTAACCAACATCACAAAAGAACTGACTATAACATCCAAACTCCTCGATTCCCCCGATATCTACGCCGCATTACAGAACTTCTCCTCACGCGCAATCGAAAGCTTGAAAGGCATCCAATCAGACCGCAACACTCTGACGGAGAAAATCAAACGCATCATCTCCTTCGGATACCTCGCAGATCTCGGTAAGGATCTTGCCAAAATCGCTTCGTCGAAGGCGGAGTTACAACACTATGGAAATGATGCAAAGACATATCTATTGAACAAGAAGAAGACATATGATGAGTACAAGAAATCCTGTGACATGGCAGGAATCTTCTGCCGCAAGAATCCCGCTCCCAAGCTCGAACCCGCCGAAACGTGGCTTTTATGCGTGCTCTCTGGGGCAGAATGCGAGGTTATGGATGGGACTTCTTCCGACCTCACTAAACAGCGGAAAAGCTTAGATGGGCTCCTCAATAAAGCGGCGGAGCAACTGACGGATATGAATGAGAAGTTGAAGAATGACTTGTTCTATGTTGAGTCTGGGAAGGAGGCTCAGAAGGGCTGGCCGACTTGGTATAGTGGGCTTAGTACTGCGCCGCTTGTTACTGGGGCGTTGAAGGATATTAAAGAGGTGGCTGGGAGGTTTGAGAGGGATTTGAGGACTGCGCAAGGGAAATTTAAGGAGGGTGAGAAGGTGAGGAATGTTGTGGAGGTTAGGTGTTGGAGGAATCGGGGGGTTTGTTTGTATGAGAATTTTGTTAGGGGGAAGGATTTGTTGGGGCTGTGAGGATTGGCAAGTTGTGATGGAGGGATGGGAAAATGGGAGATTGATTTTTTTGGATCTGGGAGGGCGATGTATGATATACCTCCGTTAGTTTTGGAAGAATGATTGATAGTAAAATAATGGTATTTAACAATCCTTTCAGTGTTCTCATCTGGAAAATGAGGTCTAATCCACGAGCCCGAGACTGAAATCGCGCTACGATGTACACATTCTTACACTTTGTTGCAACGCTTTCCTCTAACCGTATAATTACAAATAATCTTTAGCTTAAAGTTTTTACCCCTCAAACAGTCAAACTCAGGCAACAAACTTTACTATACCTAACGGTTTTTTCGGTTGTCAAGGTAGATCACCAGGGTAGACCATGGGAAACTCGCCAACTGCCATCCCACTAGCCTGTAAGTGGATTTTTATTCGCGATTGTAACCATGGGTAAATGAAGATCATTGGACAATCCCATGTTGAACTTTCATAACTCCCACTACTGGTGAGGCCATGTACTGTACTACGCAAGGTTATCTACACGTCGGCTCTCTGACTGTACTGGCCTAAATTCCGAAGGAAAATTGTACGAAGTGCTTGGAACAATCTACTTGAAATGATAGTTCCCAAAACTAATAAGCGAAATTATTATAAGCGATCCGGATGGAAAATCAAGGTTGATCTAGAAATGCAAGAAAGCGAGCTGGCTGTAAACTGTTCTGCTACTTTTACTGTGATGTCTTTCTGTCCACCACGTAATCTTACAGGGCTCGAGCTCGGCCATCTTGACTTTTGACTTTTGACATTTGGTTTGACAACGTCCAATAATATTGGGTACTGCTAACACACGAACATAACATTGTTTATAACATCTTTCTCCTGTGTAGTTGTTTTCAAACGGGCTAGATCTCTATGGACATCCTACTCAAGCTCGTATAAAACAGCCAGTCGAACCAATATTCCGTCCGTGAACTCGTATAATTCAACCAGTCTCCAGCAGCAAATCAATCGAACTCGGGCACTTTTCAACAAGCATTTGCCAAGGGATTCCCCAACTGGGGAATTCTTTGCCAAAAAAGCTTATCAGGTCATACAGATCGTTGGGATCTCTTGACCGGCCTCCCCGGACGTTTTTGGGGCACCACACACAAGCAGCTCACGACCCGCTGCTAGAAGATAGGACAAACCCACTTTAGATATGCCGCGTGCAGATGGAAAGAGCACAAGAATACAGTACAGAGATGACTTGTTACTTTCGTACTTTTAGGTTCTGGGGCCTTCCTTTTTTCTTCATCTTTTCTCGACACTGAATCCGTCGCCTCGAGATATCTATCTTCAAGATTGATACCAGTCACTTCGGCAATGGCCTCTGCTGTTGAAACGAAGGATGGTGTGTTGTCATCCGAAGAAAAACACAATTCTCGTGATCTCGAATCTGGTACGCCGGAGTACGAAGGGAAAACCGAGACATTCTCCAACGATGAAGCCGTTCCCTCGTCCTCGAAGACTCGTGCGAAAGAACTACGGGAAAATACAGGGATCCTTAGTACACTATGTCGTGGGGAGGATTGGCTCGACGCCAAGATGGGCATTGAGACTCAAGGTGTGGATTTGATCCGAGAAGAGGATAAAAAGCCTCCTTCCATTCTGAATGTCTCCCTCTTGTGGTTCACATTGACATGCCATGTTGGAGCAATTCCTATTGGAATGCTTGGTCCAGAATGGGGACTGTCGCTTAAACAATCAATTGCTGGATCCGTCGTTGGAACTATACTTGGAGCCTTGTGTACTGGTTATTGCGGAACTCTTGGACCCAAGGTAAGAAGAACCACTTACTTAATTCAGCATCAAGTTTGATGTTGACTGCTATATAGCTAGGTCTCCGCGCGATTGCGACTTCTCGATACTCTTTCGGATTCTATGGTGCGAAATTATGCTCGATTTTGAATGTAGTTGTTGGAGGCGGGTTTGCGGTTGTCAACGTTGTTATAGTTGGTCAGATCCTCAGCGCCGTCTCGGACTATAAAATGACCATCGTTGTCGGATGCATTATCGTTTCGATTTTGAGCTACATAATCTCCATTTTTGGCTTCGCCGTCATCCACAGCTTGGAAAAATATGCATGGATCATGTCGTTCATCCTGCTTTGCATACTCATTGGACAAGTTGGGAGCAAAGTCGATTCGTCCAGTCCAGGAACAGCTACCGGCCTTATATACTCCGGCTCGATGCTCAACTTCCTCGCATTGTGCTTCTCCAATGGGTCAGGGTGGTGTTCAGTGGCTTCCGACTATTACTGCAACTACCCGAAGAACACCGGCTCTTGGAAGATCTTCGCTCTGACTGTTGCTGGTGTTACCATCCCAACAGTATTCGCTGAGGTGATTGGATGCTGTCTCGGAAACATCGTTTTTGGCGGTGCAGAATCTAATGCCTACCTTGCAGCAGCATACGAAGAACATGGACTTGGAGGCCTTCTTCTAGAATCTTATCATCCTATAGGCTTCTCAAAGTTTTGCCTTGTCCTTTTGGTATTTACTGTCATAGGCAACAACGTTGCCGTCAACTATTCCTCTGGGTTATCTATCCAGCTTCTAGGGCATTATTTCCACGCCATCCCCCGATTCATCTGGTCCTTTCTCAACGCCCTTGTCATTGCCGTTCTGGCCATTGCTGGTCGCGAAAGCCTCTCGCTAATCGTCAGTAACTTCGTGTCCTTGCTAGGTTACTGGACCATCAGTTTCACACTGGTGCTGTTGATAGAGGATCAATGGTTTCGTCGACATATCGGCTACGACTTGGAGATATGGGATCTCCCTGAAAAGCTTCCTTGGGGGGTTGCTGCTGTTTTTGCCCTTTTGGTTGGGTATTTGGCGGGTGGTGTTCCTGGTATGTCGCAAGTCTGGTATGTTGGACCGATAGCTGCGAAGTTTGGGGGCTTTGGAGGGGACGTGGGGATATACTTGAGTGGGGTTCTTACTCTTCTTGTGTACCCTCCTGCGCGATATCTAGAGATAAAAGTGACGGGGAAATGATTGGAGAATGTATGGACAGAATAAACTTCTAAATATGATTGCGAATTAATATCGAAATTCCTTTACAGCTGCACATCGCTAGATGAAACCGGACATATATGATATCTAAGTCCGAGAGCTTCAAATCCCTTAGAGTAGCTACGAAGTATTTCAAAATGTTAGCATCACGATGGTACTTCTGCTACTTTCTAGTTTATCTTGAGGTTTCATCGCGCCATTAGCAGAGTTCTCCAAAGCCTTTTTTGTGATATCCATCCTCTGCCCAATATTTCATTTCTAGCGGACCAATCAAGACACAATATCTGGTCCCAAAAAGAGCCACCACCATACTCCAAAAATGCGACCCACCTCCACACCTCCCTGTGCAACAGAACAAAATTCAAACTCGTATCAGAGAGCCGATTATTCTATTACACCTTCCATTACATCTTCCATTACACTCCCTCACACATCCGTACAACGAACCAAGACCGAGAATCTTCCAGTGTAACCTTCAGCACGCCACATTGAAAGCACAAGGCGTGTTGTTGACCCCCAGTACCACCAAGCTAGACCATAAAGGGCTGAGTAATATTTTGTGGGTAGCACTGACTTCGACAGAACAGAACGATAGAATTGCATTAGTGTACACAGGCCACATTACAGTCTCCCCTACCAAGAAAATCTTCACTTTCAAAATAAGCAGTGCGCCGAATGTCAACTTGGAGGACTGAGTGATTTAGTGCCTGCCCCCTTGAGCTGTTTCGCGGCGAAATAGCTGGTTACCACTCACATCCGGCCAGGTTTGATACTATCTTTTCTCGTTATTCTTTTTTTACTCTTCTTTCTAGAAGCTATTTCATGGATATCTTTCAGAATTTGAAGGTGTTGAATCTGTTTTTTGTTTTAGTATATAGTATATAGCCTCGATTAAGATGAAAGACCAAGCATTGTGATGTTGTTTAGGCCGGCGCTATAGATTACGACAGTGATAGCTACAGAAGACGTAGATTAAAGAAGGCTGGGTGTATGTCTTACTATACTCTGTTTGATACATTCATTCTTGAGAGAGAAAAACACACTATTTTGGGAAGGTTATTGACGAGGATTTTTCGTGTCTCTGATATCGATAGACACTTCTCAGCACAACCTAGAACCTCTCAAACCCAATATCGTGGCACAAGAAGATTTCAAGAGCGGTTGATGGAAACGTTCTATGATTTGCCTAAAGAAGTAGCACACCCAAGCTGTTCAAAACACAAGCATGAGTCTCCCATTCGGATTTCTTAGTCCATAAAAACACAATGACAAAACGTCGCTTCTTGAATTTACCAAACCCATTCATAACATGTCTACGATTCATATTTATTGTTCATAAGCATAATCTTCCATCTGTGAACTTACGTCGTTACTGGCTATACTCATTATATATGTGCAAGATTGAAGACAACGAAGACAGCTCAGAAGAGTACGTGCGTGCGAAGGACTTGCTGAAGAACCTTGAGGTAGTAGTTCTGAGTATCGATAATATAAGTTTACGGTATAGAAGAGGAAGGGAGGAATATAAGAGAGGAAGAAGACTGAGCTAGCAAGTTTACAACGGGAATTGGAATATGAAGGAACCGAAGATTCTTTGTTAGGATAGACTTTCTGATACTGTGAATTCAATGAATCCCCTAAAACCTAACAAGATCTACGAACTCTTTACACTGAACCGGCCAATTGCAAGCAGACTAGATAGAGTTCGTTTGAGATACATTACCCCTCAGTTGCATCTCCATGAACGGGTAAGTTCGGCATTAGCAACACCCTTTAACCTCATCAATAAAATAAACCGCACATCTCAATAAAACCCAACGCCCCATAAAATACGCCAACGCCCCAAAAAGCCATATACATCTACACTAAATCCGATCCTCCTGCACAACAACATTATCCTGTCTCAAGATCCTGCCGCCGGGAATCTTGACCGCAAAATTCCTCGTCATCTCGCGCTCGATACGAGTCGTAAGTTGGGAACTGGATTGGCCATAGATATCTCGATTCGGCATCTCGTAGCTCCATGTATTGGTCTCTGAGATCTCACCCCCCTTTTTCTGGGATCGTGTCGAGGTGAGGGAGATTCGGGATCGCATGCCGTCTTCTTCCATGTGGCCTTGGAGTAAGGGTGTTAGGGTTGGGAGGGAGGCGGCGATGATTCCTATTCCTGCTTCGACGTAGGACCAGACCATTATGTTTGTTTCTAGGTCTGTGGATTTGTTAGAGGATGGCTTTTATTCCCACGGTATTTTTTGGCTTACCGAAAGGGTTGCTACCCACGACATGAGCTGGGTTGATGTTAGTGGGGTTGGTCGATTGGGAATGGGGAACTTGCTGTAATAGCCATTGACGATGAAAGCGATGCGAGCACATGCTACTGCCACAGACCTAAAGTTTTACTCAGTATATAACTCAGTATGAAATTTAATCATAGCTTTTTTCACATACATATAACCGAGCATGAAAACTGCCATAATTCCAGTCTTCTGTGCTAGAGACATATGGAGTTTCCAAATCATCGGAACAGGAATGATGAGCACCAAAAGGCCGGTCACAACATCAGACACAGCATGGCCGAGTTGAATGCTTCTTGTAGGGCCGCAATGTCCTGCAGGAGCATTGGGACCAGTCCAAAGATCAGCTAGATTAGGTCCGCATTGGAAAAGAGTTGCAAAGAATAACGCGGCGCTTGACGCTACCACCAGTGCAATGGCCGAGAATGATATGACATCGAATATTTTGCCATGAAAGATTCGTCGGAATAGGAGTAACACGCTGAGCTTTACTGTCCCATAGACGATGGTTGACAGTACTTGAGAAATAAAGGCGAACTTTAATAACCAGTGAGAAATTGGAAACGAGAAAGCTGGTATATCATGTGGTATCTACTGACCTTGGAGCCCAGTATTTCGTTGTGAACAGACGATACACGGACACCTATAGTTCCTTTGGCAGTCGCTATGATACAATTAACTGTATGTTCAGTGAGAGGAACAGATCACTGACCAACGATAAGAATGATAGCGAGAGCCCAAACAAATAGCTACATAGACGTTAGATTTGCCACCTTCATGTCGTGCCTCTCGAGACTGCGCATCAACAGGGATCCTACCAGAGAAATGGAGATAAAAAGATCATCGAGTCCCAGATACGATCTTTTTATACTGCGAACCCTCAGCCGCAGACCGACCGTAGCGGTCGAAAAAACCAGCAAGACGATAGCAGCGACATAGCATCCAACTCGACCCGGAGAGTCACTCATCATCGACAGACCGCAGGATGGGGGAGGCGGGGCTCGACGTCGACGCGCGATTGACTATGGAATCATTGAAATGAGAAGAAAAGCATTTGGGCAGAGGCAGAGAAAAGACGAGCCCTCGTACAGTAGGATCAAGCTACGACGTTTGAGGTACCACCCTCACCCGCCTGCAGTGCAACCTACACACTGTAAGATATTTATGGATTCTGTCGCATGGCAAGTCGGTTGGTACAACCTGATTTGTCCGGGTAAATGGGGTTTTTGATTTGCGGCTGAAGTCGTCACCTGTTTCTCCAATTTATCCATGCAGTCAGCAACTCAATTAGGCAACTGAGAGCTTGAAAACGGACGTCTGACCATGTGCAAAAGATAAGCCTGCGTTCCGATTGGGTTTGCACCAACATCGTGAGCCGTTGGCACGCAAAGAATCTTCTGGATTCCTAGTGGTGGAATCGGTGGAGTCGATGCAAGAGAATGGGGAACTGCTGGCTGTGTGGCTGAAACATTTGTGGCTGCAAGGGAGAACCCCCACCCCTTGAGGCAATCTAAGATATCGATTCCATAAAACAAAAGTCCATAATTTTGGGTTACTCATACTCGAGTATGGCAAAATATTCCAGTTCCGAGGAACAAGTGGAGGAACGTGGTCTGTTTACAAATGCGAGGGACTTCTTCGCTTGGAAGCGAGGATCCAGACCTGGGCTCAGGAGATTCACGTTAGATTCACAGTACTCGACTAGACCAGTTCAATAAAAAACCACTGACAGAAACTGGTTATCCAACATTGAAAAGAATTTCTTCTTTTCACGATATCGACACATCAAGAATCTAGAGCAAGTCTGTATATGGTTCCTTGCATATATCTTTTAGTAAGCCAGAATAAGCAGAGCTGTTCCACTCTCAGCTTTTGCCAAACACACCCTTTGGAGTCTTCGAGCAGAAGATATTCCTGTACTACCACTCTTACATCATGAGAAGATATTCCGAACAGCCAATGCAATCTCGGTTCCATTGGTCCCGCGAATAACACGTCCAACATACACTTTCTTCCTCATCCATCTCAGCCCAGCATAGTTATACAGAGTCTTCAAGGGAAGGAAGAATACAAGCCGGCAATGGATCTCAAATACACGTCACATCCTTTCAATGTTGAGACCCTATGAAAGAATCACGCCATCTCAAGAGCAGTTTTCAGGAAGAAAATCCCTAGCTAATTCAGCCAAATAGCATTGGGGCCATTCAGTGCTATTGGGAGACCATACGAACAATTTGGAATAATTGCCTCTTATATGTCTTTATGAACCTAGGTGTCTGAAGGTAAGCAGGTCTATTATATTCCAGATGGTGTGTACAAATTGACAACCACGACTCTATTTCGAGGGGCTATGGGGGTATTTGATAACAAACAAGCATTTAACTGGTATGTCTCAAGACACGAAAAACATATATGCTGTCACCACTCTACTTTCCCTTCGATAAGTCCTGACCTGGGGTTCTAGAAAACTTCAATAAGAAGAGAAAGGTGTTGGTGTCGTCTCATCGTTTTCTCTTCCCTTAATCCGACGACGAAGACTCTCCAAACATCATCGTGGCCTAGCTATACCAAAGGGACCGAGAACTTCCGATGCAAAGGCAAAAAAACACAAGTTGATTGAGAAAGATGGTCTAATGGTCTTCACGATAGAACTCTACGGAAGCGTTAATTCAACCTTGAAGGTCGCAGGTGGTTGAGGTCCGTCACGTGAGGCAAACATAGAATTTAGAAGGAAGGAACGACCCTCTGTCTTTCCTACTTCAGGCCAATTCTTCCAACTTTCTTTCAAATCTTCTTCAAACGCGTCTTCCTTCGTGACTTCAGCAGACGCGTCAACGTTGTGACATCTTCACCCTTCCCCTCTTCAAGTTCGCGTCCATCCTCTATCAATCACATCCTGGGCATCAAAATCTCACCTTCTACAATACACTCGAGGTACTTACCCACCATCAACTTGAATCTGTGGAGTGCGCGCAGAGAAAACGCGTCAAATCCACAGCTGCAATATCCTACCTCCGCCTTTCGAAACTCTCAGAGACAGTGTAGCTGTAAGTATCTTCATGAATCCATATGCACGAAACTTTCTGACTGTGTCCAGCGTACATTTTTTAAGTCAAAAGCCAACTTTGGGTCATCAGCCTCGACTCCTCTGCGATCACCAACTTTTCGACCGCCCTTCAACATGCCTCAAACTCGAGCACAGGCCAAGAAGGAGGCTGTCATTTCAAGTGCCTCTCCGATCTTCACATCTTTCCCAGACCTTCCAATAGAGATCCGTTTTCAGATTTGGGACCTTGCATGTCAAGAGCAGAGGGTGATTGGTTTGTGGGGAAAATACGTCAATCCAGCCTGGGCATATCTGGAGAGTAAGAATATACAAAAGGAGCATGCCTTGTTTCCAGGAAAGCTTCAAGCCCAGCGCTTCAAGCCCAGCGCTTCAACCCCCCTTCCGTTCTTCACGTTTCAAGAGAAGCTTGTGAGATTGGTCTGAAGCACTACACACTAGCATTCGGAACTGCTGAGGGTTCAGAATATCAGGTGAACGAGAAAGGTATCCACGAACCCTTTATTTACGTGAACTGGAAGGTCGACATCTTTTTCCCTACCTCAGACGATGCGGCATCCGGATTTGTCACCAAAACTAAACCTGCACGATATCGTGTGGCAATTGATGAAGTCGGTGCTCTTAAGTTTGACCCGTTCCTATGGGGAAAAGGGAGAGGCCATGAGCACCGATATCTAGAAGAGGTCATTGTAGTTGTCCCAATGGGAAACTTGACTTTTCCCTCGATTCTCCGGAGACTCCAGTTCTCGCATCCCATCAACTTTGACATTCAGACACCTTCAGAATCACAATTACAGCAAATTCTTTGCGACTGCGCGTTTGAGGAACTTGAAAATACCCTGGACCTCACACAGACGAACGTCAGGCATGCACTAGAATGGGATGACACCATTGAAGAAACCATTGACGAAAACAAAAACGTGAACCCCGAAGCTTGGGAAGCAGCTTACGACGCAATTTTTGACGCACTTTACGCTAAACTGCCCAAGATAACGCCGGGTTTGATTGAGGTCAATTAGTAGCCATGAAACGCTGGGGCGGAAGAAGATTATTATGGAGGTTTCGCTTCCCAGGGAGGTCTTTCATCATCGTGTTGTAGGACGAAATGTTTGGTTGCAAGTTTGCAGGTAGCCATGACGGGCTGAGGGTATCGCCGGACGACCCAATGTGGGGCTTCATTTGATAGCCTTGAGAGGCTGCATAGAGCTTTCGATTTTGCTGTACTTTCTTTTACACCAGAAATGTCTTACCTCTTTTAGGTCTTGACAGACTACTACATGCATTGAAACACATTTTCATAGCATAGCTCTTCTTTATATGGAATTCATCATCAAGCAACCAATTAATCCGCACATACTGTGAATAAGTTGCCATAGAGGATCCTGACAAGCCTTATGATTATAATTACTCCCCGGACATTATTCTAATCTCCCAGTGCTTTTCGTTAACAGTTTTGATTCCTCTTCTCCGCCAACCCAAACTCATTTACTTTGTCCTTTCGCAACTCCACGTGTTCTTCAGCGAAGACACAAACAAAGCCCAAGCAAGCGAAAGCCGCAACTGCGATCCAAACAATTCGAAGAGCTCTCACATAAACGTCAACAACCTGAACCTTAATCACAGTAGGAAGTAAATTAAAAGTCCCACTATTCGCAAATGCGTATGCCTGCCCATTAGACATCAATCCACGCACCGATTCATCCTCTACAATCCACAAATACCCATCAATCTGGCTATTAAAAATAACCGAAGCAATAGTCAACCACCACACAAAGCCAAAAGACCGAACAAACGAGTATGTTCCAGTAGCAACCACATCTTCCTCCGGCAACGGGGCAAGTGTCGATATCAACTTAGGTGCAAAAATCAGACCTGAGCCGCCAGAAGCAAGGATTTGGAACCCGATCCAAGACCCGGCGCTGGAGGATGCGTCTAGGGTTGACAGCAATCCCGTTCCGATAGCACTCAATGCAAATCCGGCTTAATGCAGTGGGATGTATTTGCCGGCCTTTGTTACGAATGCGGCTCCTAGGCCGCCGAAGGGGATAATGGCTAGCGCGAAGGGGAGCTAGTAAACACCTGAGTTGAGAGGCGAGACGCCCTTTACGGCTTGGAAGTAGATAGGGAGGAAGTAGTTTGTTGCTGTGATGATGATGGGGCTGATGAAGATGGAGAGGAGGCTGATTGCTGATGTGCGATGCTTGAAGATCCTTGGAGGCATGGTTGGTTGTTTACACCACCGAGGCGAGGATTCGTAGATATGGAAACCCGCCCATCCTAAGCAACCGAGAATTAATGGGACGATGACATGCCACGATCCCCAAGCGTATTGACAGCCGCCCATGACGAGTGCTAGGAGTATGGATATGATACTTGGGACGAAAATACCATTTCCTACGATGTCCACCTCGGCTAGCGCATGTTTCCAGTCCGGCGTAGGCGGGTATTTAATCCGTAGACAGAGCAGGATAATAACAAGCGCAAGTGCAGATACAGGAAGATTGATCCAAAACACCCACCGCCAGTCCTTCTGCGCCAACGCGCCTCCAATAATCGGTCCAATTGCCGAACCGACGGCAGCTATGGAGAGCACACTACTCAAGTAAGGACTTCGGTATCGCGGAGGAATGACACCACAGAGAACAATGTCAGCTAGGACGTATAAGCCACTAGTTCCCAGTCCTTGGAGCGTTCTTCCTGTAATCAATGTTGCGGTATTCTTTGCACCTCCCGCTATCCCGCTACCTAATGCAAAGAGGAATAGAGCGAAAAGTATGGGACTGCGACGACCGAAGAAGTTCGTTGTATTAGCTTTATCAATCATGATTTGAAGGGGGGATTGAAAGCCTACAGATGTATTTCTCTCCTCCGCCGATTTCTCGGGCTATTGTTGGTAGTGATGTTGTCACGATGGTGCCTGGATGGTCTGTTGTTCTGGGATTGAGGATTTAGGACCATCCTGTACATGAGCTAGATCCGCCATTTTGCCACCTTGTTTAGTTTTTTTCTATTCTGAGAATATGAAATAACCATGAATTTTGAGGGACGTGCCGAAGCCGCAGCCATGTGAAGTACCAACCTGTTGGTGTGTTGGTAGAAATATTGGCGGTACGTCACTAATAAGATAATTCTGTCACCATGTCAACTCTCCTTCTCCAACACTATCCTGGACGGGTTTAGAAGCCAAAAGATTACTGTTTGATATTTTTGTTCGCGCTGCAAGAATTTCGTGGGGATGATTATTCGAACAAATATCGACTCCTAGAGTTCGTTCCCTAAGGCCTCATCGGTCCATATCCAGTCTAGACTACAGTCAGGTATAGAAAATTTAGCTATTTCAATACCATATTGTGGTATTCCAATCTCAGAGTCAATCACTCGCTTAAGTGAAAAGAATTCCCCTGTATCTCCCTCGCGTAACTTCCACATAAGAACACACTCACTACTCAGAATGACCATGTCGCGTGAATCAAACAAATTCACAACAATTAATGCAGCCATTACTAAACGAGCACCTGATTAAAGCCAAAAAGAATAAAACTAACTTAGATCTCGCTTAACACCACAATCACGAAAACATCCCGTATCTACAAACACCCTACATCTCCCCTCAACAATCCGACCAACCCACTCCTTCTAACCCTACCCCCTCCAAACTACCCCAACAACCCTTCCCTGCCTCCCAGTACTAGGATCCCCACCCCACCCGCCATCCCACTGCTCCCCGACACTATGCCTCAAATCCTCCCTAATCCCCTCATCCCTCTTCTCCTCCACATAGCTCTTCCATCTCTCCTCTCTCCTCCTTCTCGACAGTCTCCGTCCTTCCAATTTCTTCTTTTCGACAGCATCGAAGTTGGGTGCATTCTGCAAACTAACGAGTGCGCTGTGAGTTTGTTGTAGAAGCAACAGGTCTGCTTGTTCTTCGCGCTTGGTTTGAGAATGTGGTTGGTGTTGGTGTTTGATGTGGGTTCGTGCGTAGGCTGTGGTGGGTGTGAGGAGGAGAAGGGGGAGGAGGGTGAGGAGGGGATACATTGTTTCGAGATTTTGTTTGTTTGGGTAGTTTTTACTTTTGGTTTTTTTAGGGGGTGGTTGGAAGGGGGTGAGAGATTTGATTTGATTTCAGGGGTTTTATAAGGGATGTGTTACATGGCAGAAAGGGGGTGTGACTATTCTGCTGTTACTGATACTGTGAATGGAGTGATTGCTATGACATCAACTCGCAATGTGATGGATTATCACGTGGAATGGCCTCAATGAATGGTCAGGAAAGGTATCTTTCAAGTAAAGGATTAATAGAGTAGAGTCCGCTCAGCTGGGAGATAGACTTGCTCTACGTGTCGCGTTTAAAAACTCCACTCCTCAAAATGATCATAAATGCTTTTGAAAAAAATCTCCTTACCTTTGTTACCCCTGTTCACGTAACAGAATTACGACTTCTAACATTGTGCGCTTCAAAGTTTAATGATGCCAACTTGCCTGGGTACTGGGCATTGACTTTTGTCGTGCCGTACTCAACTTTGGTAGAGAAGAACGAACAGAAGTTGATACGCAACTACAGGCTTTAAATAGTAGGGAAGTAATTAATGTATAACCAATGCATAGAGTCGAATATGGAAATACCGAAGCGAGATCAGTAAATAAAGTATAGTTCTGGAAGAATAAGCTCCACGCTGTTAGAAATGACAGATTTGGGAAGCGAAGAAAGTGAGAGACAAGAGATGAACAAGACTGAAAATTACCAAATATCGTCAAGGGAGACGTAAGGAAAGATGTCTGCATAGGACGCATATTGAATCATCAGTCGCTCAAGTCAGATAAAGTGGACTAGCACTAGGAATCAACATCCCCGGGGGTATATGTCTAGTCTTGGGGGTGGTCAAACCAGCAGATGAGATATTGAGAGAATATTAAACTTATCCAAAACCATTACCTCGAAAAGGGTGGGAAGTTAAGTTTTTACGGCTCGCGATATCTGCTGAATTTGAGAAAATTACCACTGAAGACGAGGATAGAGAAAGCGGAGAAGATGTACGGGAGGAAAGCGAGGACTAGGAAAGGGGAAATCTGAAGAAGAGAGCCAAGAAGCAATCGAGACAAGCCATATCAAAGGCGAAAAAGAGGAAGGCGACTAGAAAGAAGAAAGCTAATAAGTTAAAACTAAGCGAATTTTACCTCTATGCGCTAACGCCTTCCCCAAGCTTCTAATCTCTATTTATAGACTAACAATATGAGTAGAAGATCTAATACAGTCAGACACTTATTAAGAGAGTTTGAACTAAGTTCCTGGGTCTTTTTTCGACCTTGTTGTCGTTGGCTCTATATAGAGAACCGAGGTGCATCTAGCTAAATCACGTGTGGTGTTATATGCACACCCCACGCTAAAAGATCTATCAATCCAAGTGGTACACCATCAGCTGCACGTCAGAATATCGGCTGTCAGCCTTGTTGGCTGCTGAGAAATCCAAAGGAAGGGCATATCTCACTGTTGTGACACATTTCTATATGTATCAATACCTCTCTCGTCCACTCTGACTTTTCCTGAACTCCTCCCGTCAATTTCACTCGCCAGTAGCCCGCTACATCACAATGAGTAAAGCAAAGACAGTATGTATCATAGGTGAGCATCTCAACCAACATCTGGGAACACTTGTCTAATTCTTCAGGGGCCGGACCTTCCGGTATCGTCGCTGCCAAAACCTTAGTACACGACCACCCCAAGAACACCTTTCACGTGACCATCTTCGAGGCTCTGGATCGAATCGGAGGCTTATGGCCAGTTTCTGAGAAAGACGACGGGATAGTCAATCCTGATATGTGTACAAACCAAAGTCGACATACTGTCAGCTTTAGTGGGCTGGCATGGCCGGAATCAGCGCCCTCCTTTCCGAAGGCTTGGCAGGTTGGGCAATATCTTGAACGATATATTGAGAAGTATCCTGGTTATAACATTCGCAAGAATACCAGGGTTGTCAAAGCGGATTTGAGGGATGGGAAATGGACTGTTCAAACACGAAAGGGGACCAAAGAAAGCTCTGAGGTGGTGGACCAAACGCATGAGTTTGATCATTTGATTGTGGGCACGGGATTCTTTGGGAAAGCAAAAATACCCAAAATTCTTGAAGGCTTTGCGAAACCTGTGGTTCATAGCTCCGAAGTTCGAGATATAAAGGATATACTCGTGAAGAGTAGTGGGTCTTCAAGCTCATCCGGAAAACGGATTGTGGTGGTCGGTGGACAAATGTCCGGAGTTGAAATCGCGGCTGCAATCGCGTCCCAATTATCTTCTGCTGAGAACTCTCCTGAAGAAAGCTCCATTCCAAATATCTCGGAGTACACCATAACCCATGTAGTTCAAAATCCTCTTTGGATCATGCCTCTTTTCTTTCCTAAAGACCCGGTCGTCGACGTTGCAGGCTCGCAAGAGAAGGTTTGAAGCTTTCCTTTTGTCAAGAACCACTAAGAATTCTAACTTGTATCAGGCGCAAAACTCATCTCCTGCTTTCTTGCCCGTAGATCTTGTTGCATACAACTTAGGATGGAAGCCTCCCGGTCCTCTGCAAAACACATCCGGTCACATCTCAGTAGAAGCAGCAAACTTGACACATACTTTCATGAACACCTACATCGGCAGTGATCAAAGCGAGTACTCGGAACATCTTGCCATGATTGGAGAAGTTCGTGATTTCACACCATACGTGACAGTCAGTGACAGCTACCACGAATTCGTCCGGTCTGGCAAGATCAACACCTCTAAAGGAAAAGTTCTAGGTGCAAGCAAAGAGGCCCCAGAAGCTCTTCTTCTCCAAGACGGCGAGAATCAGAGTCAAATAGATGACGTGACTGCCGTAGTCTTAGCTACAGGTTTCGACGCATCTCCCTCTCTCGATTTCTTCTCACCAGAACTTCTTCAGCATTTACAATTCGACCCTACCAGTGATGCATTTCCACTTGCACTCAACATCCACTCCACAATCAACAAGGCATTTCCTTCACTCGGGTTCGTAGGTTTTTACCGTAGTCCCTACTGGGGCGTAATAGAAATGCAAGCTCGCTACCTCTCTGCCCTGTGGACCGGCGATTCAAAAGCCTCAGAAGCACTAGCCTCAGACACAACCCTAGAGTCCATGCTTGCGCTGCGAACTGATCCTCGCAGAGCACAATTCCCGATGGGAGATTACGCCTACCTCATGGAATCATTTAGCGAAATCCTCTCCATACCACGTACCGAGCCTTCCGATTCAACAGGACGAACGGGACTCGTCCTCCCAGCACGATACGTCTCCCCCGCCGCCTCAGAAACAGAGAAACACGAAGCATCCACCGCCCTCTCCATCATCGACAAACTAGTCACCGACTCCACCACTGCAGGGAAATTCGTCGCCCGAGCTGCATTCCGCGCCATGCAAGGCGACTGGAAACTTACCCGAAAAATCACCAGTCGCATCGCTTCCTACCCCTCTGGCACCCTCACAGGAAACGCATACTTAAAGCCCCGCGCCCCCACGGACAAAGACGCCGATATGGAGTACCTCTACCTCGAAACCGGGTCCTTCGCCGCAGACAACGGGCTGACCTTCACCGCGAAAAGGAGTTATGTGCATCGCTACACGGAGTCTACAGATACTTTATCCGTCTGGTTCACGAAGGCGGATCACAAGACTGTAGATTACTTTTTTCATTCCTTGCAATTTGTTGCTGGTTCTGGGTCTGAGAGTAGCAAGACGGGGAAGGAACCCTGGAAGGCGAATTCGAGTCATCTTTGTATTAAGGATTTGTATGATGTTGAGTATGAATTCTTTTTTTCGGGGGCGGGATTGAGGGAGTGGTCTATGGAGTATACTGTTAGGGGTCCCGCGAAGGATTATACTATCA
Source organism: Hymenoscyphus occultus (assembly GCA_900536445.1). Classification (NCBI taxonomy): domain Eukaryota; kingdom Fungi; phylum Ascomycota; class Leotiomycetes; order Helotiales; family Helotiaceae; genus Hymenoscyphus; species Hymenoscyphus occultus. The sequence goes on from UNPT01000003.1 coordinate 260,981, forward strand.
GGAGTGTGTATCGCCGGTGAATGAGAGGGTATGAATTCTGGATGTTTGAATGGAGGGGGCTTAGATGGGAGACGTTAGAAGGAGAAATTATCTTGGTAGATGAAAGACTTGTGATTGTTGGATGATATGAAAATCATATTCCCGTATCCTCTGTCACAACGATACGTCTTTAAATAATACCTAGTGAACAGAATCTAGGTAAAACCAAACCTACAGCATTAACCACAGTGCGTTACCTGTCACCATTACAAGAATCTCTTCTTAATATTCCACACCATAAAAATATAAGGGACGTAATTGTTACTCTCTACACATCTAGCTTATTATAAAACATACCATTACCCCAAAATTCTCGTATAACTAAGTTTCTTAAATATATACCTCAGAATAATTAACACTTTTTATATTATATTTACCTACGTATACGAAGAAGATTAATTTTCTTATACTAGACTTCTGGCATAATCTTTTCTTTTAAGTTATTTAGAGTATTAACCAGGTTTCTTAGATAAATCAACCTCCCTGCTTCGCTAACGTATTCTTTTAGGATAAAAGCCCTCTTCTTCCTTCCTTCCTTTCTTTTATCTTCTTCAACTCAGAAGTCGAATGGAACCTGGCTCACAATATTGTACCACCCATGCCACATCACATATTCGACAGGTGCTTCGAGCATGGTGCTTGGAAGAAGGCTACTAGACGCAGCCGGGGGGTCTTACTGCTTCTAGCATTCTTAACCGTCTCCTCCCCGTCCTTCCTCCTGGATCACAACATTGTCCCACCCATGTCATACAACATATACGACAGATGCTTGAAAGAAGGCTACCAGGTCACAAGAAATCAATGATGACGTAGAGAAATTAGGAATACGAGTTGCAAATAAGTATCACGTAGTGGCGTTATGCGAATTTTAAGGGAAGAGTTGAAGAGTTGAAAGGAAGATTAGGGGAGAAGAGATCGAGAAATACGGTACAGTAGTTGAAATGTTAGCCCGTGTACCGTCTTTGACTTCATCTTTCAGTAACCTGAGCTGAGAACATCAAGTTAACCTTCAGAAGCACTCACCTTTCTGAGGTGAAGGCGTTCACTTTATCTTTGATGAGAGCTTCTTACCTCTTCTCGCTTTCCTAACCGCGTCTTCCTCATACTCCTCCAAGAAACATCAAGGAAAGGGCGGCAAATCAAATCCAGCAACTCTTCGGTTAAGCTCTGGATATGCACCATGCTCGCGCTTATCTTATTCTTAGCCGGGTACACTCTATCTATACATAAGACCTGAAAGAATGAGATAACATAATTAACTACTACTTTACTTGTGAAATATATTATCCCACCTGATGTAAAGTAAGATTACTATACCAGTCAGTGATAGTATAGATAAAGTAAATATAATTCGCTTAAATGCGATAAGGAGTAGGAGTTTTACGTTTGGGAATAGCTTCTAATGGACAGAGCGTTTGTTTACTATATATTCTAGCTAGCCTGCCTAGTATCGCTTCGCTCCTTGCGATTGATCTCAACTCTATTCTAGAACCGTGCTTATACGCTCCTAGTAATACCCTGACAGTATCCAAGAATCTCCTAGCGCCGGAATTAAAAACATTGTTTTTACAGTGTTACCGTCTACCCCTAACCAGGGTATAAAAATACCTTCCTTGATAACTACACAATTTCTCCCATCTAATAACTGCCAGCCTCCTTTCCCAAGCCCAAAGCGACTCACACGCCTTCTTTCGCGTACGTAATACAAAAGCACGAGAAATATCTTAACCACCTACCAAGACCTCCTAATAAAATAATAATCTACCCCCCATATACATTATTTATATCAAGATTTTAGTTTCTTAGTAAAGGGACTATATAGGTACACTAACAAACTACTCATTACAATAGTTTTATTCGTTTACCCCACGTAATAAGATCGCTATTGGATTTAAGACTTCTCGTACCATACCTAAAGGAACGTCCGCAATATATGTAGTACTGATGCTCCGATATGTAATTCTCCCGGGGCAGAGCAGAGTGAAAATCATGTGAGAGTCCTTGGCGTAGACAAAAGGGTGTTGAATGGCAATGAGAATTGGGAATGTCTTGATGGGTCTTCTTAAGTGGTAGAAGGCCTACTGGTGAATGAAAATGGATAGCTTGGATGTGTGGAAATCTCATGACAACTATTCTTATCGCTGTTTTATTACGTATATTGTTTTTTTGGGGGGTGAGAGGGGGGGGGGGAAGGTGCACCTTTGTTATTTGTAGACGTAAAGAATAAAATGAATGTGTTGTTCGAATTGTAGGATGTGGGATAAGGTAAGAGGTGCGGCTAGTACCTTTGGCAGGAGAGTGTTTATATCACTTGAGACCTTGCTGGAAATCTGGAATATACGAGATTCCAAGAACAAATCAATTTGATTCCCATAAGGTACCCTACCCATCCAAGACCAACCCATCATCCACAAAATCAAAAGCCGCACAAAACAGCTTCATAACAAGCTCACCACACCACACCTTCAAACCCCTCACTCTCCCCTTCCAGTATTATCTCCTTCCAGAACCCCAACTTCACAACCCCCACTACTCCTCACCTCAATCCTCGGAACCCTCCACTCCGGATACCGTCTTTTTACACCCTCAAGCCTCTCCCTCATAACCCCAAAAGACAAACTCACATCACCATCCTCCTCATCATCCAAAAATATCGTCACAAACCTCAACCCCCCAAACTGCCTCACCTCATCAAACACAAAAAAGCTCCTCCCATAATCCTCCTCCCGCTCATCCATCTTCAGCCGCTGAATCTTGCCCACCACGTCATCACCCTGATAATCTCCTCCCAGTAAGATATCCAGAAGCGGGTAGTCGACGCGGTGGGCGGACGTGCCGTTGCCTAGGACGAAGGTGTCGAGGGGGAGGTTCATGTAGATGTGAGGTAGCGCGGGAGTCAGGTACTTCAGGCCGACCTCCCGGGCTTCACGGTTGATGTGCAGGATTTGGGGGATGGGTGTAGGGCTTTTCCAGGTGGTGAGGGGGATCCGTGAGGATTGGCTGCGAGAGAGTTCATATTTGATTATCACATCGCGGGGACCTGGGAGGATGAAGTGCCAGATTTTGAGACGGAGTTCGGTGGGGAGGGTGGGGAAGAGGGTGAAGGTTCTTGGGGACTTCTCAACTTTGGGGGTTGAGGGGTCCATTTTGGGATTCTTTGATGAGAGTTGATTGTATGTTGTGAGAATCAATCTATTGTTGACACCTAAATAAATAGTCGTCTTTGGTTGCCTCGATTGCCTATTTAGGACGCCGAACCTAGAACAGTAGCTGTTAGAGGTCAGCCGAAGTCGGTCCCATTTTATCACGTGCAGACCCTCAACCTCTCGTTTGATATCAGGATATCAAGACATCAACTAGAGACCAGACATAAGCAGAAAAAGTATCGAAGACACAAGAACGCGAGATTGTTGATCACTAGACCGTGTTCCTACCATACATAAACCCAACTACCACCGTAAGCCCAAGACTTCATTCGTCACCAATTTTCCCGTGACACTCCTCAGTATGGATCCACACAGTATTCTAACCCTATTCACAGGCCCTTCCATAAAACGTACCAGAACACCAAATCAAGCCATGTCCTTAGTTCCTGGTTGGCCATCCACGGTACCTCTACCCACACAGACTTTACCAGATGCACCCGCCTCACCAACCACCATAGAGCTCTTGAATGAGTTGCCATTTAATAAACTCCCTTCCGTATCCAATCACACAAAAACATTCACCTGTTTCCCCAATTTACCACTGGAAATCCGTCTCGCGATTTGTATGTCTATTTTCCCTATCCGTTGCCATATTTCATTCAGTCCATTCAGTATTCTTCCAGCACAGAAATCAACCCTTACTTATTTATCCCTCCAAACCCCATCTCACCCCGAGGAAAACATTAAAAAAAAAGAATCACAAGAAAGAATAAACATAATAAAAGCATCTCCTAACACCCAACAGGGAAACTCACCTTCCCACCCCGCATCCTAGAAATAACCCACCGCTCAACCTTCGGCTTCTACACCCACACCCCCATGCCCCCCTCCTCCCACAGCAACCGCGAATCCCTCACCCTCTCGCAGACCCTCTACCCCCTCTCCTTCGGCTCCCGCATGCACGACCCACACACACGCATCAACTTCACCATCGACACGCTCTACCTCCCGGTGCCAGTCTCGCAATACCTCGAGCACTTCATCGACATCCTCAGCGCGCGCGAGGCCGCCGCGCTGCGGTATCTCGCCATCGACTCCCGGGCGCTGGAATGCGAGATCGTCAACATGGCGGCGTGCATGCGGCGGGTGCTGCGGGCGTTGAAGGGGTTGGAGAACTTGTTCGTCGTGTATGAATTACCCGAGATGGGACGGAGTCGGGATTGTTTCGAGGCGGCGTGTTTGAGATTCGTTCCGCATGTGCCTTTTGAGATTATTGGGTCCCCGCGGATTCGCGATTTGACGCGCGAGTTTGCTCGGAATGAATGGGAGGGTTTGGATCGACCTTCTCCATCGGCTTTGGCTACTGCTTCTCCCTCGGCTCCTACAGGTCTACAGACAGATCAGAACGCGGATATGTCCTTACCCCCCGAACCCCCTTCAACCTCCCCCACGGATAGAGTATCACGAGTGGTACCCGTCTACGGCTGGCGCGACTGTCACTGCTCGAATCGCGAATCCGACTCGGACTGGTCCGAGCGAGGCCGCTGGACCGACATCAACTGGACCGACTCCGAGGACGACGAGGATGAGGAGGATAACGGGCTGGGTGATTGGGCAACGTATGACCCGTATGGGTACGGGGATGCAGAATCCGACCATCACGATGGGTCTGATTCGTATGGCCCGTTTGGGATGGATGTCGTGGGTTATGCTGCGGCGCTGATGATGGGGCATGAGATGCTGGATGGGATTTATACTGATGATGATGATGATGAGGATGAGGATGAGGATGGGGAGATGGGTGATAGTGAGGTGAGCGAGGATGACGACGACGACGACCTTCCTGATGTAATTCCTGTTGACGAGTTATAGATCCCTCTTTGCTGTAGAGATATCGAAGATGGCCGCCCAGGGGCGAACGTTGTGGGGTCTTGACTCGCTTAACATCCAGGGGGCTATTCCAGGGCTATTTGTATAAAAGATTGTAGAGCTATCATTTAACTTTATAAAAGCCATCTATATACTAATAACCATTTACACATCAATAACCTCCATATCTATACCAAAAAAATTCCTCAAAGCGAAAACAAACAACCCCCCCTCTCTCCCTTTCCACTCCCTCTCCACAAAAAACAACCCATCCCCCGCCCCCCCTTTCAGCATCCTACAAGACACCCCCCAATCCACTAGCTACCTAATATCCGTCTACAACCTGCAAAAGGTCGTCGAGACATCTATCTCGAAAAGCACGTACAGTAGGTATTTCTACCGTTCAATTCGTCCCGTACGTCCGCTTATCTATATACCCACCCTCTCAGCGCAGACCGAGTAAGAGTACGAGTACTAGTACTAGCAGTCGAGCGTCTAGATTCCGGCACACTCCATACTCCGAACTACTTACTCAAGTAGTGTACTAGTGCTTAGAGTCACTCGGGTAAAGTGGAGTGCATGAGTGCGAGTAGGTCTAAAAAAGGACCCAAAGGGAGTTAAGTTAAGTATATCCTCCTCACCTTCACTTAACTTCACTACCTCAACTCATTTCACATGCTGATTCCATCACATCACATACACATACACAAGCGAACACAAGCAAACACATAAGACCATCTCTTCATCCATTTCTTTCTTGATCCATTCATCCATTCATTCACCCTTAAAAAAAAGGGGGGGGGGGGAGAAGCTATAACCTACACTCTCTAACTTAAACTACTGTACCATGAATGACACCCACCATCCCATCCCACACACCACAAAGGAACCCCATATCATCCCTCTCACTCACCCAACTCAATTCAACTCCCACGAAAAAGAACCCAATAAACACATCAACTTTTCCAAAAAAAAAAAACAGTATTCTTAACATACTACACCCCCATCCCAGCAAGAAGGTTCCCATCCCAAAGGAACAATCCCAGAGAGGGATGTTAGACGTCATATTTAAGAAGCAAAAAAAGAAAGAAGAAAGCTAGGAGAAGCAGAAAAAAAAAGAGAAAAGAAAAAGAATATCATGGTATCTAGTGACGCGCCCCAAAAAATGAATACATACATACATCTGTACTCCCCTCCCCTCCCCTCAAATCAACCTTCATCCTGAGAAAAAAACAAGAGAAATCAAAGGGGAAAAAAGAGCCCTAGCTACGGTACGGTAGCCATCCGGAAATAACACCAGAAAAAGTGAAAAAGAGAAAACTTCCCCCAATGAAGTAAAAGATCTAGTCTCATCTCAACAAAAAAGAAATCTCATCGTGGTCCTCCCATATCACTCGAATACCCATTATACCCATCCGTCATCTGACCTTGTTGAGGATGATATCCCTGCTGTGGCCCCGGGCCACTGGACACATATCCAGCCTCATCACCCTCATCATAATATTCCGAACCACTAGCATCAAAACTACTTCTTCCACTAGGATCATCATCTAGACCAACATCCCCAGTCGGCATATCTGACCAACTCAAATTTGCAAGAGCGGGATATTGTGCAAGCAATGCCGCTGGTAGAGTGTAATTTCCACTTGCATCCATTGGGAATCCATTGGCATCTACCGGAATTGGTTGCTGCATATTATGTTGCATTCGTTGTTCATGCCATTGTCGTTGACGTTCAACTGCTTCCTCGTCTAGTAAAGGTTTTATACAAATTCGACCAGCTTCTGATCGAAAATGTCGTCCCAATGCATCAGCGCGAGCAAACTTTCGACCACATCCCCATTGACCACCTTGCTTGAGCTCTCCTTTACACGTGAATTTCTTCTCTCCTGAATGAAGACCTTCATGTCTCTTTCGATCATGCTGTCGTGCAAAAGCTTTTCCACAGACCGTGCAAACAAATGGACGCTCGTCGGTATGAGTACGCAAATGTGATCGAAGGTTGTAAGCTCGGGTAAATCGTTTAGGACACAGGGTACATTGAAAGGTGGCTGGGTGCTTTTGTACGCGCTTTGCATTATTATCGGGAGTCTGTGCTTGATACTCGGGATCTGCAAGGCCAAGGATGTAGTCACGATTGGGAAGCGAGGATGTTGATTGACGACGTTTACTCGGTGAGTTAGCTCCAGATCTGTCATTCGGCGATAACGATCGTGAATCTATTGAGTGTGGCGTAAGATTTTGGTTCATATTTGGCACCATGCCCGGTGAATGTTGACGTTGCATGCCAGGGCCGCTAGATGAACCTTGATATCCAGTATCTGATACAGCACGACGACGTCGACCTAGTTTTTGGATTAGAGAATTTCGGGTACGACTGTGTTTAAATAACATACCTCTGTCTGGGGGTGTTAATGCGTCCAGATCAACAGACGGCTTGGGTGGTTCAAAACTATTTTGCCGAGATGCTGGCGCAAATTCAACATTGATCTCAGGAGGGGCCATCACAGGCGCCTGTCCCATATCCATAGAGCCATCTCCATGTTGCGGCATTTGCGGAAAATCTTGCTGGGTACCGTACATCATATTATTTTGCATGCTGTTATGCATATTGTTCTGTTGCTGATTAAAGCCATTGTTAAGTCCAAGCATGAACGAGTTATTGGGATTTGGCATTTGCTGAGGAGCCAATCGTGGCGAAATTGCAGGGCTATGAGCAGGACTCAGACCTCGATGTGGAGTTGGTACCTGCTGAGTATCATTTAAGGAAAAGTTGCCGATACCGAGAACCTCCTGGTATAGGCTGTCTTGTGGGTGTTGCATGGGTGATGGCGAGTGATGAGAATCAATCGTCTCAAAAGAGTCATGATGTCCCATGTTGGGCGAATGGGTATTCGAATGAACTGAGATATCCGAGTATTCAGATGGACTTCTTCTATGTGTTGTGAACTGAGGAGCTCCCATCATGCCCCACTCGCCTTGGGTCATTGCTTGTGGGAAAGCAGCACTCTCTGGACCCAAGGAAGCATTACGGGAATGTGAAGGACGGGAATGAGCAGGAGAAGGCTGAAATTGTCCCTGATTGAAATTGGGTGATTGATGTGCTGAAGGAGAGCGAGAGTCCCGTTGTAGCATATTTGGCGGGGTAGCCGCATGACTTGGTGGAGAAGCCATGTCTAGTTCTTGAAGATTGACCGAAGAGTTTGATTGCTGAGTCTGATTGTTTCCAAAGAAAGGTTGCTCAAATTGATCACTTGGACCGGGAGTTGAAAATAAAGAAAAATCACCCTCGTTAAAATTTGAGATGTTATTTGCACTTAACAACTCTTGGGTAAAGCTTCGCACTGGTGGGGCAAATTCCGAGATGGATTCTTCCTGCTTGAATTGAGCCGTGAAGTCTTGAGTGGTAGCGTAACCAGGATCTCCCATTCCAGCCTGTGAAAAGTGTAAGTTTTGTTGAGCTAAGAAGTCGTTGTTATCATAAGATGGAAGTGTAGTGGAAGAATTGAAGTTGCTGTTTAAGAAGTTCTGATCAACGTTCGTTGATAGAGTTGACAATGTAGGATCCAGGCCGAGTCCGAGTCCTATTGATCCATTGTTCTCCTGAAACTGAGACGAAGGAGAGTGGTGACGACTTATATGATTCTGTTGATGTCCCGTAGAGGGAGACCGACCACGTTGTGGATCCATGTCGAGGTTTGTTGTTGGTATTATTCTTAGAACACCGATCAAGATTTCTAGTTGGGAATGGTAGTCAGCCTCACAGGCACGGTGGCTGAGCCTTTGAGGCTATGCAATGCGAGAAGACCCACGGTTCTGACCAACGAGAATTCGAGATGTTTGGCAAAAACGAATGTTTCAAGTGCTTCTATGTGCTCTTAGAGTGCTGACCACTTGGTATGATGCTTTTTTGGACAGTGGACGTGCCTGACGTCTTCGTTGGTGGTTTAGTGGCCCCGGTCGAGAATGCGCAGGCGGCGTGCGGTGACGGTGTACGGTCGCAACCAGAGATCCCCCGCAATTCGGAGCGCCTTATGTTATCGTCGCTGTAATTCCACTGCCAATGTTCCCTTATCCGCGATGCTTCAACCACTGCAATACAGCAACGTTCGTCGCGCCGGCGTTGGCAGGTATGGTTCAGGGCGGTGGAAAAGGGGGAAGTCGTGAGGCGGTTGCGATCGGATGGAGATGCAGATATTGTATGGTGAGATGAGACCTTTGGGGCGTAGACGATTTTCTGGGCGGTCAATTCTACCTAGACTGGACAGCGAAGTGGTAAGTCAGCACGGTAGTAGATTTGGGCCGTCTTTGCGATTTGCCATAGCAGATGGCAAGTATGGAGAAGGGAGTTTTGGAGGGTGCAAGAGCCGTCGCCGTCGCCGTCGCTGTCGCAGTCGCAATTTCTGGTAAGGCTGATTTGGGGGCCGGGAAGTTGCGCTTACCTGGCCTGCTGGTCTCTGTGGTCTGCAGTTGGAGTTGGGGTCGGAATTTGGTTTTGCGACAACCACAATGCCCAATCTTCATGCGCTCGTTGAGAGACAATGAAAGCTACGTACGAGTACAGGCGAGGGCGAGGGCGAGGGCGAGGGCAAGGGCAAAGGTTCTGCTGGTGTTGACGCAAAGATGTGAATTGGGACGAGGTCTCTCTTCGGGTCGAGAGAGGGGCGGTATGTAGGCAGTATGTAGGTACTGTCGGCACACGGTGCGAAGGAAATGAGAGGATAAGGTATCTGAGGGTGCGAGGGGGAGGGGCCAGATGGTGAAGGTGGTGCTTGAAGGTGTTGCGTGCTGCTGCTTCTGAAAGTGGAGCCGACCGCCTACGCTGATTGGATGTGACCCCTGGGGCTGGGCGGCTCGCGCCTAAGTCAGTTCACCAGAACACTGCAGATCTGCAGTGAATCGAACTCAATGCTCCCTGGACTGCTATACGAATACTCACTCATAGCTGATGGATATCCGAGATAGGCAGCAACAATAGACTATGGCAATTCATCTCACAGTGCAATAATATTAAAATAGAAAATATTCACCATATAAAAAAGACCAATCTGCATTCCGGTGTCTACATCTTTGAAATCATTCATCGGAATTGTTGCCCCACTACATAGCTATGGTTGACTGGTACGAAGTAAACATTTAGTAATGAGGCTGTGCTGTGAAGCGCAACGAGCCGGTTGGTCAACTTTTTATGTTTATTCTACTTACTGTACTATCTAGGTACAGCAGCACAGCCTTCCCGTTTCATCAAGATAGCTAGCTTAAGCTTCATAAACAGTCCCTTACTAACCAGATAGACGTTGAATCGTTGAATGTTGGATATCCCAGCTATTTCCGTAGACTTTGGATGTCGTCCAAGTCCAAATCAGCCCTAACACCTCTCAAGCGCTTACATCCCAATTCGCTTTCATTTTCGAAAGAACGCACGGAGGAAGGATAATTGGTCCCATCGCTTCTATTTCAGGACGTTCATGACTCTCGAATATGAGATGATGGCCCAACGCCAACATTCAATATCCAACCAACACCCGACTCTCGCTTCAAGTTCTCGGCTCGGCCGTCCCCGATGTTCGCTCCGGTTGTCATAGCTCCGATGGTTCATTAACTTGGAACGAACCCAAGGTCTTTTCCCAGGAAAAAATTCAACTTTGAAACGTTGTCACAGGAGGTTCATTTTTGAGGTTGGTCAAGTTCAGGTTTGTCCAGATCTCGTTCTTTCGCACCTTTGTTTCCTTTTCTGTTGCCGCTTGCCGAATATTTGTTGGCTCGTGTTGGCTCTTGAAATGATATGTGGTAATGATCCTCTTGCTCTCCTCCCAAGTCAGAGATATCTTATTTAATCATAGCGATTATTTTCATCTTGAGTCATTAGAACAATCACGCATTGTTTCATATAGGTAGCGCAATGCGAGCTCCTCGCTGTCGCTCAATGATCCATCGCCACAGTACAACATAGTCGAGAAAAACTGGTAGGAAACTGGTCAGGAACGCAAGACCAGCAAGCCAAGACGCCAACTATTTATCGATATGCCGGAGATAGTTCCTTTCAAGCCCTTTCAAGAAGTATACAATTGATTCCAACAACAACCAAAAACTGTCTCTTCCTTATTCAAAATTCTCTTCTTTGCTGAGAAAGCATCGCATCAGCAAGCCATTCATTTGGGACACTGTCCATTATCGATTATCCCAAGATCCACGATTCTCATAGACTTCCAATGACAAGCCCTGTTCGGGCATCAAAAGAAGCTTATTGGTACAGTACAAAAGTAGATATGTGCATACGACATTATTCCATGATGCGTAAGGCCAATAGGTCAGGATTCACAGCAAAAGCTATCACCACCGCAAGCTGCAGACGCCCATTACGAAGCCATTGGAAAGCACCATTGTCCATATCAAGCTAGTGCTCACCAAGTACTCCCCCCGCCCTCTGACTGATGGTTATGAAAGCAACAGATCTGTGAGACGCGAGATGGCACCACAAGCGAGGTAGCGTAGCCTTGGAAGGCTTCGAGGGCTCGTGCTTGTGCTTTACTAACAAATGATATGGTGATGTGAGGGGAAAGCGCGATGCTGATTAACAAATTGTCATCCACCTATAGGTACTGTAGCCACCGACGCCAGCTTCCTGATTTGCGGGGCCCTTGCCGACCTCTGACAGGGATGTGACACAAGCTGGAGGGGAGAGCAATAAATAAATAACACCTCCCCTCCTCAACAAACACCACAATCAATTCTAGATCTCCTCATACTCCTTGTACTTTTAAGCATACAGCTGCATCATCTCCATCATCAAATTTCCCCCATCAAATTTCAGTCGAATCCTCCTTTGAAATGGCTCCCAAAGTAGCTATCGTCTTTGTAAGTGCTTTGCTTTTACCCCACCACCCCGCATTCCCCTTCCGGATCGCCATCCTCCATTGACTTTCCCACGACCTCAAACTCAACACTCTCCCAAAATCGTGATTGACTAATGGCGTGCCACAGTACTCGATGTACGGCCACATCGCTCAACTGGCCGAAGCTGAGAAGGCCGGTTTGAAGAAAGCTGGTATCGATGCCGACATCTATCAAATCAACGAGACCCTCCCTGAAGAAGTCCTCGCCAAGGTAAGTCACTCTTCTACGTTCCACCTGCTCGAGCTCATCTGGAACAATGCTAACTGTAAGTTAATGTTGTAGATGCATGCACCACCCAAGAAAGACTACCCCATCGCCACCAACAAAACCCTCGAACAATACGATGCCTTCCTCTTCGGCATCCCAACCCGCTACGGAAATTTTCCCGCGCAATGGAAAGCATTCTGGGATACAACGGGAGGCCAGGTACATCCCCCCTATCACCTTTTTCCTATCCCACCATCAAGCCCCTCTTTCACCCTATCCAATCCAAACTACTCTCACTAACACCCTCACAGTGGGCATCAGGCGCCTACTGGGGAAAATACGCCGGCGTCTTCGTCTCCACCGGCACCCCAGGCGGCGGACAAGAAAGCACCGTCATCTCGGCCATGTCAACGCTCGCGCACCACGGCTTCATCTATGTCCCGCTCGGCTACAAGACCTCGTTCCCTATCCTGTCGAATATGAGTGAAGTGCGCGGTGGAAGTCCCTGGGGAGCGGGAACCTTTGCGGGGGGTGATGGAAGTCGACAGCCGTCTGCTTTGGAGATTGAACTTGCGACTGTTCAAGGAGAGAGTTTTGGTAATGCCGTTGCGAAGGTGGGATTTTAGGGTGTTGATACTACGTCACTCTGGTATGGTGTTCTTTGAAACGGACAGGCAGGCCGTTGCGGAGATGGTAGTCTCAATGATGGAAGGCTATGGATGTGAAAGGGAGGGATCCAAAGGAAAAGGGAGGGGAAAGAATAAGAGGGACCCTAGGGGTCCCCTACTAAGTTAAGTGTGCACTCCTCCTAAGGCTAGCTTTACTCCTTCTCTCTTTAACCATGAACGAATGAATGAACCAAATTCTCACCAGCAAACCTTTTAGCTTCTAATTTCATTTCATTCTTATATTTATTCTATCCCAAGCTCTACTCTCTCAATCCTCTTTCCTCTCTCAAAATCTCTCTTCTCTACCTCCTCTCCACCTACCTTCAATCTCCTAATCTCTATCTTAACCTTAACCTTAACCATACTCTCAATTCTCATTTTCATCTCTTGTTTTTTTTACTATACCTACCCTCTTCACCTTACCTTACCTTACCCTCTTCACCTTACCTTACCTTACCCTCTTTCCTACTACGATATATTAGTCTTATTCTTAGACTCTTAGGCGAGACTTCTATTATTGCTAGGTAGTACCGTAGCTATCTTTATTATATATCTAAGTAGATGGCTGGTTTTATGGTGGATGGAGATGGTATTATAGAGCTAGTATTCTAGAGTCTTCTACTTTACCTAGTTAGGGAGGGGGGTTTCGAGAAGGAGAAGGAGAAGGAGAAGGAGAAGGAGAAAGAGACGTGAGGGTTTTTTTTTTCGGTTATGAAATTGAGAATGAAATGAAATGAGAGGGTAGGAGATACGATGTTCTTTTGTCCTTGAAAAAGTGTAGATGGATGATGAAAAGATCGTTTATCAGGACTTGAATATCAGGGAGGGATATAATTTTGAACTATGGTGTAGTGCGACTATATCTTTTGGTTCTAACATATTTTTGGTCCATCGCAATATATATATACATAGATAAATTAACGTATTACCATCCATCTCTTCAGCTCCACCTCATCCCAAAGCCTATTAAACATTAAACTAGCTACCTATTACATTACATTACATCATATCATATCATATCATATCATATCATATCATATTACATCACATCTCCCATTCAGCCACACAAGCGAAAATAAAAATCCAGATTAATTCACTTAATTCACGCGCCCCTGCCCTGTACCCAAAATCTCGCTTAGCAAGCACTTCACTTCACAACCACGACCGGCGCCCCCTACTCCAAAAAAATATCTTATAAAAGATTTAATATATTTAAAAAACATACACACACAAAAAAAAAAAGAAAGGAAGCAGGAATATTTTCGTGGAAATTCTCTCGGATCGGGCCTACTACCGCTCTATCTTGACGTAAGATGAACTTTCACAAAATAACGCCCTCGCCACTACTTCTGTTCTCTACTTCGAAGACCGAAATATCTTATTTGAGATTGTCACTGTCGGTATATTCAGGTAGGGCGATCACGAGAAACTATCTAAGATAGTATAGTATATACTTATAGATATTAGCTCTAATACTACACTCTTTTAGACCTTATACGGAATATAACTAAAGGATATTATATTATATCTCTTCACTTTGTTAGTAATACTAATAATTACTATGTTCTTAGTTAGTAGGTATAAGTAGCTCTATAGGTTGTAGGTTTATAAGAATTATCATATTAGATAGTTATTATTATATTAGATAGATGTTATCGTAAGATAAGGTTAATATATATTTATATACTAGAGTATAATAATTTGAAGGAAAGGATTTATTATATTATCTAAGGTAAGGGTTGTTTACTAGATAGTAATCCAAGTCCCATCTTCAAATTACTATATATATATATTAATAAATATACCCTCTAGCACATATACCATTCCCATCCTCCCATCCTCCAACCTCCATCCTCACTTCACAATTCACAATCCCTATATCTCAACCTATACCTACCTACTAACTTATACCCTCCCTCTAAACACCCAATCCTCCCACCTCCCACCTACACACCCTTCCATCAATCTCTAACCCCCACCCTACTCCACCCCAAACCAAAAAACCTTTACCTTTACCTTCACCTACCTATCAAATCTAACAAATCTATCAGTATCCCCCCTCCTCTCCCTTCCCGTCCCTTCCCCTCCCACCCCGTAATCATCCCCCTTATATCTAGCTCATCTTAACTAAACAAAAAAAAGAAAAAAACCCTATACTATATCCTCCTCTCCTCTTTGCCTTGAATAGCTTCTGGGAATACCGAGTTCTTAGTACTATGATTTAATACTTACACTTACACTAATACTATGACCTTAGATGACTAAATCCCCGAAAACCAAAAATGCTTTTATTTCACGTCCAATGAGATATGTAGATACTGTACTGTACAGACAGTTTCTTATACCTCAGGGATATAGATGTGAGATGTGGAGGGAAGTCACACTTCTTATGTTTTTGTGTGCATTATCATGATTTCATCTACAGTAAAGTACATACTCCACCTGCCCATCCACACTCATACCCACGCAAACCCAATCCCAAATCATAATATCCATTCCAAGTTCATTCCTCATGAGTGGAAGCCTCAAAACGCCTTGCCTTTTCTTTTCCCTTCTCAGGTACGCCATAAGCCATAACCACTTTTTCAATGCGCCTTCATCACAAACGCGTTGAAATCATCATCAATCCCCCCAAACTGAATCAGCCAGAAACGCCAATACCATCATCACCATACACTTTTGATTCATGAAAACCCAACGCCTGAGTTATATAGACTTTTACTTGGCATGAGATACAATCTCAGCAAAAACATCATCCGGAATCTTTTTGACAATGGAAAGAGTGACTTCGATGATCGTCTCTGCGACCAAGGGAGGGAATGATCGGAGGATCTTTGTAGGACTATAAATACAACAATTAGCAAGATCCCAACTTCCTCACAAGGGACTAGAAATCAAGAAAATAGAAACATACCTAGGCGAACTCAAAATGGAATTTCTCAAAATGACCAATTGAGCCACAATACACAAAATATTCAAATGCGCCCCATACGCAAACAAGAAATCCCAGAGTCTCAAAACCTGTGGCAAAGGCGGAGTGCAAGCACAGAGAGTAAGAACCGAAGGGAAGGCGTAAATCTCAGCACTCATCCCCTTTCCAATAAGATATAAACTCAGTTTTGGATCCACGATAGCGAGAACTTTGTCCACGAGAGCTAATCCTTTATGTACTCCGTCCATAGCTCCTCGTACATAACCTGGACATTCGATGGTGATGAATTTATGGAATGCGGCGAAAGCTTCGGCTTCGCTACGTGCTGCGTAAAGGAAGGGAGCTGCAAGAACATTCATTCCTTGGACGTATGTTCCTGGTTCTGAACCTCCTGCATCTGAACCTTCAGTGGTTAAGGTTAGAGCTCGCGATCTTGATTTACTTTGCATTTTGGGACTTCCTTCTCTACTCGCAGTATGCATAACTGTCGCAGCCTTTGCCAGACTGGCGGCTCGCTCTTCTTTTGCATCATGTAATTTCCATGCTACGGCATTGAGGAGACGAATGAGACTTGCTTCGCTGACTCGACGGCGAAAAAGCGGATCGGTAGCGAGGGTTCGGAAGGTGTCGTTGCGGATTTTGGAGTAGGCTGGAGAGGCACCTCGGTGAATGAGGGCGAGGTAAGAATCGGTTTCTAGAACGGGCGCATTGAGGAGGATGAGCCAGACATAGATGCGCAGAGCGGACTGAGACAATTAGCATTGTATCTCTAGGAGAATCACAGAACACTCACCATGCCATCGGAATCACTTTTAATCCCTTGGCCTAATATCTTTATTCTTGTGCTGTCTAATGCGGCATGTATATCACCATCCGGAGGCCCATCGCGTATCAATTTGTCCAGAGAAAGAGCGTCAGAGGCACTAGGCCTCTTGACTGGTACTGGTCTCCTACCCGCCGCAGCCATCATTGGGGGTGTCATGTTTGTCGCATCGCTATTGGACCTCACTCGACTATGTTGTTGATGGGTAGAGGTGGTGCCGGTGGGGGTTTGAGCTCGTTGCAGGGCTTGTTTATGTTGTTGTGTAATTAACGAGGGTTGGGAGTTGTTGGATTGACCTAGATTGTGTGCTGATTGCAGTCTGCGCAGTGCTCGATGTGTCCTGGAAATCGTTCATGAGTTAGCAGGCGTCTCCATGGTACATCTCAGGATGTTGATACTGCCAAAGTATCAAGGGCGGTGCGGTGCGTACCTCGGACTCGGAGGATCCTGGATTCGCGTTGGAGGGGGGAGCTTGGGGATGTTTTCAAAAAAGCCCGACATGGCAGCAACGCGAGCGACTGGCAAGTGGTTGAGGTGGAGACGTGTTGTGGGGCCGCTTCATGTGGTGAGGGCGAGGATAAGAAGGCAAAGTTGCCGAGTATTTATTGTAGTGAAAGCGACAGGCGGCAAGTGACGTTTAAAAAAAGTGAAGCTTGTTGTTGGTGATGGGGCAATATTTGGTGATGTTGCCCAGGCACTGCCAGGTGAGGGTGCCCGCTTAGGCCACGCGACGCGCTCATAGTGAATGCGGGGTATTGAATCCATTTATTTGCATGCAAGTCCAACAATTATGGTATTGTTGGAGATTTAAGTGATGTTGTTTTCATACGAAACCGAGAGAAACTTTAACTTGATCTAAGCTAATCTAATCAGATGGAGTCTGGACGTGAGAGTGGGTAAACATTTAGTTGCATCCATGGATTTAAGGTCTCGACATCCATTTGATACCACGAATACTGTCACGTGACTAGCCTCCTAAAACTGGTACTGCCATGCCCAGGAGATGATCTATTGTCGTTCATCTAACTCTCACGAACCAAATGCACACCTCCGTCATTTCTTGCCGGAATGAAGCACCCTCGAGGCACTGTTACCGCTGTTTGGGATTTCTCAAGCATCAAATTGCAATTACCATTCCTTCCATTGGAGGACTTTACGTTCCACGACATCCCAGAGAGGACATCTATCTCTCCTAATACCAACCAACCAACATAGTATCGACATGAACTCTGCCGAATGAGGTATTTCGGCCACCCATCACCAAATTGGCGAAGAAAAGGGAGATCTTCAGGGCCTTTTATCCCAAGCAGATCATCTCCATGCACCCCACGTTATCAATGTTATCAGTGACGTAGAAAGTACCTCAAACCCAATGTTGAAGGCTTCACATTGAGCCACCCCGGAATGGAGGCTGCATAGTTAGGGCATCCTTTGGCTTTTATAGCATGTCGGTCTTATCTCTGGTGCAAAAGAGACCCAAGTGAGTAGTTGGATCGACATTGTGATAATGTTTGATGATGTTGGTGGTAACATGGGTACGAATGGAGTCGTTTGTTCCAGAAGACGCCCTAGTCGAAGCTTGAGATTCCAAGCGAAGCTTAAAAATCGCCTTGTTACGCCGAACATGCGGCTGCATCGAAATGGGATTTACTTGGTAGTCGGGACCACCTCAAAGCTTGAAGATGGAAATCTCGTCGTTGAAATACAAACATGCCTTTTTTCCGAGCTGGTACAAACCAGCCTCCTTCAAGGTCTGAGTGGTCGTTGTGCCTTTAATAGTGGAGACGAGAATGAGGTGCGAATGGGCGTTTTTGCCTGCAGATTGTATCATTTTGGGGCCCTCTCATTGGCCGTGGGGAACCGGACAAGTGGGCAAGCACAGGTTGGTCTGACTTGAGGCTTGAGGCGGTTCGGGAAGGATGCAATGTCAGGACCCTTGATACATTGTCCTATCGCCGGGTCTTGCGTCGACTCAGTCGATGTCAAAATGTCTTGTGGATATGCGATCAATGGCCTCAACTATGGACGTTTAAAGACGTACCTAGATCACGGCCGATTGGTACCGCCAATGGAATGGGGGATCCTGCTGCACTGCAATCGTCTCATGCAATGTTATTGAAAGGACCTTACAAATTCGTCCAGATGGCCCGTTTAGGGAGTTGATGGTGTTGACGAGGAGGTCGCTTTTTAGACGAGGGCAGGTGTTGACCCGGGCTTACCAAAATTTGGAAGTCTGGCTGAAGTGAAACGCAGGACCTAGCTGTGCTCTATATGTGTGCCTACCACTGTAGAAAATATCCGAGCGATCATATGCTGGGTGTGGTCATACGTTGTCTGGATGCTGTTCGACCGATATCATCGTGCTGGTACGAAGTCTCAACTGGGGTTTCTCCGTCCACCACATCGTGACTCGCCGAGCATCAGGATCCTGCGCTGTATACAGGACAATTGACGATACCTCCTATGAGTGGCCCTCGGATGAATGTCAATGAGCACCATTGTTGTCTTCTCGCAGAGTCTATTTGGCACAGCTGGAGCTGTGCGGAGTGAATGGCGTGCGCGCTAACCTCGGCTAGCGACATGGTTTTCATGAGGCAGTGGGTCCGTTTCTGTGAGTGCAATCCACACTGACGTTGGATCGTGACCCCATCTGGTGGGAAGCAAGTCTATTTACGACCCCAATGTATACTCTCCCCATTCTAACCCAGAAGAGAACCTAGAAATAAGCGTAAGTTGGATGATAATGGGTGATCCTTGGCTCTCAGACCGCGTTGGTCCCTCAGTGGCCAACCGTCCAGTCGAACCCACTCCTCGTCTGTCTATCCTTCTCCTCAACTCTTCTCTCTTTCCTTTTTACACTTTCGCTAGCCGATGCGATTCATCGTCCTCAATATATCCCAAAAACAGAAGGAGACCATGTTCTAGTGCTCGCCGATTCCCCATCGTCATCTTCACATTCGTCTGTGAATAACCCATAAGAGACCACCTTCACTCTGTTGTGTTTCCGCAACCTCGCTTGTATCACAAATATCATCAGCTCAGAATACTCTAGACCACGCCTCCCAGGTCTCATATAAGCACCACTTACTTCCTCAACCCGCCGTCATAAAAACCAACTTTCCATTCAGCCTCGATTCCATTTCTTGAACCAGACCCTCGGAGCGGGAGATCAGCAACCGCCGTACGGGTATTGTACACGGTAGCACAAAATACTTTTCTAGAACGAGGCAAAGGTCACGCATTGATTTGTCTGATCCAAAAGAAAAGAATAGACACTTTTCCGTCTTCCATGTGAGCATGTCCCCAATCCTCATCCATAATACTTCTCTACTAGCTTCATATTGCACCATTTCTTCATCCCTGCACGTCACGCTACTTTCCCAAAGCCAACCTAGTCTCATGCCTATTGTTTGTCACAACAACTATCGATTGGTCTTCATTCTTTCAATTCCTCTACTTGTAGTTCAAGTCGATAGCAAAGATTCTTCCTCTCACGGAAACGAGTTATTTCAAGGGTTACGCAGCCATATACGCGGCTGTTGGTTCTTAACCTGGCTTGCTCTCCTCCCCCAGTCACCCGTACAAATCACCATCCTTCATTCAGAGCACGCAATTTATTGGTGGCGGGTCCATCACAAGCCCCCACGCCTTTTGCTGCAACACTTCCCCGGAGTGCAACAAGATCAGCTTCAGAGCCCAAACTGACATATCTTAGACTTTCCGGGTGCGTTTGCTTTTCTGGCGGCCTGGCCCTTGTATGCGGAACGATCGCCACGCGGGAAGAACCTCGAGTTTATGTTGATCCGCCTCCTTGGTATTCCAACCGGACACTTCTTGTGACCCCTGGTATATTCAGACGAAATATCAAAAAAAGAGTATATTAGTGTCGTACTCCCGCCGCCTCCCAAGAACTTCCAAGTTCTTGGTATTCACAACCTGCAGTCTTCCAAATTCTTTGGTGGCAGCTTTCCACGTGGACCATTACCACCAGTCAACGGTAGCCGTCTTACCTTATTGACGCCTCTGAGTAATACGACAGGCCACACTATCTCACTAAATTCAATATGGCAGCCACAAAGGTTGGCCACGGGCTTGCCAAAGTTCTCGGCATAAAGCTTCATTATCGCAACGAACTTAGCGAGGAGATTCGTCGTGGGGAATCAGTCTTCTCCTCCCAGACAGCTGGAACATACGTGGAGTATGAGCCAAGAAGTTTAGAATGGGTGCAAGAGACGATTCCCAGTGGTCACGATCTAGCCGAATACAGCATATCTATTTTTCCCTTCACCAAATGGATTGGATCCTATAATCTCCAATGGCTTGCTGGTGATCTGGTTGCTGGTGAGTTATTCGGGTATTTTATCTACTTCATATAGCACACGCTAACCTTCTACCCAGGTATCACCATCGGCGCTGTAGTTGTTCCGCAAGGAATGGCGTATGCCTCCCTGGCGGGATTGCCTGTCCAATACGGTCTTTACTCTTCGTTTATGGGTGTACTTGTTTACTGGTTCTTCGCTACTTCGAAAGATATCACCATCGGTGTAAGTCTCTTCCCATTCGTTCCAAGATGTGCTCTAACCTCTCTTGCAGCCTGTGGCGGTCATGTCTACCTTGGTTGGTCAGATTGTCGCTAAAGCCTCTGTAACGCACCCCGAAATCCCACCCAATGTTATAGCCTCGTCGTTATCTGTAATTGCAGGCTGTATCATCACTGCTATCGGCCTTGTGCGTATTGGGTGGATTGTCGACCTGATTCCCTTGGTCTCGATTTCCTCGTTCATGACCGGATCTGCCATCAGTATTGCTGTTGGTCAGCTTCCGTCTTTGATGGGTATCTCTAAGCCAGGATTCGATCCCAGAGGTGTCACATACAAGGTCTTTATCAACACTTTGAGATACCTTCCAAGAACCAAATTGGATGCAGCGTTGGGTTTGACTGCCTTATTCTTGCTGTACACTGTCCGATTCGTCTGTACACACATGGCCAAGAAACACCCAGCACGCGCCAAAACATATTTCTTTGCTTCGACACTTCGAACTGTGGTAGTCATCTTGCTATATACCTTGGTCGGGTTCTTGGCCAATCGCAACCACCGCAAGAAGCCTATCTTCAAGATTTTGGGAACTGTTCCCCGAGGTTTGTACAAGATCATTCCTCCTTTACTCTAATCTTACTAACTTTACTCAAGGATTCCAAGCTGCGGCCGTTCCAACTGTCAATGCCGAAATGCTCGGTATTTATGCCAGCGAGTTGCCTGCGACCATTATCGTTCTTTTGATTGAGCACATTGCCATCGCAAAATCTTTTGGTCGTATCAACAACTACATCATCAACCCTTCACAGGAGATGGTTGCAATTGGTGTCACCAATATTCTCGGCCCTTTCCTAGGTGGTTATCCCGCCACTGGGTCCTTCTCTCGAACTGCTATCAAATCCAAAGCTGGTGTCAGAACACCATTGGCAGGTGTCATTACAGCCCTGGTTGTCCTCTTGGCAATCTATGCCCTCCCAGCTGTTTTCTTCTATATTCCAAGCGCTGCTCTATCTGCCGTCATCATCCACGCGGTTGGCGATCTAATCACCCCTCCAAACACCATCTATCAATTCTGGCGTGTCTCTCCTCTCGAGGTCCCCATCTACTTTGCCGGTGTGTTTGTGACGGTTTTCTCAAGCATCGAGAATGGTATCTACACGACTATCGCTGCGTCATTTGCCATTCTCATTTTCAGAATTTGCAAAGCCAAAGGTCGTTTCCTCGGCAAAGTCAAGGTCCACTCGCTATCCGATAACCGAATCATTGGAGACGACTCCAGGCCTTTACTCTCTGGGCAAAACAATGGCACATTCGCCAAATCAGGTGGTTCTCACGAGGATGCACTATCTCGAAACCTTTTCCTTCCAATTGACCACGGCGATGGATCCAACCCTGACATTGAAGTCATGGAACCCGCTCCAGGGATCTTCATCTACCGCTTCTCAGAAGGCTTCAACTACCCCAACGCCAACCACTACCTCGATCAACTCACCACCCACATCTTCGCCAACACCCGCCGCACCAACCCACAAGCCTACAAACGCCGCGGCGACCGACCATGGAACGACCCGGGACCAAGACGCGGCAAGCAAGAAGAAGACCACTCCCACCGTCCCACCCTCAAAGCCGTCATCCTCGATTTCAGCGCCGTCAACAACGTCGACATCACCTCGGTCCAACAACTCATCGACGTCCGCAACCAAATGGACCGCTACGCCTCCCCACAAGTCGTCGACTGGCACTTCACCTCCCTCAACAACCGCTGGACCAAACGCGCTCTCGTCAGCGCCGGCTTCGGTTACCCCAGTATCGTCCCCACAGAAGGCCAAGCACAGCGCTGGAAACCCATCTTCTCGGTCTCCGAACTGGGCGGACCTGATTCCGCCGCTGAAGTCGCGGAGCATCAAGCCAACGAGAAGGAGATTGCGGACCAACGCCAGCGGGTATCGAAGGATGTGCATGCTGAGGGCGAGGGCATCACGAGTAGTTCGCAGGATAGCCTCCCCAGCACGGTGGATGTTAAGAGTGGTGGCAAGGCGTCGATTCGTCGTGCGGCTGTCGTGAATGGGCTGAATAGACCGTTGTTTCATATTGATCTTACGAGTGCGCTGCAGAGTGCGATTGCGAATGTGGAGGCGAGACCGGAGGTTGTGTTACCTGGTCAGGGTCAGGTGTAGAGGTTTTTTTAGATTGTATTCTTTTTTTTTGGTTGTATAGGATTGTTGGAATGATAACATGGGCTGGCTAGACGGCTTTTGCTATAGTCGGGATTGTATAGTTTGAAACTTGAAGCGGTTGATTTGAGAGGTGAGATATGAGATTTGAGATATGGATATGAGATATGGATAGAAATGATACCACCCGTTTTTTTTTTGATGAAAAATACATATATATATACATACGGTAATTGACTGAGATACCCCTTTATATATTATAAAAATCCGAGATGCCCCTTAAATTAATTGAGTTGGTCTAAGATACCCCTTATTTAATATAGGTGAAAACAGGGGTATTTCGGTCGCAAATAGCTATAAAACAAGGGTATTTCAGGTATTTGTAATATATCTAAGGGCATCTCAGTTATTTTTGCCGTTTATTATATTACTATAGTAATACACATATAAAGTTATGAATAAAGTAAATTAGCTAACTACTACCTACTTACGTACGACTTCGTGAACCTGTCCTCTTCGATTTTAGTAGTGATTTAGTCAAATCCTTTCTCTTCCGCTTTTTATTCGTAATTCCACTTAAATTAGACTTAATTTGTTGTTCCTGAGCAGTATCCTCCTAAGTAATATCCCCCTGAGTAATATCCTCCTAAGTAATACCCTCCTAAGCAACAACACTATCCTAAGTGACAACGCCATCCTAAGTAACAACGCCATCCTAAGCAACAACACTATCCCGAGTAACACCCTCTTAAGTAACACCATCCTATATAATAACATTATCCTAAGTAGTAATACCCTCCTAAGCTTCTTGAAGTCTCGAACGCTCTTGTATCTCTTAGAACTTATTTTTAAAGTTGTTTAGTTTCCTTCGAGACTCTTTTACTTACTCCCCTCCTTAGCTAAGTAAGAATATCTTCCTTATTTACTATAAACCCCTACTATTTAACCCGCTTTCCTGATTAATCTATAAGTAGTCCCTAATTTACGTCGAAATAATACCTATATCTACTAGTTAGTAAATAGTTATACTTCTCTTATACTAGTATTGTTCGAAACTTCGGGGTAGATTCCTAGCTTAATAAACCCCCCTGTTTTCAACTATATAAAATAAGGGGCATCTCAGGTATTTATAATATATAAAGGGGTATCATAGTCAATTACCGATATATATATATTCTATTTATCTACCTGGATACTCTGCTTTGTGTTGATGCTTTCTCGAGCCAGTTGCCCTTCCCTTTATCGGGGTATCTGTATCTGCGGGGAACTCAGATCCCTGAGTGGTGTAGAGCTTTCATGCTTCTCCTTTGGGGGTTTGGATAGTGTAAGTAAGTTTACTTAGATAGGGAGGGGGAGGAACTGTGGGATGCGCGATATAACAGGCTAGAGGAGCACACTTCTGTGTTGAGTTTTCTTGACAACCCCGACAATACAATCCCATTAGATCTGTCAGAAGACGAGGGCACAACGCGGAACAGGATAAGCACAACGAGGAAAGCTAGCTAAGTGGCAAGCAGGGAGTCTTATAAGACGACCCTGCCTGAGTGGAAGCCGCTGGAATAATAGGCATCCACCTAGGTCACCGAGACATGTCGGGAGTCTCGGATGACTGACATGTAAATAGTCTAGTGTGTATATCTGGGTTAATGGTTGGTGATATAGATTTTTCGGCTACCGATACAATTAAAGAAATAGGAAGTGTAGAGATTGATGATGGTTGTCTACTCCGCGTCTAAAGGAGTGGAATCGTTCATGTACTTAAGGCAGGTAGGTACGTAAAGAGAATAAGGGGATATATGGGTTTGATCTTGTGATATATGCTGTACAAAAGGGGAACGTCGGCGTGGTGGTTGTGAGAATGTTGATACTGGGTAATGGGTACTGGTGATATGGTGATAGAAAGCCTGGTTTTGTTTTAGCTTGGTTTATTGATGGTGTTGTGTTGGAGGTGTTTGTTTTGAGTCTGTTTGTTTGTTAGTTGGGAAATTGAGAGGTTTGGATCTAGAGTTGGTGTGTGGTATGAAAAAGAGGGAATACTATATTCACTTATCTACGGTTTAATCACTCTTTTCACGTGAACTTGGGGAAGAGAGAGTGAGAGAGTGAGAATCATAAAGCTACTATATGTATATCTTTTGGTGGTATTAAAGTTGAGATTTTAAGGATACGATGATACAATAATACAGTAGAATACAATAGAATACAACACCTCCCACTCCCCCTCAGCCTCCTCATCCCCTTCTCGCCTTCCTAAACCCATCCACCCATCCACCCCCCAAAAGACTTACAACAACCCCCCACCAACCCCCGACCCCAGCAACATCATAACCAAACCCCCTCATCCAAGCCCAAACCCAACTACCCTCCCTGCGTCCCCTCGGAAAATATCTGAGTTCCCATTTACATTTCCATTCAAATTCCCATTCCCAGTACCCGTACCGGCGCCCGTGGAGTTCTTAGGGATGCCGCTAGCTTCGAATGAGGATGAGGATGAATATGAGGATGGGGATGAGGATGAAGATAGGGATGTAGTGTTATTAGCAGTCCCAGTCCCAGTAGGTATACCTGTTAGACCCCCCACCACCGTTGCAGCTGAACCTGTAGTCGTAGACGCGTATGTAGACGTCAAAACCAACCCAATAGGCGCGAATTCATTGGGTATTAATTCTCCACTTCCTTTCCCATTCCCATTCCCAATCACACTAGGATTTAAAACCAAACTACTCGGCGAAGAAGAAGAAGAAGAAAGACCTAGTACCGTCGCGGTGACGGCATACAAAGTGGTAGATGAAAGGGTTGTTGTTAGAGATGTGGTGGTTGTTATTTGGGGTTCTGTTGTAGGGGATGTTTGTGAGGGGGTAGGGGAGAGGGGTAGGGGTAAAGGTGTGTTGCTTGAAGGGAGGGTGAAGGAGAGGCGGGAGGCGCAGGTGGTGGGGGATTCACCCTGGGGTGGGGTGTTAGTTGGTTTTTTTGAGTGTTTGGGGGAGAGGGTTGAGAGGATGGAGGGGGATGAGAGAGTAGGGGTTGGGGAGTGGGTGGTGGATTGGGAAGTGGGAAGTGGATTTCAGAGGTAAGCGAGCTGGATTGGGATGGGATGGGATGGGAAGGGGGAAAGGAGAGGAGAGTAATATACGTTATGACAACAATACCCCCTTGTCGGCGCACAAAAATCCCCCGCTTTACAAAACCCATTATCCAACTCACGACAAGACTACACCCATAATTAATCGCCCCAATAATCAAGCAAGAAAGCAGAAAACTCACCTCCCCCAAACTAGGATCAAAACAAAACCTACTAACCCCCTCCGTCCCACGAGTCACCGAACCACCTCCATATGTATCCGCACAACTCTGGAATTCTTGGCGTGTCTTTAGGCGGATGTGTGTGTTTGCATGGGTTCCGTGGGTGAGTGGGTTTTGGTGTGTGTTTGTGTTTGAGGCGTGAAGGGGGGGTGTGAGGGTTAGAGTTAGAGTGAGGAGGAGGAGGAGGGTTGGTTGCATTTTGGGTGATGGGGGGTGTGTGTTTGGGGGAAGGAGGGGGCTTGAGTATGGGTGAGTGAGTGAGTGGGTGGTAAGTGGGTGAGTGGGAGGAACTGATGAAGGAGTGTGGATGAAGTTGGTTGGTTGGGTAGTGAGTTCAGTTCATGATTCCGTTTCCAGCGCTACCCAAAGATCTTTATATACTAACTACCCATTTCAGGGCTTTTTTGTTCTCCGACTTGGAGGGACCCGAAGGGTTACGTATTTTGCACTCCTGACTCCTCAGGGGTATAGAATATAGAATATCAAATATCGAGGAATGGAAATTAATGGCAATATCAATATCAAGGGGGTAAAGGGACAGCTTTCAAGGGCAAATATAATGAATCCTTGTAACTAGGGAGTATGAAGCGGGAAGGGGATGATGATATTGATCCTTGGTAGTGAGATCCTTGCTTCGAATTCGCTTAGCGATAAGGGGTGGGGTGGTGCTTGATCGTCAAGGGGTCGCGCGGGAAATATACGAATTATTTCATGAACACGGCCCTTATTAAAGTCACGATTTTTAACTGGATGGTTTTGGGTTGGAATACAGCGAGTGGATTTTAAATGCTGTGGTTACCTGATAACTGATATTTCTCATGTCTAGTTGTAGTGGGTATTTCCCTGGGGCCGTGTCGTACGCGTAGAATAAGGAGATGTGCAAGGCTTTTCAGTAGTGTAATATTGAAAAGCGTGTTCAGATGCGCATGTTCTTGATTGGATTTCGAAGGCAGGTGCGATTGTCGAGCGACTGTCGAGGTTGAATGAGGATTCAGGTCGCTTTTCCCTCAATTTGACCTCCAATTGACTCCAAACCATCCTGTTCTATCATCCCCTTCCTCACTCAACACAATCATGAGCAATAAATGATGATTTTATGTAGCTGCATCAACTATGAACGAGCAGAATTTAGTCGGTCCTTGGCTTTCGCGTAATCTACCCACCCCTGAGGTGATTCCAGATTCCGAATTTCTTCGAAGACTTCCCAGGCATACCTCACTTTACAGCCCGTCGGGGAGAGAAGAGCTCGTTAGCTCATCACACAGTATCATACTTCTCACGTTTTTCATTCTTGACATTTTTTATTACAAGTCTAAGCTCTGCACCTGTTCTTTACGCCTGTTGGGACAAACCAATCCAAATATCTTTGGTGGTTTTGGAAAGGATTCTACTGTGACCATTCCAGAATCTCATCATGTGAGAAAATCTAACGAGCTATGCAAAGTATGTATGTACATTATGTGATGCAGAAAACAAGGAAAGGATCGTTGAGCCATTGCCAGAAATGCTGCAAGCGCGTAGGTGAATCTAAAAGTGCGAAATGGTATGAAGTAATCAAGAATGGCAGCCTGCCCCTTACATACGCACCTCCTCGCTAGAATTGAAACCATTTTTTGATTTTATTCCAGAGCAGACTTCTTTTTCGCTTCTTCAAGACAGAACTTGAACTTGGAGATGATTGGGCTTCTGGAAACGTCGTATTGTTGAGAACAGAGATCGCTTTAGAATCCACTTTTTCCTTGGGCGATAGCTCGAAGCGTTCTTGCATAGGATCCAAGAGCCAATTTAGAGAATCGTGGTAGGCTGTTCCACCAGCGAAAATTTCGCTATTGTAGAATGAACGATTACTCTTGTATTCATCCCGCATCTCTTCGTACGTGTACTCCCTCAGAGCATAACGGAATTGAATCCCGTAACCCAAATGCTCTTTGTGACAGGAAAGAACTTGCATCTTCATTCCTTCGCTGAGATCCCGCAACAGCTCCGCAATATACGCCGGTCTTTCAACATCGTTGGTAAAATAGTAGAACAGTTCATCATACCGATGAGTCCGTAACAATCCCAAAAACTCCGTCTTCTCAACAGGTCCCCACCACGAACCTTCTTTGATACCAGTCGAGCGAATCGAAGTCCCAAGAACTCCTGCATAACAATTCCCTTCCCCGTAGAAGCGAATTCTCGGGCGAATCTTTTGATGGGAGCTCGGATAGCCAGTCTCGCCATGGATTTCCTGCGGCTCCAAAAGTGGTCTTGGTGTTCATGTCTTTGGCTGGGAGGAAATCCTAGGCTTTGATATTGGGCTTCGCTTGGTTGGTGCGAGAAAGAAATTCTGGTGCCCAGAGCGATGTTTTGTTCTGTATGAAGGCAGTGTTGACAACTGCTGAGTTGGAAATGTGTGTGGTACGCTCTTAGAGCTTGAGGTTTGTTTGGTCGAAAGAAGAGTTTCTGCTTAGAGGATGTGAGAAAGAGGAAGAGTAGCGAGGATGTAGTGAGAACGGGGTTTATAAGCGTATGCGGCTTACTTGAGAAGTATGTTTACATTCACAAAAGGTTGATAGTGAAGATATTAAGAAGTCACTGAATGTTATAGCATAAGCCACTAGAATACGACGGGGACTTCTGGAGCCTTTGGGCCAACCAGAAACGTCTCAAAGCATCCTGATCCCCCGAGTTACCCTTCCATTCCATTCACAGTCTACTAGATCTATAGTGGACTTGTTCTTCTGACATTAATTTTCCTGGCAAAGGTTACTCAATTGAATAATAGTATATTCTTGGTAATAATGCTGTTCCATTCCACTCCCAGTGCCTTCCCCGATCCCATAAATCCCCCACCTCGTTCCCAACAAAATATCCTGCAAGTTATAGCTCTCAACTAGCTGCACTACAACTCGTCTCCCCAGTCCTCTGACAAAAATACAAACCAGTACAAGCACCCTCAAGGCCCTGCTTTATCCACACAGACGGTTCATTCCCAATATAATTCGCAATCCGACAATCCAACGCGCTATACCCCGTCGTCCCCTGACCATCACAATTATCACGATCATACCACTGCGCCGTGCCCACCGGCTCCTCCGCATAAACACCAATGGTGGCAGAGAATTTGCGCTTGCCCAGCTGGACTTCCCTCGTTCGGTTCCGGTAGACTGTGAAGTCTGGAAGCGTGAAGTTGTATGTTGGCGCTATGGTTTCGGACGTCGAGATTTTGGCGTTGACTTGGTCCTTGTCTGCGAAGTAGAGGATTTCGGCGGTTCTTGAGTTGAACCATCCTTCACATGTTGTGAGGTAGAAGATGTCGGCTTTGGGAAGGGGGTCTTGGGCTGTAGTGAGACTGAGGAAGAGGAAAGGAATGACGGATATGATGTTGACCATTTTTGCTGTAATGAGAGTGATATGCGAAAGCGCGATGTGGAGTGAGTGTTATATAGTCCAAGAACTTGAAAAGAGTGTTATGGGAAGAAGAAGAGACCAACAACGCGAGAGTGGTGAGAATGCAACAGGATTTTAGGACTAAAAGAACATAATTACATTATATTTTCGTCCTTGACTAATTATAGATGTTTTGCGTATAACGTCGCAAAACAACGTATAACCTAGCTTCGCTTAAATTAGTTTTATGGCACGCGCCACAAACCCAGTTGTTAACGACCGTCCAATTATTACATTAAGCTTTATAAAACCCATAATAATACAGCAGGTAACTAAACACACCTCATAAAGTTGGCTCAATCTCCTTCAAGGGTGAAGTTAATTATATTAGATGGCATAGTAATAGTAAAAATAAACCTTCCATACTAATCAAAGGTCTTGTCAAGGAGCAGTAATACAGCCACGCCGGAAATATCATGACATAGGCACTCAATAATAATTTGCATAATGAGATATTGATGAAAAGTTGTAGTCTACGATATGCTACCACCACTACTGGATTGATGTTCGGTACCGTGCCTAGGCAAGCGAGAGTTGGTATACCTCGTGTTCGTATAACATGAATCAAAGACCCTTGGCACCAGGGAAATTTTGGAAAATATCCCAAGAGGGCAATCTAGTTTACTAGAGTCGTCGAATAATTTTCCAATCAGACCTTGTAATGCTTTTGAGAATCGGAGGTCTACTCTTATAGTTGAGGTTGTAAAAAGGGTCAATTTCTTAAAAAACAAAATCCAAATTATCATTCTAGCTATCTTCAGCCATCTACTCATGTTATTCCAAATCATCCAAATCGTCCTCTTAGCTCACTCCTTCCCCCTAGCCTGAAAGACATAGGAGGAAAGAAGTATACACACCGCTGTGATCCTAAGATCTGGTATCCAACGCCCATGCCAACTCCTTAAATAACAACCTATTGTACAGCCCTACGACTCACATAAACAATTTTGCCATCTTCATTGCAGATCCAATTCCGCCCATAGCACCGACAACATTGCTTACACCGCCCATGGAGGCTAGAGGTCCCTCAGTCTTGACACTTGTTCTTTCGTACGTCGAGTTTCCCCTGCCAGCAGCTTTGGGAGAACCACCCATCAACTTCTCAATGCTATGCGGCAGTCGAATGCCAAACTTGCGCAATAGTGCCGTCAATGCACCTCCGGTAATAAGTGGCAGTATGACCAACATGAAAACTTTCATAGGATTGCGCTTCATATAGTATAGCAGATCTCTGAGGAGTTGTCGAAGTTTGGCATAGGCACGCTTCATGAAGCCACCACGCGGGCTACGTTTATAATGTGAGGAAGAGCGACTGCCGCCACCAAAACCACCTAGTTTCCGTTAGCATGTTTTCAACCAGTTGGTGCTCGTTACAGCTAAGAAGTCGTACCAAAAAAGCTAGATCTCGAGGAATTATGTTTGTCATAATTGCCTCCAAAGAGCGAACTTCGAGACGCATTATGCTTATGGTGATGATCACCTCCAAAAATGGTGCTTTTGGAAGAATTGTGTTTTCTGTCTCCACTACCGAAGACGGAGCCAGAGGATCGATGTCGACTGCTGCTTCGGTGGGATTTGTCGGAACGATGGTGTTTGGAGGACGCACCTGGCGCCCAATCCCCTATAGTGGAACTGCCGTCAAACCAACCCATTTTTGAAGCTATCGCAAAGTCAAGATCCAATCGACGACCCCTCCTCGTCAATTGTTTGCAATTGATAGTCTTGAAGCTGTGGGCACCACGAGGATTGAGGGTTCCTTGGCTCGTGCGGAGACCAGATCGACACTGTGAGCAATTGATGCAGACAATGAGATTGGAATTGAGTTCTGATTTATGAGCTGGCGGTGACGATGTGGATCGCAGAAGAGGAATTGGATGGAGCTTGAGTTTCGGAGCTGTGGGATTGGAGAAGTCAATGGGTAAGCTTTGGGGACCTTCACCGTCGCTGTGATTCGCGGGGTGGCTGGGGATTATCATGTACCCTACCTGGGTAAAGGTTCGGACGGTGATGCCTGAACGATTTTCTGCCTTATGATCAAGGTATAAAAACACGTGATCTTGAATTTGTCGCCCGATCGGGATTAGAGATGGTGGGGAGAGGCGAGAGAGGTTACAACTTCCTGCAAACTCTCTTCAGAGACTCAATATCGACGTCACGATGCCTCGATCAATACCCATTTCTACAGCGGTGATACCCCGCTTCCTCCTCCCTAGGCAAGGGTCATTATGGCTTCAAACAGCAAACGTTCGAAAGGTTACCACCAGGGCCCCCAAAGCTGCGCCCAAACCAAAGGGTCCCATAGTCCTCGAGAAACCTGCCAAATTCAATCCTCCTTCCCACCCACAACGAAGGGCTAAACCAGCACCAAGATATCCAGGCCCGAATCTTTCTGCGGAAGAGACAGCCCGGATGGCGACAAAGAAATACCCAAATATGATGCCATCAGAGGGAACTTGGGCGCATTGGTTCATCAACAATAGGACCGTCCATATGTATATAACTTTGGTAAGTATATGTTCGCTATATTGTGTGCCTAATTGTGCTAGGGACATTGCGTAACGAAGAGTTGCCAATTTTTCTCCCAATGAGTTTTGCTTTCTGCTTTCAAGAAGACTTGACTAATTCCACCAATAGTCTACGTTACTCGGTCTCGCTGGATTCGTCTGGTTCAGTAACTTCCGACGGAATTCCCCCTATACACATCTCCTCCCAGAAGGCAAAAACTGCTTCCTCCACCCATTTTCATCCATAAGCACCTTTTTCGAAGTCGTAAAATTGACGAGCGATTACAACACCATCCAAGTCATGGAAAGAAGGAAAGCAAAAGTCGAAGATGTGAGGAAGAGACACGAGTACCGAAAAGCGCACGGATTCGATATGGATGAAGGCTTTGGTGGCTGGACTGCTAAGAGTGATGCTCAGACTCTAGGGCCTGGAATTCTGCTCGGGGATGGAACAGCGGGCGAAGGGGCTACTTCTACGGATGGAGCTGCAGCTGGAGAGGAAAATAAGCAAGTGGCGAGGCAACCTAGGCCGCCAGTCAAGAAGTGGCTTGGTATTTGGTGAGCTCAGAGCTCTGAAGCTTGTAAAATAAGACCTCGCCTATTGTAAAATACGTGGAGATACAAATACGCCTCTCAGGATTGAGCTTACTCAAGGTGAGGAACCTTGCGTGTGCTTGAGCGGAGTCTGCCATGTTCCCCCCTCCTCTCCTCCCGCCTTTCCCCCCCTTTTGCGCCCTTTACATTCAGAAAGTAATGCTTTGCGATTATGCAACTAGCCCGAACTCTTTCGCGGGGTATATAATTTTCTCCCATCCCCTCAAATTTCACATCCTCATGTCAAAACCTCATACAACTTACCTCAGCCCTATGCACAGCTCTATCAAAGTATTATGTAGCTTTCTTTTGAATTCCTATCAAACATTGAGACGACACCCAACCTTCGAACTCCGGGCTCTTCCTACAGGGCTATACGTATACACAAACCTATATCAGGCTGGATCATGCTACTGGATATCACATGTTGGAGGATTTCGTAGAGATGGCTAGTAAAGAAATATTTAGAAGATGCTGTTATGTTGATGGAGAGTTACTTCCTGCTGGTTTTGAGAAAGTGATGTTACTTAAATACCAAGTACCCAATCAACAGATTTCCACGATTTGTCTAGTTAGTTAGAGTTTATCAACAATGAAGCAAAAATACAAATTTTGTTGCCGCGTGTTGGCGGAAGAATAGCTACCCTTGGATGACTGGTTCACCCTCGAAAGGATGATAAATTATTGTATTTGTAGTCCCTTGGAAGATGTGAATGCGATGTAGAGTATCAAGCTCATCTTCAGAGAGAGATAGTACTATATTCCGAATTTTTTCTTGTGGTTTTGAGGAGTGGAGGTGTTGTAGTGCGGAAAATCCGAGCCTTGAGGGTTCTTGGCATTATTGTTTGTGTTGTAGTTTTCTGGTGGGCTGGGGGTTTATCTATATGATATAGAGAGCAATAATTTAATGAAATTACTGTGTTTCGTTGGGCTAATGTCATATATATCTTGTTATAAGCTTTTGGCAACTTGGGAGTTTTGACAGGTTAGACGTCTAAGAATGAAGTTCCTTGATTAAAGTTCTTAGATGATGATTTATATTTCTCGTTGCGCGATGGCTTTTGTGTCTGAAAGTTTGCCCTAATCCTAGTAATAATTCCCTCTATAAAGTGAAACCTCCTGAGCCGGTAAATACGCTTAGGTATGTTTCAAGTAGCACAATAGCAGATGCGACTACAGCGTATATAACCCTCACTCTCAGAAGAACTACAATTTAATCACCATTCGCAAGCGCGGCAAGACGCTTCCCAAATACAACGCCCTCTCAAGAGACTGCTTCGCTCGCAGCCCTACTTAAAGGCCCCAAGGCCCAAGGGTTTGCTGTTGGGCTGAGCTGTTGGGTTGACGTTATGATGTTCCCCTTCATACAACTCAATGCTGCCCATAGAGTTCCGGACATGGAAAACAGAGTGGAATCTTTTAGGGTGATCAAAGAGGTCACTAACTTTAACTGTCTTGCAGACCTCTTGGGGGTAAAGACTTTCCGTCACTTAATT
The DNA here is from genome assembly GCA_900536445.1 of Hymenoscyphus occultus. Classification (NCBI taxonomy): domain Eukaryota; kingdom Fungi; phylum Ascomycota; class Leotiomycetes; order Helotiales; family Helotiaceae; genus Hymenoscyphus; species Hymenoscyphus occultus. Next base: position 295,603 of record UNPT01000003.1, read on the forward strand.
CCATCTGAACGTTGATCGGCTTACGAAAGCTCTTGCATTGTCGGATTTGTGGTTCTTGTCGAAAGTTTTTCTTGCGTTCGTATGGTTTTTATTGGGCGGCGCATTCGTCTTTCAAGTAGTCGGGGCTTAATTTTTTTGCTAGGCTCGCTTGCCTTGAGTTACGCCAATTTTGAGCTTATGGGCATTCTCACTTTACCAGCAGGACTGCTGGACAGTGTGTATCTCTGCCACTTCTTCACAACTTTCTTTTTGGTTCGAGGAAATTCTTCATCCCTCTTCTCTATATAAACGTCGCGATTCTAACACGTGAGTTGTTTAGGCACTTTGGTATTGAACAAGAAGGAAGGGTGCTTCACTTTATGGCTTTTGGATTCGTAGGCTCTTATTGGTCTTGGTATCGGATACGAAACGATGGGATAGTATACGGAGCTAAACCAAAGTATTATTATTTCTTTGTGGTCAAGAGAAGGTTGTACTTTATCTATTGTTTTTTCATAACAAAAACCAACAGTTATAACTTACTGTTGACCAAATAAATTGTTAGTGACCTGATATTATACGAGACTAGATCTCTCACATAGGCTTCTCTAATCTCATATAATTCTAGTTCAAAAATTTCCTTTTCCCTTGTTGCTCTATGTTTTCCGAGAATAACATAACACAATCTCTATACTCGGTCTATTGGCGTCCTTAGAAAGTCCACAAGGCGTATATATAGTACCGTGTGAAATAAGTTAAGAATAGCGTACTAAAATGCGTTTTATAGACGATATTAAGGACGATATTTTAATCTAAGTGAAATATCTTTTTTGTCTCTGTCTTTTAGTGGTAGGAATATTTTACCTCAATATCCTAGGATTAGAGTTTACTGGGCACTTGGCTCTGTGCGTGGACGGACTCCTGGACAGCCAAATATGGCCTATATAAAATACTATTCGACGATCTTGCTGCTTGTTATCGTCTCGGGAAACAGGCCTTGAGAAGATCACTTCGTTATCTAACATATTGATTGATGGAACTCAGGGGAATCATCCCTGGGCCACATCAAGTTCACGTGACGGATTCTAGAAATTCAACATCTGACGATTGCTTTCTTGCTACAAACTCTTGCTCGTACCCAGAACTGGTACTTGAAGGCCGGGAAATGGGTCTCAATTGAGACGCCCGACATCCTTTTGATAGACGTTGTAACTCTCCCAAAATCATGTCTACTACTATTCCGGGTCACCCCCTCTACTCAGAACTGCCACTTCCGCATCCGAAATCGATCAGACTACTAACGATTTCGCCGGGGACTGATCCTGAGCCAATTGAGCTTACTTTGGAGGTAGTCAACCTGGAGGAGAGACCGAAGTATTGTGCGCTATCATACGTGTGGAATCCCAAATCCGAGAAGTGGAAACACCCTGCGGATGCTCCCACTGATGTGATTTGCAACAAGCATCCCATGGTTGTAACACCAAATCTTCGCTCCGCATTATCCCGACTCAGACCACAATATAGCCGATTTTCGACTCTTCGAACTGGTATCCGGCCTCAAGAAAGTATAGAAGACACGATTGGACGGAGGATTTGGATTGACGCACTCTGTATCAACCAGGAGGACCTCGCTGAGCGAGGACAACAAGTCTCTTTCATGATAGACATATATGATCGCGCCTGCGAAGTGATTGTATGGCTTGGGGAAGATTTGTGGCTTAATTCAGGATGGCGCAGCCTTTCATGGACTAGAAAATTGCACAACCTCTGCCTACCAAAAGACCACCCGTTTCATTTGATCAAACGCGTTTTCAAAGTGGGTCAAGTGGCATTGGCACATGGAATTGGGGACGATGAAATGTTAGTGAATACACGGGGCTTGAAGGACAAGTTTCCGGCTATAGGAGACCCTGTCTGGAGTATCCTTCTTGATTTCTTCAAAAATGATTGGTTTCATCGCATTTGGTGTATTCAAGAAGTTTCAGAAAACACTCTCGTTACATATTTCATGGGTCCGACACAAATCTCTGGCGACGACATTGCACTGTGCTCGAGGTGGTTGATTCACAATGAGTATTTTATGGGACATGCCATTCGTCACCATTCGCCATCTCCATTTTTGAGCTTCACTCAAAAACGAACTCTTGACCAAATGATAGAATGGACGTCTCACATGAAAGCAACCGATCCCCGAGATAAGATTTTCGCTCTACTTGGGCTTTTTTTCAAGTGGTTGGAGAAATACGATAAGGCCAAGTTATTGGACGGGACAAAGATCCCATTCAACCCCGACTATTTCAAGTCAACCGCAGAAGTATACGGCGATTTCATACACTATTTCTTGAGGCTTCCCCTAGCCTTGAAAAAACAGCCGCTTACTCTCATTCTGAGAAGGCCCAATATCGTCCACGAGAACGTTTGCATTGATGAGCCACAACAATTTCCCTCTTGGATTCCCAGGTGGGACCAATCTTACCCTCACTGGTTTGGTTTTCTCGCTAGAAGACCAAGTGGCAACGCAAAACTCACAATTGGCGAGAAAAAAAGTTGGAGAGAGTTATCACTGCGGGGCTTTGAAATCTCACAAGTTGCTTTCATTGAACCGGAAATGCGTAGTTACTCCAGCATCGCAACGAACCGCCGTTTGGTTCAGCATCTCTTACTTGAAGTTACTGAGAGAACAAAAAGATATTCCGGACGACTTCAATTGGAAGCAGCTCTCATTTTTACACTTACAGGAGGGTGGCCATATAATTCTGAATTGAATGAAATCTACGGTGCAGAAGGTCTCGCTGAATGCTTGACTAATGAGCCAACGAGAGAATTTCCTTGGTGTTACAAATTCTTTACGACTAGTGACGGATATATGGGCCTTGGGGCCGGACCTATCAAGCTTGGAGACATGATCTGTGTTCTATATGGCGGAGGAGTCATGTATATTTTACGGCCAGCGGGAAATAATTATCTGTTTATTGGAGAATGTTATATACATGGGCTTATGGGCGGTGAGGCAATGAGAATGCTTGAAACCGGAGAAGTTAGAGAGCAATGGTTCAATTTGATCTAACGGCGAAGACGGATATTATCTTGTTTGGCATTGAAACTGTGTCTTGGTCGATTACTGGAGAGAGTCTTTCATAGTCAGGCTTCGTGGAAAATGTGATAGAGTCCTTATAGATGTAAACCTGTAACAGATATAAGATTGGAATGGCTATAGTGGTAGCTGTCTTCGCCCCGGAAAACTCATTTGGAGGAAGAGCCTCTGCAATTTGTGACTAAGATACAGTGTTCTATCATCTAAACTTTGGTTGAAATATGCGTCTAACAATATCTAAAATCGTCCTGTGAAGGGTCCATCAACTTCGTTGAAGGAGATCTAATTGGTAAACAACTTGATTTTGACGCCATTTTTATTCTCCACTGTCATCCGAAACCTCTCACTCCACGGCAGGGGATCTTCATTCTCAATTCTTGCGAACTTTTGTACCATCCTAACAATAATGTGAGCAGAATCGGTGAAAACCATCTGCTGCGCTGGGCATATCCGCGGACCCCCTGAAAATGGCAAGTCCTCCCATGTTGGTCGTAAGGTTTCCCATCTTTCAGGGCGAAATTCATCCGCATCATCACCCCAGAAATCTCTGTCTCGGTGTAGAACATGATAATTTAGGACAACATTACTACCTCGGCGGACCAGTACAGGAGATAAGCCATCAGTACCGCCGCCTGATGGTAGAATTGTATCCTGAAGGCAAACTCGTCGAACTATGCCGGCATTTGGGTGTAAACGAAGGCCTGAGTAAAAACTGGTCAAATTGAAACTAAGGAATACAAATTACTAAAAAGAAAGGATGGAGTATACGTACTTTCATTGAATACATGTCGTAAATATCTCATGGACTTGAGCAACTCGAAGCTAATAGGTTGCGAAGCAGTCGTTCTGAGAATCTCTTCACGAAGCTTGTCCCAGCATCTCGTATCACGAGACAAGTGGTAAAAAATATCACTAACAGCAATACCCGTTGCATCGTGTGCTGGAATAAAAATATGAAGAAGTTGATAGCGCAGGTCTATCGGATCTTGTGTTTCCTTAGTCATCTCCTCCAAGAGTACGAATTTCTTCTGTTGACATTCTTCCTTCTTTGAGTCCATAGAAATGCCTCTTGCGATCAATGCTGATAAAACGTGATTATCAATGTATTCATGAACTGTCTTGAAAGCTTTCTTCCATTCAAGATCTCGTCCACGAATAAATTTCAATTTGCCAAGCATCATTCTTGCACCAAGACCACTCATAGAAATGTCAAAGGCCCTCAAGAATTCCGACGAATCGAATGGGGGATTGGGTGTTTGACAATCCACCAACTTTCCAAAAATGAATTCTGTAGATATATCAAGAAACTGAGGCGAAGGATGTTAGTACGAACAAGGGGAGTCATTCTTGAAAGATAGGTTTGCACGACATACCAAGTCTTTCAGTAATGGCTGCAGATTCACAACTGAATTGTCTTTAGGGATCCGATCTAGGAACCTATTGACATGCTCATCCAAGGACTCAAAATTCGATATTTCAGATCTGGCGAAAGTGGGCCGAATGAGGGCCAGACTCCGTTGCCATATTTCACCATCAGCCGTGAAGATTCCTTCAGCCATGAATGAACCTCCTTTGTTTGTGGGCTTCACTTTGACTTTGCCGAAGTTTTTGAAAGAAAGTGCGAGAACTGTTTGTATGTTTCTTGCTTCACAAGTGTTAAGGGTTATTGTTCCCCAAGAATTCACTTCGAATGTCTTTCCGTACGTGTCGAATAGGTTTTGATTCGTCTCCAACATTCTGCCTTCCTTCATCGCTTTTCCCATTCTGAAAAACAGGTCTAGTCCGAAGACCGGGTCCTTATGAGGATATTTATTTGGCTTTGAGCACCCATTTTTTCGTTCGGCGCGAGCAATCGAAAATCTGTGACTGACGTATTTGGAAACTAACGTGAGAACGATTGCTGCAATCGTGAGAACCAGAATTTGGAAGGTTGTCATGATTTCTTTTTTCCAAGACAGCAAGGAGAAATAGAAGCTTGATTTTAGTCAAGCAACAATTTCTAAGGGTCCGAAACTCAAAGGTTATGCACGCGAGTTGGTCTTGAGTTGGTTGTCCATTTTGGGCGACGCTGAGGTGGGTCGAATATCGCCTGCCAATCTTGTGCAAAAACAAAACACATGGCCTCATAATTTCCAGTTGATCTTTCGCTGCAAATAGAAAGATACCATTGAAGCTTGGATTGTGAACGTGTTTTATACCAGGCGTAACAACCTCTATAAAGGCTAGTGATATTTGGTGAAACCGACTATAATCTGGCACATGATCATCTCTCTCTTTCCAAACTCCCCACCTTTTACTTTACGGCATTACAATGATAACATCATGCAATATTTCTGGTATGATTATTTACCGAACCACTACAACCAAAGATAGCAATATTTGAGGCCGCCTTACCGTCTTACGAAGTTACGACACAAGAATACGTTGGATATCACTGTGTGCAGCTCCGAAGAACGAAACTACTTCTCAGTTCATAACTATATCTCAAAACGAAGTATTGTAAAACAGGCCGGTAAGCCACGAAAAGAGTCCTTCAGTAACCCAATTTGGTTAGACGCCTGAATCTCATGGAACGGGACTCGGTCAATTGCTTGTTATAACAAGCCTCGAACGATTCTCAACACTATGTAACTCACCAAACCGCAAAGCATCCAAACATGAGTAATCTGTATAGAGCTCTTGATTCGACAGCAGCAGATCTTCCGATAGCAAATCCTTCAAGTAATCAGTTTAGTTTGGATCTATTGCCCCCTCATGAGATGGGTTCCTCGATAGTGGTTAATAATAGAAGGGACCAAGTCGTCAAGTTACTACTTTCTATGGTCTGTCGGTATTGAACAAGTATAAATAACTCCTCGCCTGATAATATCTGGTCGATCTTGACGACAAAAGTACTTGAAAACGTTCTCTCAAAGCTAAAAGTTTCTTTTCAAATCGACAGTAGCAATTCTCCCGGCACTATAGAAGGCAACGAACGTGTTTAATTCAGATGAAAAGAAACCCGAATGTTGACATTCATCCGCTTTGCTGCTAGTTTGAAAAGAAAAACAAATTAGCACCGCTAGCTATAATCAACATGGATATATAGGCACGTCATCGAACTCGTACAGAGTCACGGTTCGGCCGTAACTTTATGTTGGTCTACTACTCTTCTTCTAACCCTCGGTTCACTGGGCGAGTTTTGTAACAGGGCATGGAAGGTGAGCTGGTGGTGAATAGTTGTTCTTGCTAAGCACCAAAGAAATTACGAAATATTCGTAGTAGATGGACATGCTAGACATTTGTTTACTCATCTATACACTATCCCTAGAGTCAAAACATATATAGTAAGCATAGATCCTCATATAAAAAGTAAAACAAACCCCCTGTCGCGGAATTACTAACAATTCTTTCCCATTCTGAAGTTAAATTGTCAGTCACGAAGTATCTATTCAACCCCTTTTTTGGAGATTTTTTACCACCAGGGAATGTTATAAAACCCAGCTCCAGTTGCAAATATATTGAGAAAGGTAAATATACACACACCTCCAAGATTTCGAGTCGATGTGGCTTCAACTACGCGGGAAGCACAGCAGTATTGGAGAACATCACTTCCGCTACAGATGAAAATGTACCTAAAAGATCCCTTTGCAGCCTAAAATGGGTTATTGCCTCATTGTTATTCTTCTTCCTCCGAACAGACCCACAAATTCAACAGCATGTAAATCTTCGACAATAGATCCTTGGATAGATTTACTTTACTCAGATGAGAGTATCTGATATCAAATAAACATATCGTATTCTATAACGTGGGCTCTGATCACGGATGCATCTTGTAAAATGATAGAAGGATATAGAATACTATACTAATGTAGTTACATGAAAGAATGACCTTGCTGGCGCCATTTCTTGGCTTTTATTCTTTTCATTCATTGTAAGTGGGGAAAGATCCACTTTTGAGATGCGGAAGATAGGCAGTTGGTGAATACATCTGTTTATTGATTGCTAGTGAAAGTACGGTTTAATGTAATATTAAAAGGAACTAGGCTGGGAATCTTCTTAACATGCCAGCCGCTTGATTTATAGATAGCTAAGTTAATAAATACGTCCTTTTATACTTATTCAGATTCCATTCTTTACTAAACTACACATTTCTCTCCTGACGTCCATCTAAATTTTTGTGTAGAGGATTAGTACTGTAGCGAGGAAGATACAAATAACCATGTAAATAGAAGTACTCGAAAAAAGCCTCAGCATTGGTCACCGGAATAGTAGAGCAACTCTGGATACGTCTTATCCCGTTGAGAGGGAAAGGGTTAAAAGCATGGCATGTTTACGTAAATACTCATAATCCTCTTTATTGGATTACTATCAAGATATACAAGTGGAATCGTAGTAACATTTTGACAAAGTCATTCACGGACGATGAGAATACCGATCAGAACCCAAACAAAGACATGTGATTTCAAATAATGTAGTACAGAACGAGCACTTCGTCGCGGCATATATAATTGCGAAGTATTTGAGTAAACTTGTTCCTGTAATATGTCAATCGACCTCTCTAACGATGACATCGGCGATGGCGAGAGTGACTTCCCACCTCTTCCTCCAGATCCAAAATGCGAAGGGCTGCGATGAACCGCGCTATATCAACCTTTAAAACTTCATGTTACTTCTGATCATGAAATTACTCCCGCACTTTACCTTTCATCCGAACGTACTCCTCTATCCGACAGTGCGAAATGTAACGATGACAAACTTTATCACAAGAGTTATTAGTTCAGATGACTATTATCTTAAAATAAGCTGTCTTTTAACTTGTGCACAATCAAATTTCCAACCTATACAGCAACGGGACATTTATTCGTGGTTACGCGGAACGATATCTGGTGCCCATACCACGCACATCAGCGATATTGGTTGAATTGGGGATTTGTTGTCTTCTAAATCCTTAGTCCTCGGAGGAAGTTTTATATCGGTACAGAGACGAAGGGTAGAAGGAATGTAACGAATAGATCTAGTGGGGAAAGTGAATATTAATCCTCCTTGCAGGTTCACCTCTAACTCTTGATTTTGAATGTTCCTGGTATGGAAAATGACTTGTTATTTTCTTGGGGCATTATATAGAGAGTAGGTAGCCAAAGTAGGTTGAGGGTATACCGTGTATATATTAATCTTGAAAACGCCGTATAATATGCTTATCCTCAGTATCGTCATAATGATAGTAGCCCTTTAAAAGACATCTAGTTTTATACTCTTAGTAGAGACCGAAGTATCGATACGAACCGAACTCTTCATATGACAGGAAGACCTTAATATCGCAATGTTAATGCATAGATTCCTTATCTACGTTTTTTTGATAAATCAAGAAGCATTAACAGAAGATCATGTACAAATAAACGCACAGGATCACGCCACGAAAGCTAACTCAAAAAGCACTATCTGAAACATAAATAACCAAGTAAATACTTACTACTAATCACAGTGAAATGAGAAAAGCCCTTTGGTTAGTTCAAATCGTTTACTACTCCCAGATACCTAAGTTGTAAGAACTAAGCAAAACACCCAGCGTTTCAAAATATCCAGGCGAATTCACGACTTCCACAAACTTTAGGAGTGAAAACCCAGAGAACTTATATAGCCCAAAAGATACAATAGAAAAATCACTTGAGCTATATAAGTAAAGCATTCCAAAGAACTCAATGCCCAATACTTCTCTATGAGCTACAGCATCACAATAAAAATCCCGCATCCCTCAACTCTTACCACCGACAAAGTCTTGACTCTTGTTCCATTTCGACCTCCCTGTGAATATCCGCGTGTTTGGTTCCTAGAGCCGTTTAACCTCTGAGGAAGAAACGGATTCGCATTACACACAGACCTGTTGGATGTTGTGGCTCTTATTGTGATTATGTGCTACGACATACTATTGTAACATGGCTATATAGAAATACTTGAATGCTTAATTTACGTGATCTAATATGTGTGATGTCCCTACACTTCTCCATCCAAATCCTTCTTCTACTCGACAGCACCAATAAAAACGACGGTAAATCTTCACACCAGCGGTCTTTCATTCAGATGAAGTTACCCGTTTCGAAAGAAGCTGCGTGGGAAGATTCCACCTTTCATCGGTGTTAGCTTCTTATCGTACTTGATGGTAATTAAGCTCACAGGCTCATGTCTATGTTGGTGGCGCGCCGCTTCATGAGAGTTTCCGTGTCAGCGTGTACTCATATTTTGAAGAAGGTTACTATGCGTGGAAGTGAGGGTGTTAAATAGTTGAATATCGATGAGGGATTAGGATAAGGATATAAGGAAGACCAGATTCTTTCTCCAGTATTATATCCGTATAAAGAAATCACTCACTCAAAACACTTTGAGGTTCTGGCATAAACCTGATTATTCACTCTTCCATCCACAACTCTATCTAAAATAAACGGTAAAAGACAAAAATGCCACCTATATGCCACTCATTTTTTTTTATGTATGTTTTATATGTAAATTTGATGAAAATAGAGCTTGTGGTATATCTGTCGCAAAAAGGTCGCATTTCTGTCGCTTAATTTTCAATTCCTATATATCCTAATAGCCTCGAAAATAGTGAACCGCTAGCCTATTTGCTAGCGTGCATTCTCGATTTCAAGCAACCCTCACCTAAGTATAGCCTCTACAAATAGTCCTACAAACTTTAGTATATAGCACTTGTTTCGCAAGAAGGATGAGGCTTAATAATAAAAAAGCAAAGGCTAGGATAAAAGTATTAGGTTGATTCGATTACGTACAAGGATATCGCTCAGGAGTAAGTAATTGAGGCAAACAAACAAGGAATCGGGCGAATAGAGGCTAATAAAACCAGGATTTATTAGGGAGTACTAGGCTTAACCACTACCAAAATCGACAAGAATTGGCCTACGAGGTATCAAGAAATAGCGAGTAGTTAGCTAATTTACTTTGTTCATTATTTTTGTAGTGCCTGCTTATAAAATCTGATGAAGAAACAAAATCGCTATACTAATAAAAATACCACCTTTTCACGACAGAAATGCCAACTTTTTGCGACAAAAATGCCACCAACGATATAGACATTACTTTACTAGTCATTTTACGAGTAAACAAGTGACATGGCACATAGGTGGCATATCTGTCGTTATGAATTAATTAGGTGGCATTTTTGTCTTTTGCCGTGAAATAAATTCAAATTCCTATTTCAGATCCTAAACCAAAACCCTCATACTATTTTCCTACTACTCAACTTCTCCACTATCCCAGCACCGCCACCCCCCTCGTTTCACCCCCCCTACCCCTCCCCTCATTCAAACCCCCCAAAAACCAAATCCCTCAACCCATCCCTTCCCCTTCCCTTCCCCAAATCATCAATATCCATCCATCTCATCACCCTAAAAACCAGATACCACCCACCCGCAAATCAGCAAAAAAAATAAAAAATCGCTTCATGTAAAGAAATGCAGAAAGGGTATAAATACATAACCCACCACACCACAACATTCCACAAACAAACCTACAAACCTCCGAACGAACTAAAGCAAGTCTGAATTCTCCCATCGGTACTTATATCAAGGACCCCTCTTCACTCACTCAAAGAACACCAACCATCCTCACAAAACAAAATATCTCATTCCAACCCTCTCCCATATATAGTAACCACTAAACTGAACTCCCCAACTAAACATTCCACTTTCGACACCAGCAGATTTCTCGACGGTAAACACTTCAACTATTTTTCCAAACGAAACCCAATCACCACCCTTTCAAATCACAATCACGAGGTTTCTCAAAGAACCCCTTTCCGTATCATTCGTCACACTTCTAATGTACTCGAGTAGAGGGATGAGTGCCCATCGCCCGCACCACCAACGCAATATATCTCCTCACACTATTGTGGGGTTTTCTGGTCCTTCAATCTTCCAGTCGCTTGATGTTTTTATAGCTGTACTAAGCGTTGGATAGAAAGTAGCTTAGGAAAACGTTTTCTATTACGCGACACTTAATACTAGTTCTCATCTCGCGGCTGTTGGTTAGGATAGAATTTACGTGTTTGGTTGTTAAGAGGGGAGAGATCTTTGGGCGTGGTGTGTTTGATTTTTATCTAGGATATTTAGAGGTGATGGGATGTTTGGTTATGGATGGGGTGGTGGAGGATGTTGTTGGAGACTTGTGATTGGAGATGGGTAGGAAGGTGGTGGGAGTATGTTTATTTGTTGGAATGAGCAGAATATCCATTTGTCAGCAAGATTTGTTGTCTAGATAGAGAAGTTGAAAGCCAATTGATAACTTTTTATCCGGTTTGGAGGAATGTGTGACACGAGGTGGGAACATCGAGGAGAGATGTTGGTCAGTATGATCGAAATACGACAAGAGCGCTGTGGTTTTGTAGAAGTTGATTTGAACAGCATTCTTCTATTCCATCCTGATGTCTATTTTATCTATCCGATTACAACGCTCTAAATGACAAAATTGGAGAAACAACATCCTATGCCTCCTCAGGCCAGACATTGTACCCAAAAGTATCCTTCATATTAACAAATCTCGACTTCCGTCCCTCAGCAACCTTGTTGACAGCAGCAAAATCCTCGTCGCTCAAAGTGATCAATTTGGCATTGCTCAAGATTCGCGTCGGGTTGGAGCTCTTGGGAAGAACCGCATATCCCCTCTTCAAACCCCAAGAAATGAGGACCTGAGCCAAGGAGACACCATTCTTGTCCGCGATCGCATTCAAATCCTTGTTCGTCGAGACCTTTTCACCGGTGCCTGGAACCTGGTCTTGCGATCCTAATGGTGAGTAGGCGACGGGAATGATGTCTTTGGAAAGACAGAATTGGATTAATTCGTATTGCGGCAGGAAAGGATGGATTTCGATTTGGTTGACGGTTGGTTTGACCTTGGCGAACTTGAGAAGTTGTTCGATCCCCTTTTCCGTCCAGTTGGACACACCAATCGATTTTGCCAAGCCCTGTTCGTAAAGGGACTCCATTGCTCGCCATGTTGGTTCGGGGTTCTCGGTTAGGTCCTTTTTGATTATGTACTGGTTATATCGGTTAGCAACAAATCAGAATCTGCGAAAATATGCAGTGTGCAGGGTAAGGAAAATTGCGTAAGTACCTTTCCATCTGCTCCAATTTTCACGGTGTTATCCTCGTTCTTCTCGGCTGCTATTGGCCAGTGGACGAGGAACCCATCCACATACGGGGTTTGCAGCATCCGCAGGGAATCTTTGAGACTCCATTCCACGTCCGCTGGTTCGTGAAGGTGATTCCAGACCTTGGTGGTGATGAAAATGTCTTCTCGCTTGACGTTAGGGTTGTTGGATAGGAATTCTCGCATCCCGGAGCCGACTTCCTCTTCATTTTGGTAGAACCAGGCACAATCGAGATGTCGGTACCCGGCATTGAGGGCTGCGACTACTGCTCTGTGTGTTTCTCCCGAACTTCCCTCGCTTGCGAATGTTCCAAATCCCAACGAAGGCATGGAAACGCCATTGTTGAGCTTCAGGATGGGGCCTGTAACTGCTGATGCTGCCATTCTTGTGGATATGATGTTACGTTGAGACTTGGGAATGTTTGATGTATCGGCTTGGATGCGGAAGGTCGATGTAGGAGAGAACTGGTATCGTATGTTGCCGTGCGAAAGTTTGAAAGTGGGGTAGAAATTAGGAGAAAAGCTTTTAGAGCAAGATGCCTCTTGGGTGTCGTGTAGAGTTAACAAATCAGGTTGGGAAAGTATATCATATCAATTGTTGAATTGCATCTATGCCAGGCTGCGCTTGCGTCGGCTGCAATGTGAAAGAAAAAGTTAGGGTTATCATACTCTGGCGACTCCGTACATGATGACGTCTTGGAGAGGAGGGGTCCATCCGTTGAGCACATTTTTCTCTGCGAATCGAAGCACTTTCTGTAATATTATTTGTACTCTGTAAGAGGGGCAGGACTCTGGAAATATGAAGTGGTGGGGATTAGCATGCACGCTTCCAAGAATTTGTTGGACCCTGAAAAGGGACCCTGGACTCGTGGTGGAGTTTTGCCCACAAGAGGTGAGGTCGGAGGTCACCAATGATATCTCTTCGGGCCCAACGTCGGAAGTACCGGAGAAGTACCGGCAGCCTGGCTGCGAAAGCTTAGTCAGCTATCCTGGCCATCTTATCTGCCGCCCCACCGGTGCTTGCGCTCTTGGCGTCTGGGCCTTCTGCCCTTCCCGCAGCGGAAGAGTCGACGGGCGGGCATCGGGCATGGCGCAAAATGAGGCTCCCAGCCAGCCGCACTAATTTTCGCACTTCACTTGATATCTTTGATGGGCGGAGGAAAAAGTCAACCTCTGCCTCTGAATCAGACCTGGACCTCGTACATACCAAAAATCCTTATTAAATGAATCGCTGCCTATAATGGAGCCCTCTTATCACTCTCTGCCCTAGCAAACTTTGTGTGGCTGCCCTAGCCCTAACTTCCCAGTTTTGACTCCTGGTGAGTTGGGTCTGCCAACTTTTGATACCGGTAGACTTTGAGCTTCGTTCGATGTGACGGCATCGCACTGTACCTCCGTAGCCCACCACGCCCACGAACCGGCAACAAGCTCATCGGCAACGGCCAAGGGCAACACGAATAAACTCAATTGGTGTCGACACGGTGGATGTGGGTGTGGACCCAGCTCAACGGCGATACCGCGGCAAACCTCAGCAGGAAGTGTGGAAAGTCAACGTCACACTGGATCAACGAGAGGATCAACGAGAACGCGTTGCGTGGATACACTCGTTCACCGACCCCTCCTCAGCCTTCCAAACCCACCCCCAGGTAGGGAATGAAGGAATGAAGGGTCCGTCCGTATCTGACCTTTGGCGTCAACCCGTTCGTGCATGTCCTGACCGGGATTTAACGAAGCACCAGATCTCCACCTTTTCTAGCCCGGGCATCGTTTTTCGGGTGTATTCCTGGTATATTCCTGCAAGGCTTAACCTCTGCATGCTCTCGGATCCGCTTTTGATACAGCATTTTCTCACCGTCACCAAGTATACTGGAGCCTTGCGTTTCAACACCAACTCGGAACCAGAGGAGAAGGCTCTGGTGGAGCCTTGCATGAGATGGTAAGGATACGGGTTGAAGACGACGAGTAATGGATTCACATGTCCCTGTTATGGTCGGCAGAGTGACGCTGCAGTTTGAATCGTCTTCCTAAGTATTCTCTAGCTTGCTTTCATGGCCTTCTATTTTTGCTCACCTAAATATATACAGAGCCAGAAGCCCACCAGTGACTGATTTTCATTTTACTTGCTATCTCCAAAACCACAACTTCATTGCAACCCCTTCAGAAGTCCTTCTACTGATCACTAATTCTGTTCAAAAAGCCATCAACCTATACATCAAGATGCCTGCCTTCGAAGATAAGGTTGAGGAAGCTGTCATCAGCCCAAAACAACAACACTACAACCATGACCTGCCAATTCCTGGCGACCATCAATATGGAGCCGTCGAAGTTCCAGCAAGCAAATCTCAAGTAGCTGACACCGACAAGCTGATGCACCACATGAGCTTGGGAGACCTTCCCGCCAGCGCAGGACGACCACGTCTCAACTCTCGCAACAGCTTTGGAGCTTCATTACCCATTCCTCGCTCCAAGCGTCAATCACGACTTTCATCCGTCACAGGTCCTGATGTCAAGCAAAGTAGACCTGGGATGCCTCCCATTCAACCAACCCGGGAAATCCTCTCCTCCCAAGTTCAGGACATCCATTCCGCAAAGACTAAGGCTGCTAAAGATATGGCTTTTGCTTTCGACATTGATGGTGTCTTAGTTCATGGCGATCGCTTGATCCCAGAGGGACAAAGAGTTCTTGAGATCCTGAACGGTGATAATGAGCTTGGTATCACCATCCCCCATATCTTCCTCACCAACGGATCCGGAAAGCCCGAAGCTGCAAGATGTGCACAACTCTCCAGAATTCTCAAGAACCCAGTCTCTACTGAACAATTTATTCAATCACACACCCCCATGTCCGCTCTTTCCGAGTACTACGAGACCGTTCTTGTCGTTGGAGGAGAGAACTACCAATGTCGTGAAGTCGCCAAACAATACGGTTTCAAAGACATTGTTGTTCCAAACGACATCTACGCCGCAAACGAAACCATCGCTCCACTTAGAGAGCACTTCACCGCCGAACAGCGTGCGACTTCATCACCACGAGACTTTTCCAAAGTACGCATCAATGCCATCCTCGTATTCTCAGACTCCCGTGACTACGCTACCGACCTACAAATCATCATCGATCTCCTTCTCTCCGAGGACGGTGTCCTAGGAACCAAGGCCAAGGACCCAACCAAGAAGCAAATCCCCATCTACTTCTCCCAAGGAGATCTCCTCTGCCCAACTGAACACCCAATCCCCCGAATGTCCCAGGGAACTTTCCGTATCGCACTTGAGGCCATCTATAAAGCCCTTACTGGTAAAGAACTCGAGCGTGTCGTCTACGGAAAACCAGAACTCGCCACCTACAAGTACGCCGATGAGATCATGACTTCATGGATGGACACCATTCATAACGAGGAGAAGCTCCCCAAGAACATTTACATGATTGGTGATAACCCTGCGTCCGATATTACTGGTGGTAATATGTATGGATGGAATACTTGTCTGGTTCGCACTGGTGTTTACCAGGGTGAGGGCAATGATGATGAGAACCCCGCCAACTTTGGTGTTTTCGACAATGTTCTCGAGGCTGTCAAGGCGGCGCTGAGAAAGGAGATCAGCCCCGACTTCAAGTTTGAGTGGAGTGATGCTATGAACCCCGTTACTGGAGACAAGTCTGCCTCTGCTATTGAGTAGATCAGTGATACGGAATGTTACGAATTTTCTTGGTTAGCGTAATTCGGACTTTCGTTTTAGATGGAAAATATGGATGGATATATAGATGGTGTTCTCTTTGGATTTGTAGGGATGGCGTTTCCATCCCTCGTGGTGGCTCGATTTATCTGATCTCAAAATTGAATTTATTTGTTTCTTGGTTAAGCTTAGGAGTTTTCTCGAATGGTGATTTATTGTTGATATTGTTATTCGTCGTTGCCCCAGGTGAGATGTGTTATGCCTCATGCGTGTTGTCTTTTCTGTTTTGTTTCCGTGAATGGAATGAGCAATGATGCAGATGCTTCTCTCCCGCTACGATGATTCGCACCCCTAATGTCTTTCCTCCATCATAGAACTCCTGCCGTTATATTCGTGCCGTCTTTGCCGTATGTGTTGGCTTGCAGTGAGCTAGTTCAGTTCCGTTCTGTTCGGATCTGCGAGTCTGCATATGTACAGTACTGCACCATTGCATTCAAGTGGAGATGAATGAATGGGTCCTGATATCTCCCCGAGACTTGTGGTACTCTCAGGGTACTGTATTTTGATTCCCTGCATACGATATGATGTCTCCACTGACGATGTCGCTTCTAACTCTGAGAAGCTGCAGTAAGCTTCCCCATGGTCTTTTGTTCCTGTTCGTTTTGCGAGCTGTAGATTCTCGAATCGAGCGGTGTAAGTGACTTCCTTAAGCGGGGTGTGAAGATTATGGTCATGAGGTGTTGGTGTATGCATTGTGTTTTTGTGCGTCAATTGTCTGGTGGCTTTGATGGATGGATGGATTCGAATATCTGCTTCGGAAGTACTTGAGGAAGTTGAAGTGATGTTTGACCCACTGGAGTCTTCGTTCACAGGGGATTGTTTCTGCTCCATCTTAGGACACATATCGCGTTGCGAGGCTTTGGTGATCCAGTGTATTTGTCTCCTCTTGTAACAGAACTCACTTGAAGACTTGAGAGCAGAAGTCTTGGCAAACACAAATTTTCTTCACAACTGCGCTAAGTACTTGAGTATAAGTGAATAATAGTACTGCCAAACTGAGCTACGAGATTACTGTGTATTGTTGATTAGCTGAATTTGATATTGCGACGCGTTATTTTTAGAATTCATTGAGTGGCACAGTCGTTTGAGATTGATATTGCGAAATGGATGGTGAATTGTTTGTTTTGTCGTTACGAGAGACAAGAGACCATGTTGGGTGCAGAGGGTTTGATGGGTTGTGTTGGTGTGTCATTGAGTAGAGACAGGTTTGTACGTGAGATTTTGGGGTACGATGTCTGGAGATGATGTGTGGGTGGATGGGGTTGTTTGCCTGCTTTCTCTTGCTTTGAGGCTTCTTTTAGCTGGGCTGAATGAATGATCTTTAGTCAAGCTGTATTCAAAATTGTCTGCATTGATTCATAAGATAATACTACAAGTGTTATTCTATGGCAATGTGCTCTATTGGCATTGCAGCACAAAAGTGCGCTACCATGAGTCTGTCGCAACGTTTGTCTGTAATTTTACTTTGATATCATTAGGAAATTAGCAGATGAGATCTGCATGAAAACTTACCCAAAAAGGGTAAGGTTATCTCCCCAAAGCCGACAGATATGTGCTAAATTGCGTGATTTTCCAGATTCACCTCCCCCCTATCTTCACTGCCAACGCTCGCTTAATCCAATTGGTCAACACTTTTCCAAAGCATTCCAGCGCAGCACACACTAGCGTCCCCAGGTTCAAATTTAAATACCCCCAGACTCCCACCATCCTGGACATCTCGGAGACAACTTCGGCTGCACATCCTGCGATATTTCTCTGGTTGGCCCTTTTGCTTGTTTGAACTCCTCTTTGCTTTGCGATATCCCTCCGACTGGTTGCATCAACTCCACGCAGACCTTCCTCGCCATGCCTACCCAAATACAATGGCGACGCCATATGCAGGGCCAGGGCCAGACATTTGTCTTCAACATTAGATTACCCGCAGTCAAACCGGTATGTCCTTTATTCCTTCCTCCACCACAACCATCCATCTTTCCATCTTTCCATCCTTCCAAACATCCACTTCTTCGCAGATCAACCACCTTGCTCGCCTTTTGTTAATTACCAGCAGCTCAACATTCCCTGGATTGAATCAGCATACATGGCAGGCTTGGAAGCAGATATGGATTTTCAGGACGCGTTTCTTCTCGCGACTCTCCAGGAAGGTATGTCGTCCTCACGTTCAAGATAGATGGTAGCATCGCCATCTCCGCAAATTCAGAACATCGAAACTAACGCGCAACAGGTCAAAATGGCGAGCCTGATGGAGATGCACCTTGTGCTCTCTTGCCGCCGCTCCCTGTTGCCCCCGTTCGTGAGGTAGCAGGTGATGCCATGGGGTATGGCGCCGCGGGTGCGTCTGCCTCCCTGACTAGAGAGTCAGTACCCGAGATGGGTGGAGGTGTAAAGCCTCTCGACTCGACCTTGCCTTCCGTCGTCGATGCCGAGAGTCTGGCCAACGCAGTCAAGGCCAATCCACAGCGTGTGTTCACGGCGCTGACCAACATTGCTTGGGCCCGTGACGACGCGGAGGCTGCGTTGGCTGATATGGCCACTACTTGCAACGATCTTGAGCTCGCGAGGGCTCAGATTGCTGGCTTGGACAGCCAGCTTGACCAACTCCATCTCGAGTACAGCGAGGTGAAGGACGATCTCCGAGCGGAGAAGGGCAACCTTCGTCTCGCCGAGGAGAACGCCCAACATGCCATTGATGACCTCGATGGTATGAAGAAAGACATGGCGGCTCAGAAGCAGGTAAGATATCAATCTTCACACATCCCAACGACCCCCTTCCTTGATCACTCTTCACTTCTATCATTCTCCATATCAAAGCCAATGCTGACCTGTTCACCTCTAGGCCTTTGAGCGGCTCGACTGGGGCATGAAGACCAAGAACAAGATGTTGTTCAAAATAATCAATTATTATGAACATCACATCGTTGCTCTTGGTCTGGACCGCACCTATTCAGTCCTGGCCGCTCACCTGCCTCAGACCGCCATGATCAAGTCCATTGATCCCGCAGCCCAGGAGGCCCTTCAAGATCCGTTCCCTCTGTTCCCACCCGGGACCAAGAGCTACACGGATGACTACGACGGTGCTGCTGCTGGTAGCAAGGGCAAGGGAAAGGAGGGTGGGATCCCCATCCCACCACCACCTACCTACGCCCAAGCTGCCACCAGCACCAAAGGCAAGAAGGGAAAGAAAGGCAAGAATCCTGGTTCGAGTGCCAGCTCGGTCTCTGGTGGAAACGATCTTGCTGCCTCAACTAGTTCGCTGCCTGCCAGACCAGGTTCGGCCGCCAACTTCAATCCTGGCGCAGTAAGTTATCTCGACCTCACCTTTGCATCTGCATCCATCTAACACTTCTAAACAGCAATCTTTCGTCCCGACCAGCTCCTCACCCAAGCCGGTCCCGGCAGCAATTGCCTCATCATCCAAGTCGGCACCATTCGCATACTCGTCCAACACCGTTCCCCCCATCCCAGGGCTCGGTGCACTAGATGTCGTCCCAACCGAGCGACCAAACCTTTGCTACACCATGCCACCACCAATGCCGCACCCAGGCCACCCCTACAGCGGCGCAGCACTCATCGGACAATCCGTGTTCGAAGCCAGTCGAATCGACGAAGACAGCATCAAATTCCTCATCTCTTCTCTCCCCGAGAGCGTCCGCAACATCTGTCCCATCTCCATCACCTGCAGCAGCAGCATCTGCACCGTCCCGGGCTGCAAACTCCAAAAGGTCTGCGACGAGTTCAACGACGAGACACTTCCTCTTACCCACACGTGCTCGATTCAACCCTGTCCCTTCGTCCACATGTATCGCACCTGCGAGCAAGAGATTAATGGTGCGGGTCTTGGTTGTCAGGCTTGGATGGATGTTCAGAAGTCTCGCGCTGGTAATCTTACACAGTGTCATTCGCATGCGCATCCTCCTATGATCCATGCTAGTTCTGCGCGTCAAGCTGCTGGTGGTGATCGTCTTACTGAACGTCGCGATATGCATGTTGCCAAGCGCGCTCATGCTGCTATCTGCACCGCGGAGGAGAATGAAGCTCGTCGGCTGCTCTTCCAACTCATTGATGTTCATCGTCTGGGTCGGTACTTGGGATAAACAACATTCTCAAACTTCGAGCTTCTCAAACTTCTTCGAACTCAACTCCCCTCATCTACCTGGCTTGGCATACCATACCTCTTAGCTTCATCACCCTGTCGCTCAACCACCTCTACAACATTCCTCCACCATAATACGGAAATCTGGGTACCAACAAACAAACCTTGGATGAATCACGATCTCAAAACCTTCTACACTTTTTCTTCTTCTTCTTCTCTTTTCTTTTGTTTTGTTGAGGGGATAACGATGTATGATGTATGAATGATGAGACATGGTGAACATGATCTTTGCGATGGCGTTTTTTGCTCTTTTTTTGTATTTACCGCGGATACCCATACTCCCTTTGAGTTTGTCTTGTGGAAATATGAGGGGTGGTTGATATGATGGGATGGGAGTGAGTGAGAGTCTAGTATTGAAATTGAAGGGATTTGATTTGTGACTTGTGTGTTTGTGATTTGATTGATGTGATGTGATTGATGATGATTATTACTTGAATGCGATCTGGGGGTGGGTATCGTGATCTGACGAGTTTTCGTGGGGTGAAGTACTTGGGTGACAACTATGCATACTACCAAGTCCTCCATCGACTACCCACAACCTACCATATTCCACTTTACGCATCTCATTCCATCTATCCCTCCCCATCCTTCCACCAAATATCCCAACCACCTCACCTCAACACTCCATCCCTCATCACCTTCAAGTCTGAAACCATCTCCAAGTCTCCCAATATCCATGAAACTCCCCCATTTGGTACCACCATCCAGCCCTGCAAACCATCCAACACATCCAGGAAATCCATAAAAATACACCACCCAACAAACCAGAATCACAATCCTCAACATCAAACTACCATTGCCGTATAAACGCACAGTGTCTTCCTCCGCAGATCTAGACACTGTAAACGTGTCCTAACCATCCATCTAACATCCAAGATCATATCTTGTCTTCTAATCTCACCACACACAACCGTCGCAAAAGTTACCAATTCAACGAGGAAGAACTACTTGCTGTTCATGAGGGTTGTCCATTTGGTGGGATTCTCGACCGCAGTCGTCTTTGAAGGTAGAATGAGGAATACCTATCTCACAGCTTAATCTTATGCAACACAGTTTTCCAATTCTTGGTTCAGAAGTTGGAATGGGGAGGGAAGGGGGGAGCGGGGGTGTTACTGTCGATTACGGGATTGCTGTCGACGTGTTGTATTGCGTTCTTGGAAAGAGATTGGGGTCTGGGGGGAAGACGTGGGGGTTTTGTTGGTTTGGTGTCTATGTGAGTGTGTAGGGGCTCTGAGGGCTTTGGGAGATGTGTGATGGGTGTTTGGGAGAGGGGTAGGTCCCTTTCTTCACCGCTAGGTGTGGTGGGGGGTATGTGTTTTTTTCTGGGGCTGGGGCTGGGGGGTTTACTTTATAGTTGTGAGTTAGAGTGGGAAATAAGGTGTAAGGGGCAAGGGGATAAGGGGATGGTAGGAGTGGAAAGTTGAAAGTCGAAGATTGGGGGAGAGGGAATGGGAATAGGAATAGAGCTACCACCCAGGTCCGTTCCCACGGTTCCTAATTTCTCTACTGCTATAAGAGAATTGAGTGGTATTGTGAGTGAGCAGTAAATTCATACACACCACAGAATTCGAGTAAGAGTATCTAGTTCTCAATTGCCATATATACCAGGTTCTTGTTATGGAAAGGAGTAACAACTATTGAATGGTTATATAATTCCCTTAAATCCATTCCACACATCCCCGGTATCTACATCATGCCATCTCAAATTATCCAAGTCTTTGGTTCTGGTCCTGGTTCTGTGACTCTTGCGTGAGATCTTGTCTTCGGTTTGAGGCCGACATTGAGGTGCTCGCCTCTTTTTTGTAGCAGTATCAAAAAGCCTCCAATATCCGAGTCGCCTCTCTGTGTCAAGACTAGGTAGGCTCGCTATTATTTGGTGGATACTACCGTCTAGCTTTATGTCACTACTTGACTTCGTTATAATAGAGGAATGTTTTTGATTTGAAAGTGGGGGTCTTGTTATCGAGTTGAGGGTTAGTGTCGAATCTACCGCAAACCTTCGTATGGGAAGTGCACCTTGTACTACGTTCTACAATGAGGGCTATGAGAGGAATGAATCTAGAATTAGCATGGGGAACGAAAATGTCTACCTTTCATTATTTTACTAGGGATTCTCTGTTTACACTACCAGATATAATACATCCGAGGAGTCCATGGTTTTGGTCAACACCTCTGGGTCAAAACGCCGTACAGAGATCTGAGAATTCTTTTATTTCGCCCGGCTGCGGAATGGGTTATTATGGCGAGAAGATATGTAGGTCTTGGGTTAAGTGTGTTCTATCTATATCTTTTTAGTGATAAGTGGATGGATTGGTGCTTTGCTACTTTTCTAGCTATTAATATTTTGTTATTGTGATTTAAGCTTTCCTCCGTCCCCAGACCTCCTATTGTTTGCCTTTCCAAGCTTCTAAGTCTATCAAAGAGAAGCTACGGTATAGCATGGAGCTTGGTGGTGGTTAAACAGTTTCAAGGGGAATATAAAGGGGAATTCGAAATAACCTTTATGTCCTCGCGTAAAGTCTTGGCATAACAAATTAAAGGGGCATAAATGCCCAGAAGAGTATCATGCTGACCTGACCTCCGACGAAAAATTACCTTTTTTAAATAAAGGTTTCGTATGTAGTGTCTATGGGTTCTAATTTTATGGGGTTTGTATGTTTGTTATTGGATGCTGATGAGATTCTTGTGGGAAAGTCACGTGATAGGCTACGTAGCCCTGGAGGTAACCCTGGAAGTGAGGAATAATGGAGAGGCTTTATGTAGAGTGGATATAAGTAGAAGAGTGTAGTGAAAGATTGTGGAGATATTCCGGTCATAGGAATAAATGGAGATAGTAGAACTTTGTGTTTGAGGAATGTTACGTTCTCGCTCTAACACACCTTTCTAAATCTTCAAAAACAAAGTTTGTAATTTCATGCTGCTTGGAGCGGGTTGTTGGTTATCAGTAATGAATTTAGCATATTTTATATACTTGATCCAGAGTTGGTGATAACTACTATACATATCAGTGTATTTGCTTGCTTCGACTTGCTTGGAAGGTTGGTTGGTGTTTTGAAAAGTGGACAGCATAACTCGGACATGGTTAGGGCATGTGACTGACTACCTATACAGTTCAGGATAGAATTCTTAGAGGATCACAAGAGTGGTTTCTTCTTTTTCCGTTCCTGGATTTCTTTTGTTCGTTTGCAATTCATTGCAGCTGAGGCAAAATCCCACGACTGGGCGCATTCAGGTAGCAATGCAGTCGGGGAGCATGTGTTGGATCGTGTTGGTTAGGGTTGGATCAACAAGTAAAACCATGTTCATGCTTGATATTTACTACCAAAAATGGCTACTCAATATTTTTCGTTACAATCTTCCTCTCAATCCCGTGTAACATTTCTTGGTCTTCCTCAGGAGCTTCGCAATTACTGCTGCGATATTATTCTCGCAGCTCCAAAGCCCGATCACCCTTAAAACCACGGAGTGTAGTTATCAAAGATTGACTTCTGATATCCAAGAAAGAGCGCCGAATTCGCTTCTATGCAGTACGATTATTAGGCACGAGGCAGCATCAATACCATGCAGCAAGAACAAATTCGTCTTCACAGGTGACTGGACATGAGGGACAATAGCAACCTGTGTTGAAAAGATCGACACAAAAGACCGTGACTTTTTGACGTCGATAGAACTGAAAATTCCCTTTCACTACTTATTCGCATGGCAGGAACCAAATGGAGAGCGTTTTAATATCTTTGTGCAAAAACACCCGGAGACGGGGCCAATATTCACACAAAATCGAGCATACCGCTCGCCAGACTCGATATCGGAGGGGATCGATGAGTCGTTTCATCCAGCCATTGAGAAAATCTTCGAGTTACTCGGTCATAAAAGACTGTCAAATCTATCCCTCACCATATCTGTCGAAGAAAGAACTATCCCTGGGCTTTCGAGAGAATACGATAATTAGAAAGACAGGATTTTCGATCGTTGATTTATAACGAAATACCCATACGTCATAGAGAATCTGCGTACTCTATATGCGCCTAGTGCGGTGGAATTGTCGATGTTGCGGGGGGGATTATCTCAAAACGCGCGAAGATATCCAAAGGATCTGGGATACTGCGGATGAACAGGCAGAGAGTAAGACTGCGCAATGCATTGTGTATCCGGAACTGGAGACCGAACGGTACATAAACTTCACCTTTAAAAGTAGAGTGTTTTTAGTGGTGTTAGTGGCGTTAGTAGCTGCAGAGCCTCTACCAGAAACGCGTATTGCTTTGGTCTATATGTTAAATCTATTATAATTCATTTCAACACACAATTAACTTTGACGACTGCCACGAAATAGCGATCATCTGGATGCGCATAACGCACAATCTGGTCGCCCATACTCAGTCTCTACTAGCCATACCTTGAAGAACCTCCATACCAGCGAAGTCGAGAAATACACCATACCTGGGCTGTATCTGCATCTCGTCTTCATATCTAAAGTCGAGGACATTCAAAATGGATCTTCGAGTCGTGCGAGATCTACCTAATAAGGTGTTTAAAAGTGAGTTCAAGTTTTTAATTGTAACCTGGGAATAATTGCCCGAGAATTCAAAAAAGGCGTTTTAGGAACCCGAAGCAGGGATGAGAGCTTTCGAAATTGTAAATATAAAGGTGAGACGAAGGGGTTGGGAAGAAAGAGCGATGTAGTCAAGTATCTGGGCCTCGCGGATGGAAAGAACAACTGGAGCTCGATGGCGACACTTCGTGCTTTCACTGAGTTAGAAAGTCAGCCTCTAAAGCGAAGAGGGGTTACGATCATCAAACAGATGTCGTAGTTCATTATAACTCTCGTAGGGCCTTTCGATTTCAACAGAAGATAAGAGATCTGTGGATAGAGGCTTGATCACATAGAATTTTGGTTCTTTTGAAAATGTGAAACAAATGTTTGTACTCCTTCTACAATTCTCTTGCCTTATACAAGTCAGTGATGGATACTTGGTCATAAAATTCCAGAGGGCACTTTTAAAGCTCTCTGGCTGAAAAAAGAACGTTCAATCACTAGGATCAATAGCACTTACCCTATTAGATTGGTCAACGCAACACTGAGGTCACTCCTTCCCTAAGAGATGATGAAAATGTATCAGCCCTTATCAAAACCAAACCTGATTCCAAATTTCCCCATCACTGATTTTGGACAATCAAGAAAATAGTTTCTAATCACGCACCAAGCCGGATCATCGTTTTTTTCAAGCATCCAATATTCGAGAGATTTACTCGAGCAGTTCCAAGACAAGGAAAGAAATGGAATCAGCAGGGTTTGCAGAAGGGAAGGATGCAACCAATTGCAATCACCAACCAGGTCATCCATCTCCTTCGTCACCTCTCCAGATAATGGTCACTAACCCAAATACAAAGACGCCGCACATATACCAATAAATCTGAAAGAACCCTCACGTCCCGCCAACGAAAACCACAATTCACATTTCGAGACCAATGACACCGAAGCCCTCGATCAAGTAGGAAATACATCTCCCATCTCCACCATCAGCACCGAGTCAGAAGCAATCATGCGATACATACTCCTTCTCGAGCGAACACAAGCTCAACTCCAGAAAACAGAGAAAATCATGGATAAGCTGAGTGGTCAACTGGGCAACGCTATCGCTGTGACGGAAAGCCTGAAAAGTAGGAAGTCGTCGGAAGTGACTGATTGTGAGAGGAGTTCCGGGATTATAGACAGCAGATATGTGGCCTCCTAGGTGGATTGTTGTGGTGAAGCGAGGAAAGGGGTTTTCGGATATGTGGGTAGTTCAGGGGAGTAGATGGTCCAGAAATGATCAATGGTATTGTGCCTATCTTGTCCCGTCAGGGATGTGGACACTTGACAAATCTCTTTGCTTGAGGGGGCATGATACTATAGCTCGCTTAGAGTTAGGATACGCAATTCTTCTCGTATCGTTTATTCTCAGGAACCACTCTAGCTTTCTTGGGTTGTGAGAACAAATTCGGGTTGTAATACAGAGTCTCCCAAGGTGAGATGACGCAGCTTGGTGCAAGCCGATGTTGTGTCTCTGCAATACTTCCGTATTTGTGATGGTATGACTATGGCTCTTGAGACCTACTGTAACATCAGGTCGCGTTGAACTTCATGTAAGGATGTCACCAGAGTTGAAAATAGATAATGAGGTTATGAGATTTGGTAGGTTCTACGTATTTGATTGATCTATGACGAATTCGAAAGAAGCGTTACTAAACTTATTAATTAATTGATAAATACGATTAACCAATTTTACTTAAGCTCACCTGAAATCTTTTCTGTCTCGGTACTCAGAGCGATATTTTAGTTCAAAAAACGTGAGGCTGGAATTTGTCTTATAAAGGTAGATGTTCTTCAGAATAACTACTTTGGTCGTACTGAGAGGTTCTGCTAGTCGTTTTCGTTGCTTGAAGCCTCCTGAACAATTATAACTTATATAGTGTTAAGATAGCAAAGAGAGCTATAGAGATGTTTACAGTTTATTACTATGACATTTATGTAGACAATTTAATTACGTAATGCAGAAGAACAAGTGAAATATGAAAAGAAGTTTTGGTGTAGTCGGCGAAACTGTTTATCCGATCGCCGAGAAAGCGGCTCACAGGGACCCGCGAGCTAGGCCTAGGACCCTCCCTACTGTCGCGGGCACAATTACTTCCATTATATTCACCTCCCCTCTATAAAGATCCATTCATGACCACCGTCGAGCCCTACCGACCACATCTTCTTTTCTCCT
Organism: Hymenoscyphus occultus; assembly: GCA_900536445.1. NCBI lineage: Eukaryota > Fungi > Ascomycota > Leotiomycetes > Helotiales > Helotiaceae > Hymenoscyphus > Hymenoscyphus occultus. The sequence continues at coordinate 322,442 of UNPT01000003.1, forward strand.
CCGATGCGCCTTCAAATGCCCGACAATCCCGTTCCTCCTCCAGCACCGTAACGCGTCGATTGAATATACCACCAGCCGCCCCATCACCACCGCCGTTCGCGCGAAGAAACTCTCCGCCTCAGAAAACGAATCTTCACGATCACGTTCCGACCTTCGCAATGGCTTCTTCCGGATTGAGCCAATGGCTCTTTACCGATAAGGAGATCCTCAACTCGCCCTCTGCCGCGCATGGCGTCCCTCCAGAGCATGAGCGCCTCTGTAGAGCGAAGGGGGCAGACTTTATACTTCATGCGGGATGTATCCTCAAGCTTCCTCAGCTGACCATTGCCACGGCCAGCGTCTTCTTCCAGCGATTTTACATGCGCGCCAGTCTAGATCCCAAGAGAGGTCACCATCACTATGTACGTTTCCCCCAGGCCCGCTTCCCAGCATGACCTTTCTTTTGCGCCAGGAAATTCCATTTTGCGACCATCCCGGGAATCGGCTATTGCCAACTACATTTGCTGATATCCGGGGTTTATACAGGTTATCGCAGCTACTGCGCTCTTTCTTGCGACCAAAACCGAAGAAACGTGTCGCAAAACAAAGGAAATCGTCATCGCATGCACCAAAACCGCGCAAAAGAACCCAAATCTAATGGTCGACGAGCAATCTAGCGAATATTGGAGATGGAGGGATAACATTCTTCTATACGAGGAAATGCTACTAGAGTTACTCACCTTTGACCTGGTACTGGAATCGCCACATAACACCTTGACTGGCTTTCTGAAAGAATTTGGTTTACTTGGCACAAATAACGAGCTGCGGAATGCTGCCTGGTCGTTTCTGAACGATGGAAGTCATACTACTTTGTGTTTGTCGCTGACGTCGAGGGACATCGCAATCGCAGCTCTATATTTCGGTGTGCAAATCGCCCAGACCCAGATTCCAGATGACGAGCACGGGAATCCTTGGTGGGAGAGATTGGGTGGTACAGTCGCCAATATTGTGAAGGGAGTTACAATTGTAAGAAATTTCTACATGGAAAACCCTCTTCGACGAAAGGCCAATGAATGGGAGAAATCGCCCATATACAGAGCTGAGGATATAAACCGAAGCCGTCGAAGTCCAGAAAAAGAGACACCGAGTCCGAGTCGGTCGCATATGACGCGAAACGGAAGCCAGCAGGAGAGCCAATCGAGTAATACTGGCGTGAACGGCTTGAGTAAATCTACCAAGCCGCCACAAACAAATGGTGGGATGGAGAGATCAGCGAGCTTCAACGGACTCCCCAAAAAGGAAGAAGTAGACGAGGTATCGCCAGACGTCAAGAGGGAAGCCAAAGATGAGTCGAAGGACTTACTTCATAAGGCGGAGAGAGGTTCAGGCTCATCGGATGCCGTTCTCAAAGAGGCAGCGAACGAGCCCACGACTCACGTCTCTGAAGGTATGTTATCCCAATTTAATTCAACTCGCTTTTCATTACTAATTAAATCAGAAATTTCACAGCAAGGCACCAAACGAAAAGAAAGTCCCGGTTTAGAAGACACGCCAGCGAAAAGAGCCAAGACAAACTCCGATGAATCAAGTAACAGCAATCAGGCAAAGGCGACCGCAATGCCGAAAGAAGAGGGCGAAGAGAGTGAGGAAGGGGAATTGGAAGAATAAATCTTTGGGATTATAGGCGAGGGTTATTTGATTTTGATCTTCAGCGTGGAGTTTGGGGTGTTATATCCGTCATTTTTGACGCAGGGAAATGGGACTGCTATGGAACGAGATTGAGGCGTTAGGATAGGGGATTAGAATTGTGTTCCTCTCTTGTAATTCTACTGGATTCGCCGGATATTCGACGAGAGCGGCTCGGCTTCTAGGCTTTACTTTGTGCGCGGGTCAAGTTTGCGTTTTATTCAACTCGTCCATCGATGGGGTTTTTTCTTTCTCACATTTTGTGTACTCTGGTATTAGATGAGATGTCACTGTAGATATGGAGATCACCAATCACAATGTACTACGGCCATGTTGATCCTTTTATCTTACTGTGTTACTACTTTACTCTCTTGTACTGATTACTAGCGATGATCTATGGGAATTCCTTATTATATTATATTGATCATTAAGATGAATATTCACTTGTTTAAACCAACTTTGGCTAGGTGTTTACAACTTAAAAATATTACCTTAAGATGACTGCCTACTAGCCCATAGTAGTAGCCTAATTGGTAGGGGATTTCTTCTCTCACAGACGTTCTCTTGAATAAAGAAGTGCTGTCTCTCCTAGCCTCGCCTTGCTTTGAGCTTCAGTAGAATGACTTCTCAAGCTCAAAACGGATTCATGTTTCATACTCTCATATTCTGCCCACTCGAAAGTCTTTCAGACTCGGGAATTGTTCACACCATTCAACCCTCTTTCACTTTTGAGAAGTTTGTCCGATATGCATTCTTATTCACTAAAAGGTACAGCGCTAGAAGTATATGGATGAACATAGTGTATTGCGCACCAAGCAGGAGTCCTGAAGAAAGGACGCATATACGCTAATTCCCCGAATTATCCTCCTTAATTTCCTTTTCTGCTTCTTTCCCGTTTTTGTTTCTCATTTTTCTTCTCTTTTGCTCTGCTCTGTCTTCTGTCCTCTTTTTCCCCATGAATATAGAAACCCGTAGCATTCTGTGTAGAATCACCAAGCCATGGAAAGATATGCTTCTTTGGTGATAGACTTGTTTACACGCAACCATCGAAAACTGCAACCCGTTTGGTCATGCCTCAGGTCTCAGAGACTGATTTTGATGAAATCAGTTCAGCTGACTTCCTCGAAGCCTGTAGGATCCATTGAACAGCTGTTCTAGTATATTAGTTTTGCTCTTGGTTTTTCACATCAATTGGACTTACCACCGCGATGTCTTGTCGTGATAGAACTAATGCAGTCAGGAATACTAGCGAGATGAATACAAGCACAACCAGTCTGAAAAGCATCTAGCATCTTTGGTCCATAGGTCGGAACTCGGTATGTTGTTACCCAGTAGATTTCGAGGGGCTGTCTTGTAGGCTGAAGAAGCTGTGTTGCTTCTTTATGAATTTGAATGAGCGTATCGTATTTCTTATAAACCGATTGCAAGATGCCTATGAGAACGTCTAACGGTCTCTTGCCATAGTAGTCATATAAACCTAGTTTTCGGAGCATTTGAAAAGCACCCAAAAAATGCTCTTGATGCCGATGAAGTAATGACACAACATAATGGTACTCGATGAGTATATTCTGGAGGTTTTCAAAAAGCGGTCGGCGAAATCGTTCTGGTGAAAAACGTTAGTATTGAAGTTATGAGAGCATAGCACCAAGATCTACACTGTCACTGTACCTTGGGTAGAGTATGAGATCAAATCATGTAAATACACTGTGTCTAGCTCTAAGAGAAAAAGGACTGTCGTATCTCAGTTCCTGTAGAGTTGGGGCCAACGAGAATTAGATAAGTTGGATGGTGTCTGGTTATCGAATCGCAGTGCAGATACTCCTCTCTAGACTCTTTACAGGTGTGAAGCACAGAAGGGATTGGCCGGTTGTAGGATGTAGTTTCAGATGCCGACCACGTCCATAACTCATCTTTGTAGGATAACGGATAGTCTAGCTTTTCACCGATGTAAATCTCATTTTTTGCTTTTATGATCGTTCCGGGAGGTGTTGCAAAAGACCATATCTTGAGGCGTAGTTCCTTGGGTAGACAAGTGAAGTAGGTGAACCTGGCTCTTGGTCCATACGCAGGCATTTGCGCTGAGTCCTTGGTAAGGACTCTCATGTCAATGAAGTCCATAATGTCATTCTGAATCCTCGCCAAAGAGACTAGAGCCATCTTTGGTTCTGAGGTGGCCTTTCCAGTCTATCGCAGGTGTTGGGTGGGCGGGAAGGGGTTCTTTATTGTTGGTTGTAATGCGAGAATATGTGGCCCGTCTGGGAGAAAGTTTTAGTTCAAAGGCTCATGAACTATCCCTCCTTCAGCCAAGAGGTTTTTTACTAGAAGTTGTCTTTGTATGGGAGCCAAAGCACAAAGAAGAGGGGCTCCATGGTTTATAGGTGAATATTCAACATCTCCCACATGGTCCCATGTGGTACCACGTTCTAGCCAAACAGGTTTATTCACTAGTGAGGCTACTCCCTAACATCTTTGTTCTGATACTTGGATTTACACCTGTGAGAAACTAGGGAACCACTGAGTAAAGCGTCTGTATTAAAAGATTCTGAGTTATTCTGTTTCATTTCAACTCTTATACTTTAGCATATAACTACTCTAACATGACTTCAACTTATCAAAGGACTAGATTAATTATTAACTTGTAAAACAGTAGATTGAGTTATTTAGTGCCACAAATTTTTGTCTTCTTTCTAATGCGACTCTTTTCACACGCAATATCAAGCAAGCTAGGTAGGTAAGTACCTTGTTCTAATAGCATCAAGTCTTTTTAACCCTAAGATCTTAAGCCAAGTTTCCTATATTCTTTTGAGATTAATATATCATTGGAGTCAATTATAAGGACACTCAATTCAGGAGCCTTACCTTTCTTTTCTGTTCTAGCACGTTCTTCTATACTTATTATCCTGTTTTAGCCAACAACCAATTTCTTACACAGTGATCTAAGCAATAGCCTCAATCTGAGAAACTGTGTGGGTACGCATAGATTAGTGAATATAAGTTTGTTCGCTTAGTGAATAGGTGTGGGGGGTAGGAGTTTCCAAATTAAGATTAGCCTAGGCTCTTGTTGAGTATAAATAATTAATACCTAGGTAGCCTTTAGATCTCTTTGCTCCTAATGATAAATCTAAACCTTATTCCAGAATAGTCCTTGTATACTCCTAGTGATACCTTGACAGTAATTTTGTGAAACAAGCAAGCAAGGTCCTGATAGATAAGAAAGAAGTGTATTCCAAGAGGAACACTGTGAGGTTATCTCCCTGGCGGCTACGAAACCTTTTCATAGAATATATACAGGCGCAGTAGATGCTGTAGTTTCCTTGTGCTGCGAATTGAACAAGCAGCAGTAAGACCACAGGAATGATTGTACAATAATAGGAGTTAAACATTTTGGAGAAAGACGCATGGAAAATGCTACTCTACTAGTTGGCCTTCTAGTACATAAAAGATTAAGCTTATATGATGTGATTTATAATTAACCAATCAGAAATTAATAGTCCTGATTGAATCTTGCTTTTGTTTTCCTTTTCCCCAGAATGTATGGTCAACCATGGTTGGCCTTAGGATGTTAAAAAATAAGTTGGTATAAAATGTAGTAATAGTCAGTGCTCTTCCTACGGCGCATTCGCTTGTAGTCAGCGGAAGCAAGTGTAAAGCGGAAGTAAGTGTAAAGTAACCCGTAGATCTCCCGTAGGCGCGTCTCTGTGAAGGTTCGATTTCGAGTTTTATAGTGAATGGATTCGCTTGAGTGAATAGGGGTATTCGGCCGTAGCTATTTAGTTAGTTCCACCGCGAGGAGTTCTCTCCTTCTCTCCTTGCGGACAATCTAATCAATATCCCACCCTGACAGTCTCCCTACTAAAAGATATCTAGACTTTATTTATTAATTATAATAATATTACTTTAACTTATTATAAAAAATGTCTACTATGTATATTTTTAGTTTATCTCTTCTACTACTATTTATTCTACTAAATATAAACTTTTTAATATATACTCGAGAGGAGTATTTATATAACCTTTATAATATAATTAAATAGGTAAATAGAGAAGGTAAAAACAAGTCTTATATATTTGTAGCTTATATATATACTATTAAAGAGATTTTAGTCTACTAGGCGGTTAGTCGAATAAAGAAGAAGAGGCTTAATAAGGATAGTATATATAACTCCTATAATAGAAATAATAGGATCCTAAATAACGTATAATAGGAGGCTATTAGATAGTACTATTATAATTAGTAGGAACAAGGTCTAGGAGTAACTTATTAGATAGTATTTATAGTAATCCTAAACTTTTAATAAGCTTAAGAACTTTCTAATCTATCTCGGTCCTAGTTTAATAAATAGATTAAATAATATCTAGACCTCTATATAATTAAGACGAAACTAATTATATATATATAACTTAATATATATATATAGAGAAGGAGGTAAAGAATTAGTTCTAAGACTACTAATCTATACTATATAAATATAATATTTACTATAAGAAATATATATTAAATATAGATAAGTCTAGAGTTTAAGTGTGACGGTTCTGACCGTCACGTGCTATCTCAGCCTTGACTAGCGTGGCTTGGCATCACACCTTGTATTTAGACTCGAGCTCCCTCGAGCTCTCCTCTTCTCTTCAGCCTAGAATCTTCGAATAGACAGTTCCACAGTGCCAAACTTACACCTGGCGTAGTCGTGCATTCGTGTGCGGTCCATCAGCTGTGCGTGTCGTCACAGGTATAAGGTGTTTAAGCTTATAAAGATAAGAGGGCTCGAAAGACTTACTAAGGTTAATTAATTATAAGTAGTTTACTACTACTACTAGACGTTAAAATATAAGACCTTAAAAAGTAACCTAACGTTTTTAAGCTAGCTTAATTATAAGAGGATTATTATAAGTCTCTATTATAAAACCTTTAAGAGATTAAAGTACAACTTTTACTAAAAGACCTAGATAATAATAATAATAGTAAAGTATTAATAGTTATAGATAAGTATTAAAGGATTAACCCTACTTTGTTAAAGTTTAAATTACCTTGTCCGAGATCTACTAGTATTGATATAGTTGATCCTTAATCGTCCGATTGATCGAGTATAGTGTTAATAGATTTAATTACACGGAATATAGATTTTATAAGTCTTGAGTAGTATTTGGTTAGGAGGTAGTTACTTTTGTATATAATTTCAGGTGTAGTTTATATAGTAATTTAATGTTCCGAGGAAACGCTGCGCCGACTTTACACTTGCTTCCGCTTTATACTTGCTTCCGCTTTATACTTGCTTCCGCTTTATACATGCTTCCGCTAACTATAAGCGAATGCGCCGTGGGAAGAGCACTGACTATTAATCTCATGATCGTTTACAAATGACTAATTTAACCATAAGAAATATAAATCCTGCTACAAAGACTTAATCTTTATAGACTCCAAGGTCAAGTAGTACGATGCACATTAATAAACTCAGATAGGAACACGGCGATTTCAGTGAAAATATAATGCTCAGCAAATACTCTTGATTCTTTTATGTAGGTTATCTATTACTGAGCGATTAATCCCCATCACATCCACGAGTCCTCCCAGATTCTTTTCCTGTTGCCACTCTTACGTAGCTCTGCAGCGAGGACGACCACGCTCAAGGGTATTTGGATCACAGGTGAGTTTTGCATCAGCAACACAGTTAAGTGCTCCGTTGCCTATCAAATCTTGTTAGCAAAGCACATCCAACATTTCAAAGTTCGAATACTTACATTGGACGCCCTCCTTGTCACCTGGAACACATCTTCCAGTCGTTCCCTCGGTGTTGCAAACATCCTGCTTCAAACTTGTGTTTGGGACACAGCAAGTCCCATTAGGAACGGGTCTGTTTTCATTTTGACGAGCTTCCAATGATCGGTTCTCGTTGAAGGGAGCGAGGGCGGTTGCGAGGGTGAAGAGAGCGAAGACGCTGGTGGCAATTGAAAAACGCATGTTGATGGTTGAGGGAGTGGTGATTGAAGTTGGGGTTTGTGGTGTGATGAGAATGACCGACCGGCGGAACGAATGAATAGAATGAATCGAAGAGAATGGAATTGATGCTGATGAGTTGAAAAAACCTAGTGGCAGACCAGGACCTTTTACTTATATCAATTGGCACACGTACCAACCCCTGGTCCGAGTTCAACGGACCCATCAAAGAAAAGTGACATTTCATCCCATCCGTGCATCTTGTATCAGACATTGGCAAGAATACACGTGTGATTGATCGTCGTCCGGAGGGGAAGCCCCTGTGACGTTTCGGTAAGTATACCCCACAATCCAGACTTCGCTTGATTGGCTGTGCGGATGACTTGCAGACGTCGGGTATTCATCGGAACGCCTGAAGCAGTTTTCTCGACTCCAGTTTTTCCTGGAGGTTTCCCCTTTCGGCTTCTCTTCTCGTCTCATCTGAAGTCCAGTGGATGGATCCCAGCTTTACCAAGCACCTGGTTGTCAATTATGAAGTGAAACCGGTCATTCTTCTTAAGACTTCGAAAAAACTTTTATCCTCCCACTGCTCTCAGGTGTCAAGAGTCGAAATCAGTCTAACAGCTGACGCACCTCGTTTCTTTGGGCCTCCCCACATGATCAACCAAGCGAACATCAACTTCTTACCCAGGGCCAGGCTATAGTCAAACCTGGTTAATAGAAGATGTTCCTTCAAGACGTCTCTTGGGAAGGTGGTAAGGTATCAAATCGAGACGAATCTGTTTGTTTACTCCATATCGGGAGATTCGTGTTTACGAACTAGTCTTGATATCGGGGATTCAGTGGTAGAAGAAACATCATGCGTTGATTACTGCCCTCTCCACTTAATATCAAAACTGTAGGAGACGACTGAAGAAGTACATATTCAGACTACCCTTTACTTCAATCTCAATCATGCCTATTATATGGATAAATAGCTACTTCCACGATCTATAAGTCAAAAACATACACTATTATCTTTCCAATCTAATCCTACATAAAATCAAACACCATACATATACTCCACAATATTATCCCCATCATCCAACTCCCACACCCTCCCCTGATCCCGTGAAATCTCCAAAAACCTCTCCACCCTCCCCCTCACCGCCGGCTCCGCAGCCAAAGCCGCAAACGCCGCCTGATCCTCCTCAAACATCCCCATGGTAGGTTTCTGCCGCGCAACCGACCTCTTGGTAGCTCTAATCGCATCCCCCTCAAACTTCGCAATCCTCCTAACCAATCCATCAACATACTCCCTCAACCCCTCCACGGTAGCGAACGCAGAATTAACCCACCCAACCCTCGCAGCCTCCGTAGCATTAACCTGCGCAGACGACAATATAAACTCTAGCGTTCGAGATGGACCTATCGATTCAACAAGCCATTGTATCGCACCCACGTGAATCACACCCAGCGCCGCTTCCGGGGCGCCGAACATGGCGTCGGGGCCTGCGAACCGCATGTCCATCTGCATGACATGCTCATCTCCAGCTCCCCAGGCGCGACCATTGATTTCCGCGACGAAAATCACGGGGATGGATTGGAGAAGCGAGAGGTTTTCGAAGTAAGTGTTCAGTGCGTGCGTTGCGTTGATGGGCGGTGCGACGGGGTGTGCGGCGCTGAGGAGGTGCAGGTCCAGGTGGGCGATGTAGAAATCTGGGAGGGAGCTGGAGATGACGATTATTTTTGGTGTGGATGCGTTGGTGTTGTTGAGTGAGAGGAGGAAGGTGTTGAATTCGTAGATTAGCTGGGTGGTCCAGAGGTTTATTGGGGGGTTTGAGATTATGAGTCGGGTTGCGGTGCAGTCTTTGTTTATACATGTCTGTTTAAGAAACTGGTATGGGAAATTGTCTTTGGGGATGATTGAGGAAACGGGACTTGCGTAAACTGATGTCGTGAGTCCAAAGGATATGAATCCTAGGAGGGCACTTAGACGAGCCATTTTCTGTTATGCTAAGCAAATATGGAGGTTGAGGATGAGTCGATACTCGTTGGTTTGATCTCTTTTTATAGCCCGAATGCATTCCAAAAGCGAGGGCTTTCACAACTTCATCGGAGTTAAGTTACTAAGCCTCAAGACCACGAAGCCGTCAGCTTGTTGCTGCCTGTATTAGAAGTGAAAGTCTTGATGGATTTGATTACAATTACCTCGACTGACGTACATTAAAGCCGATTTAAGCGAGATGCTACTATATGTCGCTTACCTTTCACTCGTCTAGCGTTCATGAATACCACAACCTCCACGTCACGACAGATAAGTAATCGTTACTTCAATCATTCATGAGTTTACTGACACTTATTTCAATCAGTATTAGGAGCGCAAAGAACTATCGAGAAATCCTGACATGTAACGAGGAATTACTGCGAAGTATCACCATCCACTCGGTTATCCTTCTGTTGGACATTACACCCAGGCTACTTAGAAACTCTCAGGAATCTTCAGGGAGAGGAAGAAGGGGAGGAAATAGTAAAAAAAAATCATGTATTAACAACTCATAAAGATATCCATCCATCCACCCACCAACCCCCATTCATTATCCGTCGTAATTTTACTACTCCAACACCCCCAACACAACAACAAAACTTCAAATTCTCAAACCAAACACCCGCTTCCCCCTCTATTTCCATTTTCCCATCCCCCGCTCCCTCAAATTAAAAACCGCTGCATCATTCATTCATCAAATACCTCATACACAATCATAAATCATCCTCATCAACATCCCACTTCTTCGTCGCCAACTTCCTCACCTTCTTCAACGGACTCCCATTCCCCGTCATCTTCAGCTCCGGCAATCGCGAACTCCTCTCACTAGAAGTAGAAACACTCAATCGTTCCATACTCCCGCCCAAATCCGTCATAGCCTTATTCGTCTTGCTCTCCCTCAACGGAATCCGCTTGCTGGGACTCTTACACTGCATTTCTCGTTTCAGCAATTCGACCTCTCGTTTAAGCCTCTCGTTTTCCGCCTCAAGATCGTCATTTCGGGTTTCTCCAGGGTGGAAGTTTTCTTTGTTCTCGGATTCTAGGAGGTCGAGGTCCATGGTTTTGGACAGGATTTCAAGTTTACGGTCGAGATGCTCATCATTACGGTCTGCTTCCGCGGCAAAACTAGCTTTCCACCGGCGCATCTCAATCTCCATCTGTTTCTCCATTTCCGAAAAGACTTCATCGCGGATATCCATTTCGATATCGGCCATCCGCTCACGCATACTCTCAAGATGAGCCTCCGACTCGCACCGTCTATCTTGCTCGTCTTTTAACTCTGCTCTCAGACCGTCGATTTCTTCACTCATTCGAGCAATTTCCAGCGCTGCGATTTCCATAGTTTCCCGTTCGCTGTCAGATGGAGTGGTTCGTCCTCCGCTAGCAGTTCGGGTATGGGTTTGCGAAAAGTAATGCGAGGCTGTTGATTGAGCTATGATGGTTGAACTTACAGACGGAATTCGAGGGACGGTCACCTCTCGAGCAAGGGCAGAATACCGAAGGATTTGAGATGTGGCATTAAAGTCGCCAAGCGGATCGGCTGTAACAATCATAATACCTTTCTGTGGATTTCGGTGGTGGGATTGTGATTGTGAGTGTGAAGCCGTCGAAGAAATAGATGAGCTTGGGAATGAATTGGAGAATAAAAGCTCCGTAAGTTTACATTGTCGGAATGGTACAAGATTTGGCTTTGATGGATTAGTATGTTGCTACTCAATGCCAGAAGAAATAAACATACCTTTACGGAATTGCCAATATCCGACTGCATTTGAAGACATTGTCCCAAATACATCAAGCTTTCATTAATCTTACCAGCCTCTTGCAACGTCGCTCCAGCCGTTTTGGCATCTCTGGCTCTCTCACTCCCAGCCAAATCAACAACCGTAAGAGCGCTACCTCCCCAAGAACTAGGCATTCGACTCCTCCTTCTCTTCTTCACTTCCACGCAAAAGAATCCGTGAGATCTCGAGCTGACACTGTTCGATCCTGTACCTGCGACCCTTCGCTCCGTCAATCCAGCCTCCAGTACTAGCAACGCCTCTCTCATAGTACCACAAATAATCTTTCGCAATCCGGTAACAACCTTTCGATCGGGGGATTGCTCTGTGGGTTTGAACAAGAGAGGTCTTCTTCGATAATCCTTAGTAGACTTATTCGGCGAGGCAGGCGTCAACAAATCAAATATCCGATCATTATAAACCTCATACATCGAGATAAGAATCGCGTAATCGGAATTGGGATCAATATCAACCGTAACATTACCTATATCCGGAAGCTGGGGTAGGACGGAAGGCCGTTGGAGAAGGTGTCTTCGCGGAGTAGGTGGTGGATACGAGTCGCCCTTGAAGTCAAATTTAGTAACGTACTTTCTAGCTATGGCCGCCGTGGTTTGCATGTAAGAAGGGAGATGGGACAATGTCGACACTGTCGAGGCGAGAATACTATTTTCTGCCATTGGGGTTCTCACGAATCGGATACTTTTAGGACTTCCTGCCGGGTCGATTGGGAGAGAGGGGTACAAGACTTCCGAGTCGGGATGATGCTCATGATCATAGTCTGCAAATAAAGGAGTGCATTTTACCATGGGTGTATGTGCTCGAGAGCTGCTTCCTCGAGATGCAGAGGGATCGCCAAACATGGTATCGAGGAACATTTGAGCAGACATGACTTGTGCTTCGGAAGGGTCTGATGCAGCGACTGTGGCATGTACAGAGGTATTCGTGCTAGGGTCGAGGATATTGTTGGAGATGGAGCGGAAGAGTACATCGAGTGCTAATTGAGTGAGACCTCGTTGCGATCGGGATCCTAGAATTGTATGACTCTGCCATTATATTAGTATACTATTCTTTTCTCAATATAAATAGAAGAAAACACACCTTTCCGGAGCCAGTCACGCCCAATGTTGCCAATAAACCATCTCGTCCATCGCCACCTTGAGCCCCCAGGACTCCCTCCACCAGAGGCAATACCCCAGTGCCATGAAAGACATCCAATTGTGTTGCATCCTCCTCAAAGACCTTTGTAAATGCAAACTTCTCGACGGCGCGTCTTCTGTTGTCGTTGGGAGGGTTTAGCGTGATGTGTGTAGGGAGTGCATCTTCCTCGTCCACGTCTTCTACGACCAAGAATCTGTCCGGCGGAGTTGCAGAATGTTGAGAGCTTGACAATGGAGGAGGACGCAATCGTAGGTAGACCTCGAACAACGACGCATGGGACTTGGTTTGCTGCTCCATGATTTCCGTGTCGTGTCGTGTGTTGTTGTCTTGAACTGACTTGAAATTGTCGCGCTGCTGGAAATTTATTATGTCGAGGTGTTGAGAGTAAACACACCAGCCACAATCCGAAAAAGGGGTCCTGGCAACAGACTAGCAACCACCACCACACTTGCACTTCCACCAACCAATCAAGATTACATGTTAATGCACATAATATCCCTTACTCTGTAATACCGAGGGAACTGGTAGGCAGAACGTCCTTATTGGGTTTAGTGAGTACTATTCTACATTTTGATTGGCGAGAGTACTAAGGCTAAGCCTAATGAGACGTTCTGCCTACCGGTTTTCTCGGTGTTACAGAGTAAGGGATACACTCCAAAAAATGCGATGATGAAGAGTGAGAATTTTATCAACTCAATAACCTAAGGTAGTTCTATTCTAATTTGCTAATATATACTGAACAGACCCGAATTATATTCATTACATCATGGATATGCTGCAATTCTAAGGAGGGCCGTGATATCATAAAAGTCGTGGTGATATATCCAATATTGCCCTACGACATTCTTCTTCCCCTCTAATTCTGATGACCCAAACTGAACTGCATGTTGATTAATCAAGAGTCTGTGGTTGCTTCAGACCTCCCTTTCTTCCTGCCTAATAATGTCTTCTTCCTCCCAAGTGATCCATCGCCGGCAACCAATCCTGCAGCTTTTGCTCTCTCGTCCGCGTAACCTTGTCTTCTCAGCGCCCGCCCCTTTTCAATGGTTTCCTGACTCAAATGACCAAATCCGTTCCTACGCTTGAAGCATGCAGTCAGAAGCGCATTGGCGTCCACCAATTTACGTGGAATGGTTTGCACCACTTGAAAGATTTCCATCGGATCGCTCACAGCCCTGATCTCCTGTTCGCCAACCTTGAAGATGGTCAATGCTATCCGGAATAAGGTCTTGCTACCTTCGTAGAAGAAAGAGTCCCAAACTCTCAAGGTGGTCTCAATGGGAAGAGTACCAATGAAACATGACATAAACCAAGCGGTCGTGCACAAGGTGATTGGTGGTAATCGCATAGAAACTCTCCCATCACCAGCAGTACCGTCAAGCTCCCCACCAATCTTCGCCCAAATTGCAGGCATCATATCCTTGACACTAATCATCAAAACTCCAAGATCAACATTGGCCCCCTCGAGATTAAGCTCATGCGTCCCCGGTAGATAAACCCGAGTAATGATGTTGAGCATCCAAAACGACTTTTCCTCTTCCATAAATAATAGCAATAATCCGGCAAGAAAGTTAAGAGACTGGCAATAACCGATTTTGGGATTGTAGATAGCAAATGCTTGCAAAACACGTCGAAGTGATTGTAAAATGGGAGTTTCTGACACCGCGGGGGCAAGTGTATCCTCGCCTGGTAGAGGGTCTGGCTTGAATTTGATGTTGTCAGGAAACGTTCGATTGAGATCTCGCTCAATAATTTCATCATCCGTCTCACTGACTCCTCCATTGGCTGCTTTCTGCATCAAGTCGTCGTATACTCCTTGGTGCTTTTGTAGCATGGCGGGTCCACCAGCGTAAAAGAACCAGGCAGCTCCTCTCCAATCTGGAGGTATTCCTTTTCGAACAAATCGTTTCACCTTGTCAGATTTTGGTGGGAATACCTGAGGATTCTCCGATGGCAACCCACTGTCCTTCATCAGAGCCACCCATTTCTTCCGCCGTCGAACAAGATGCTCGGTATATGGTCCATTCCAGGCTTCAAATTGAGCCACTGGTACATGCTGCGTATTCTTGCGGAACCCATAACGATCTCGCGTGTCATCCCAAGTCGTCGGTGCTGCTCTCGTGGTTGGGCGACTGACAGGCTGAGAGCTCTGCTCAGGCACCTTTACTTCCAACGTATCGGTTGTCTTTCCCGATTTTTCCTCGGGGATAGAGGAGCCGGCGTGATCAATAGTACTAGCTCGAAACATAGCCATGGAATCCCGTACCAGAGGCTGTGTTGGCAGCGCCAATTGATCATTCATGGCCTCCTCCAGCATTCGTGTCCGGTTTCCCTCCGAGTCCCTACTAGTCCCACGCCTCGATACTGCATCATCTGTGCCGGAATCTTGGAAACCTCCTTCATACATCCCAATCGCATCATCTACGCTCATTCCTTCTTCTCTTCCTTCGGGTCTCTCGAATATCGAGGTGGAACTACTCTTGGTCATTATGCTGCTCCTTTCCGTCCCACTGGCCATGTAACTCGAATTCGTCGTCAGAGCCGATCGAAAACTGGCCCGCACCTCTTCACTGTCGTCTGTTCTTGAATGAACCATTGGATCTCGCCGATGGGCCGAGTAGTTGCTGTCGGCCCGACTGACTACTCTGCCTGGTCGATAGGAGGAGTTGTTGTTCAAGTTTCTCTGTCTTGAATATACCGAGTCCGGAGTTTGATAGTCGGGGATGGAGGCTGAGGGTCGCAGTTGGAAAGCGGGAAGGTTGCTGGCAACGGATTGAGCGGAGCTCGAAGACAACCCGCGGTCGCGGAGAGACGAGGAGTAGAGGTGGTTCTGATCGTTTTCTTGTGCGTGTTCTCGGACTGGGAAGGTGGAGGAGGCTTGAAGCATTGGTCTTGGTGATTCGTTCCTGCTTCGTACGGAAGGTTGCCGCGGACGCGAGAAGTTCTCGACCACCATGGTATCGGGGGTTCTTCTTCCCTCTGAAGAATGTGACCGGTACCCATTATTCAGAGCTCGTAACCGCGATGCCTCGGAGGGTCTCTTATGCAGTCTCTCTTGTGATCCGGGACGGGGGTAATTGACAGGTGGAGGGTGATGTGACTGCGGAGAGGGAGTGACTGAGCGTGGTTGCAGTTCGTGATTAGATTGATAATAGGATTGGGACGTCGAAGGCCTCCGAGAAGTTGGGGCGGAATGACCATGTTCTTGCTCATAAGGAGTAGCAGTAGCAGGTCTGGGAGGTTGGATGCCCGGATAATTGGTAAGAGGGTACAATGATTCTTGAGAGCCCGTCTGTAGCGACTGTGAATGCTGTCGAGATGGTTGTTGGGGTAGTGGTAGTCGCTGGCCTCCAAACGAGGCGGTGGGCGAAGGAGGAGGTCTGGTGTTGGAGTTGGCCGTTCGAGGTCGCGGTTGGGAATTGGAATTGTGATTGTGATTGGGATTGGGATGAGGATGGGAATTCGAATTCGGATATGCGTTTGGTCTGGTGGGATACAGACTGAGTTTCATGGTCTGCTGGTTGCGCTGTCGGTCGTCAACCTCGAGATGAGCCGCCGATGCCACCATGCCCATCCCATTGACACCCTGTGCCATGCTCATCGCGGTGAGTGTTGCTCAACCTTTCACCCTTTTCCAGATGCCTCTCGTCCTCCCTCCCTCGCGTCCCTCCGGTGGAAGGCCTCTGGCCTACGGTGCAGCCTCCACCAGCGGCCTGGCTACCAATTCCGTGAGCTCCGTACTCGACGCTCTTAAGCCATATGTGGGTGTGTCGTTGAGAATGTTGGCTACGAAACACCTGCACAATCAACACCAACACTGACAAACCGGTAGTGTGGGGAACTGCAGGTGGACTCGGAGGCGGGAGATGGGTGTTGGCACCATACAATTCGATTGCAAGTCTTTGAGCACTTGATACTGGAACAATCAAAGAACCTGCCGACTAGATCTAGACTTTAGAAACCAATAAAGGGCGTAGAATGAGTGTACAGTTCAGGTTAAAGTATAAGCGAGTGTGTAAGTCGACAGAACGCAAACCCAAAGTTGACAGCGTACTCGTAGCGAACGATTATTTACCTTTGACCACGACGTCGCAGGTTTCCCTCGGTTGCTTTGGTTGGCGGCAGAAGGTGTTTCGCTATGATCACGTTTGGAGGATCAGACTGGATCAGACCCAGGGCACTGATCCACCAACAAGAGCGAGCGGCCAGCGACCCGAGCCAAGCTCAGCCAGCAGCCAGCTGGTACTCGTCTAAATTTACCTGCTCGTACCCTGCTCGTATATTGTCTGGGATCGGCAGTGAGGAAGTCTTGGACTTTCAATTTGGGGAAGTGAGATGTGAATGATTACGTGCCTCTATTTTATGAGCAGCGTTATGTATAATTTCCAAAGGTGATTGGATGTGATCTGTCAAGATTACCCCCCCTACCTACATAGACTATAGGTACGGTGCTATAGACATGAACCATGAGCAAGCCACGCAGCGTGGGAGCACCCAGATCTCCAAATGTAACATTCAAACCTGGAATGGGATGCAAGATGATTATCACACTACCCCAGATTTTATCAAACATCGTGAAGAAAGAAATACTTTAGTGAAATACCCTATCTCAGAGATACGAGAGCTGGAGAAGCTATAAGTCCGAGTATTACTCGAGTAGCTCGCTCGGTAAGTACAATCCAAAAAAGGGGGAGAAAGCACAGAACCAGCACCGAACAAACGGCACACGACACCCCATCCCACTTCTACATAATCAACGAATTCCAATCCCGCATCTAGGATACCCATCCCCATCCCCATCCCCATCCACACCACCTCCTAAACATCAATTCTATATCAAAACAAAAACAAACCAACACACACCACCATCCATCATAAAACCACAAACCCGACATTCAAAACCCAAAAAATCACAACACACTCCCTCACTCCTTTATAAATCAAAAAAAAATAAAAGTTGGATTACCGCTATCTACCAGCTACAGCAGGGAAATTATAACAATATCCCCCATCTAAAGTGATCCGCAGATCATCAAGGGCAAAGGCTGCTATCTAGGCTAGGCTACTGTAGGCTCGTGGAAAAGAGGTTCCGGGGTTACATCCCGACCGATACCATCACATCCCGCAAGGTAGCGAAGTTGTAAGGATTCTCTCTCACCTTCTAGAAGACTGCTGTATCGATCTAATACCATACCTTCAAACACCCACAATCCCACTCCTCCATCTTTCTACATCCCACTACAGACTCCAATTACTCGCCTAGCCCAAGAAAGAAGATCACCATCTAACCCCCCCAGCGATCTACCCTACCAGCCTACCTGATTCCCTCGGGAGATTACTTACATGCAGCACAGCTGTTGTACAAACATTCCGTATTCCAGAACACAGAATTGCCCTAATCCTAACTCTAACAACAACACCTAAGCCAAATTAATCAGTAATATAATAAGCTGGTGGGTTCGTTGGCAGTTCGTTGGCAGAAGACAATCTGCTCCTTTCATTTAGAGAGATTACAGTACCTACATCACATTATAAGATTACCAATTACCAATATGAGCACAAATGATTTTGTTTTTCCTTTTGCTAGGTAATCACGGGATGCAAGGTGTGACCCATCAACGAGGAAATAACCCAGCACACGACAGCCGAGATGGCTTTGGCCGTTTCTCAATCAAGTACCAGGTAGAGTAAATAAACGAGCAAAAGCCTTTGACCGGCAGGGCGCAAAAGGAAAAGATTACGGAAAGAACGAAAAGAGAAAAAAGACGATTCTTTGTGTAACCGTCAATATTCATTGAGCGGCGGCCTATTCAGTAACTTCCTCCAGTAATGCATGCCATCCCTCCCACCCCATGCCCAGTGACGAAGAAAAATACCTAGGTACAGAAAAGACGAATAACTGGGGGTCCAGAAAATCTGTATGATATGCATGTGCTCCTTCTAAACTTCCCCTAACGCCGTATTGGTGCATTCTCAAGTCCAAGTCTTCATACTCGAATCTTCGATCTCGCTCTCGTCTCCATCCTCGAAATTGTTGTGATATCCATGATCAGCCCACCGCCCACATCACAAATTCGTCTCGTATCTCCATAGTCCATACTAGACAAGCAGTATATCTACTTCGCATACTTCTTTGTGTACTCCCTAGCCTCCTTATCAAAAGCCGGACGATCATTCTTGAACTTCTCCGCCGCACTGCTCTCCACCGCATCATCCGGAACCGGCTCAACCAACAAGTTCTGTGTGGCGGTCAGGACGGAGAGGATCTTGCTCGAGGGCTTCCACGCCTCAGGCTTGAGGATCCCGATACACATGCTGCCGTGCTCGTCGAAGGTAACGTTGGGGTGCCAGATGCGGGTCTTGAAGTTTATCTTGGGGGGCTTGAAGGGGTAGTCGCTGGGCAGGACGAGGAGGAGGGTGAACTTTCCGCCCTAGAGAATGAAGGTTAGGATTTTAGATGTGTGGGATTGGGTGGGGTTGGTAACGAACGGCGTATGGAGAGCCTTCTGGTCCGTCTAGGATGACGTTCCAGTTGTGGACGTTCGACTCGTCTACCAGGCTGACATGAATGCCAGCTGGAGGGTTTGCGGTGACTTCGGCATACTCCTGGGATCGTATTAGGATTGTATATGCTTGAGAGAGGAATCAGAAAATATGCCTTGGTGATTCTCTTCTGAGAGCTTGCCATGGTGGCTGGATGTAGCTTGTGGAAGTAGCTGTCAGAACACGATACAACAACGTCACAGGAACGAGGTCGGCGAGAAAAGTAAAGATGTCGTGTGCCGGGTATCAAGTACTTTGGTACGTGACTGCTGTTGACTGGGTATGGGTTCGCAGAAATACGAGAAGACGTAACTGGCGGGTTTTTGTAGTAGACAAGTACAAGTAATGTAAGTACCTACGAAGGGTAGCAGAGCAGAGTAGAGAAGGCGGCGACTAAGGTTGCGGGGTTGCATGAGAGGCTGCAGGGGTGTTGAGGCAAGGCTGTGATGTGAGTGAGGAGGGTGTGGGGGCAGCATAAAGCTTGAGGTCGTGGCAGTGTTCCATTTGAACCGTTCGAACACCCTCCAAGAGGTGGATGAATCGTAATCGCAAAGAAGCTGAAACAAGACAGAAATATGGCCAACCAGAGTTACTCATAAACTCGTACAAGTACTGTATGGGAGTCAAAAGAAGCCACCCAAGAGTACTGCCAGCTTCCTCGGAATCCCTTTATTACATGTATTCTAGCAGAATCCAGAATCCATATGTTGTTGAAATGGAAACTCTTCAAGGTCTGTAAAAGATTCATCTCGCGATCATCAATCGAATTTGAAAAGTTTTGATTATTACCGTGACCGCCTGGTATAATCTTCCAAAACGCCGTGCTGATATGCCTCCACTGATACATTCTATTCCCTCTGCAATACCACCACCAATCCCATGATCCCCAGCATGACGGTCTTCAGCCATGGGTGTTCACTCAACATAATCGTCACATATCCAACAAACGGTATGTATGCCACCACGCTTCCAATAATATCCTTCCGCTCAATGTAATCCTGTCCTCGGGCATATAGCTCGGTATCGTCTGCCACATTGTTGTCTCCTTTCGTAAGTAATTTGGCGCCCTCCCTAAAAGGCAAAAGTCAGTAAATGAATATATCAAGTTATGAGGTATGCAACCCATATCATGGCTTCCACAGAAACAAACGCGCCAAACTCACCCAGTGCCAAACTTCCGCACCAATCGATGAACGATTGGAATATCCTTTCCCTTCACGTTATACACCACAATCTCGCCCACCTTGGTATCCTCGAGCAAATTTCGGTTCCATAGGAAGAGTAAATCCCCACGCTGGAAGGCCGGCTCCATGGACCCTGAGAGAACGACGACAATGGGTGAGGGCGAGTCGGCGATAACAGATAGTCCTTTCCACATCATGAATGCCGTCGATAGAATCAATCCGAAATTCAGAATTTGGGCGGCGGCTTGCCGCGGATTTCCTAAGGCGGATAACATTGTGAGAGATGGTAAACTGGTGGCTGTAAGTGCTGCTACCAAGTAACAGGCCGATTGAATGTGCGCGTTGAGAATGGAAGAAAAGGCGAGCTCAATGTTCAATCTCTTAGTCAATGGCGGGAATTTGTGAGGATCGTGGGAGACGGTGATGGCGTTGGTGAAATCGATTGTCGCGAACTCATTGAGCAGTCCTGAAGGTATTGAGGACACCTGCACTTTCGCAGTACCTCCGTACTGGGTCGGTGCGACTTCGGGGCCGTTGCGGAACGGCTCCGAGCAGACTCCACCTGGGCACCATTCAGAGCCTCCTGCGAGCCTCAGTGGAAACTGCAACCACCAACCACTAATTTTCATTGCATCGGTTAAGTTTGATCAAGACATTTGGGAAGATATTTTAATTGCCAGAATGAGATTAATTCTATCGCTATCAAAAGGATAGCAATACTCAATCTGCCTATACCTATCCAACTATATGTTTTACAATTCATCTTTCATATTCCTGCCATCAACAGAGCGTAGCGAATACAGCCTCCACGGCCGTGGCTGAGCCCTTTTGGTAGTACCTAAGGGTTCCTGGTTTTCATTTTGGGTGAAGAGTTCGGACTCCGAGCCTTGCGAGAGCCAGCAGAGCGTCACCAAGAGGTGTTGGGGAGCTCAAGGAAAGAGTACTCCGTACTTTGCAAGAATTTGAGGCTGCAGGTGCTATAGGTGACGCTCCGCTGGCTCTCCGAGGGCCACTACCGTGGATTCGCTACGCTCGAGAGCATGTGCATGTGGTGACACTCGGCTAGGTAGAGTGTTGAAGGGATGCTCGCTTAGTTGCTCCTTCCGTACAAGTGTCAATCGCATTCTGTACCTGCTACCTGCGTCGAGTAGTCCTCTTCAAGGCAAGAGCGGTGTTTGGATTCCCAGAACAGCGCTTTCCTCTGGCTCTTAGTGCAGATCATGGTATCCAGGTACTTCTTCTCCCTTCGCCCACCTGTCTCTCGTTCTTCTCCTCTTTTCTACAACAACAGCCTTCCTCTTGTTCTGTGTACATTGCCATCGCCATCCCGGCCTCAAGATTCTCTCGTGCTCATTCTCCAACTCATCACTTGCTCCTCTCGACGCATCAGCATCCAATCGCGCCCGTTTTGGCTTCACAGTTCCAGTTCGCTTTCCTACAAACTACTACCAACACCACTGCTCTTCTCTCTCAATCCCTTCCCTTCCTCTCAACATGTCTTCCTCCACTGCTCTCCTTCCCAAAGACCGCAAGAACAATGATCATGTAAGCCTCCGTCTCGCTCTTCTCTCCTGCTGGTCATGACATCGATATCAACATCAGTATCGTCTGCTAACCATCTCGTCGTACCAGCC
Organism: Hymenoscyphus occultus; assembly: GCA_900536445.1. NCBI lineage: Eukaryota > Fungi > Ascomycota > Leotiomycetes > Helotiales > Helotiaceae > Hymenoscyphus > Hymenoscyphus occultus. The sequence continues at coordinate 344,362 of UNPT01000003.1, forward strand.
CATCTTCCTCCGTGTCTGCCATTCCCCATGGGTCAGCATTGACCAGAAGTCGTTGCTCGCTCTCCGTTTCGTTACCGCCGTTTACTTGAGCTTCAGCTTTGTCATGGTCCAGGACTTTGAGCACAATCAACAAAAGCGTGGTTGGTTGTCTGTCTTTGATTTCGGCAACATTGCCTACTTCTTGCAGGTTCTATACCACTGGATGGCATTTGTAAGTAATTTCTGCCTCTTTCGATTCCTCCCTTCGTTGGGCAGCTTGCTAACGTTAGAGGCAGAGCTGGACTTTCATGCACCTCCACTATCCTCACCACGGTAGCCAAGAGCGATCAGCCTCCACTCTGATGCAGAAGTTCTTCTCGCCCCCACGTCAACGCAACAACTCCACCTGCGGCAACAATCGTGTATGGTTCAGCGTCTTCTACTATGCTGTCCACAGTTTCCCACATGTCGTTACACTGATCCAATGGTCTGTTTTGTATCCACGAAATCACACCCAGGTTCCTGGTAGGTTCCACGCCTATGGTTAGATAACTTTGGTTTTCTGACTTGCTTCACAGCTGATGAGGTATTCGGTCACGGATGGTTGGTCAAGTTCTTTGTCTTCAACAAGTTCGCCGTCAACTCCGCCATTGCCTTGATTGAGGTCTTCTTCTTCAGCAGCATCAAGCGTGCCGACGTAAGTATACCTTGTTCTCTTCTGAGATGAAAGCTAAAAGCTAACTCGAGCAGTCCGTCTGGGCTCACATTTTCGGTATCACATTCTTGTCTTCGGCCTACGTCGGTTGGTCATATACCGGATATGCCGCCACTGGTAAATTCGCCTACTACTTCTTCGATCACAACAAGGTTGGATGGGATGATGCTTCCGCTGCCGTCATGGCTTTCATCGCCTCGGCCAACTCTGGTGAGCCAATTGAGATTTCGCATGTACATTCAACTTTTACTAACGGTACTAGCATTCGTCTTCGTCTACGGCCTCACGTCTTTCCGTGAGAAGCTCACCACGCAGTCTGAGCAAAAGAGCTACGGTTACACTTCTCTCCCTCAATAAGGGGTGACTGTGCTCCAAGTTACTCGCCTCCGGGTGCTTTTGTCGCGTAATCAAAAGGCATTGGAGCTGTCGTGGTCGACTGAGAAGATACGTGGGATTGATACTTTCGTTTATTGCTGGGTGGTTATGGTTTCAGTGAAGAAGATTGTGTTTTGAGAACTGGCTTGGGGTTCTTATCATCGTTATGCACTGTATTTGTAACCTGCATTCAGTATCATCAATGTCAGTCATTCGATTCTTCCTTGACGTTCAGTGGAGATGTGTACAGGTGATTGATCAAGGTCCAAGTGTAAACATCTTTGATAAGATGAAAGACATGATCGTCTGGCAGCAATTTTCGTGCCCACTCAATCATGGTATTGGTATTGATACGCACGTATTATCACAGTAAGCTTGAGCCAGAGACTGAATAATGAGGGATACCACATGATGAGAAAATACCTTTGCAGATGATATTGAACGGTATTGATTTTGTATGATGGCTGTAACTGTGCAGGTAGAAAACAAGAACGTAGATAGGATATCTGGTCCCTTTTTGAAATGTCTATAAACATGATCGAGCTATTGCTATCCCAGATCTATTATCAGTATTCATCTCTGCTAACTCGACAAGACGAAGCCTCAAAATATCTTCTGGGTTTAATTTCATCACGCCTCCTTTGTCGGTATTCCGCCTCGCTGCTCTTGAAACGTAAGTTATGTTGCCAAAGGGTCTGGTATTCTATTTTTGAGGAGGAAAATAATCTTTTGATCTTGACTTGAGTCGCTTCGCGCTTCGCGAGTGGCATTGTGAAATAGGGGGAACTTGAATGAGCTCAAACGGCTTGCGGCTTGCGGCTTGTAGGTGCGATAAAAGGCCTTGAAATATTCCTCTACCGCCTGAGGCGTTCTTTGGTTGGCGCGCGTTCAAGCGTGTCTCACAAAGTTTCTGTAGGTATGCTTAAGTATCTTCCGAGGAAAGTGAGCTGTCATCTCGCTTCATTGGTTTGTTGTGAGGGTTTCTTGGGTGCTTGCTTATGGACACGGGTTGGATGACTTTGGGCTTACTAGATGGTTTGTTTATCTAAGACGGTCGAGATAACGGAGCGCACGTGGAGGACTGGACTGGAAAGGGGATGGGGGATGGGGGAGTGTGGTTGGATGGGGATTTTAGGGGATGGAAAGGCTATTGGGTGGAATTCTCATATGTACAGTAGATTCTGGGATACTTGAGAGGTTTCTAGGATTGGAACGTTATGCTTTCTGTTTTTGGAGGGTTCTTGTCGTCTTGTGAGATGGATGGGATGTTTGGGTGCGGTGATTTTTCGTTATGTTATCGGGTGAGAGGTATGGATGGATGGATGGTTCGTTATGTAACTCCCGTTCCGTCCCGTCCCCTTTCTTGATCTACACTACGAGTACATGTACAGTCTATAATTGAATAGCAGTATACGCCGCATCATCGCATAAGAAACCTCCCAACATACACCCACAACCCAACGCCAAAACCACAATAATAACCCGTCCAAAACTCAAGGATATCGAAATAGCATTCTGTGCCCCTATCCTTATTTTTGACTTCTATTCTTACGCTGGAAAATCATCAATACGTTACCTTCGACATTTCGGAGAAATGTTGGGGTGTGGAGGGCGTTGCTTACATCCTTGATTAACGGGAATGGGCGTGAGGTGCGCAGGAAGGTTTTGAGCCGCGATAGGGATGTTGATACTGAGACAGATTTGGATGGTCGGGAGAGAGAAAGGCTGGCTGGTGTGAGATTTGCGGCTGGGTTACTGTTTTTGGAGAATGTAGAGGGCCTATTGCGGCCTTTGGATTTGGACGCCTTGCGCGTGGAGTTGGGGATGGGCAGATAAGATAGGAGGCTGAGATGGTTTGAAGGTTGTTGGCTTAAGGTGAGTGGGATGGTGGTGGATGGGCGGGGACGGGAGCGGAGGAGATGGGTATTCGCTCAAGCTGTGGAAAGGAGGGCTATGCATGATATCCTTATAAAGTATTTAGTTATTTTTGGTATGCGGTGTTGAATCGCTGCTTCGTTATGAATATAGAGTAAGTAGGCTGGCACTTGGCTATATAAATTCTCAAGTGTCCCGCCATCAAGCACACTTTTTCCCCGATTCAATTTCACATAGAACATTCATACTTATCACCTTATCATGTATTCCAATCCCCAAAGCCAGACCTCGTGTCCAAGCGAACTTACTCGCTTGTCTGCCGATCAAGCGACTACGTCTCAACCCGCTATAGACCTTCTCCATCGCATCTTTGAGGACCCAACACTTACCGTTGATCAAAAGAAGCAACTCCTAGAGCAAATCATTAAGATCACGAAACCAGAAAAAACACACTCTCAATTCAACACAAAGGAAGTTGAGGACTCGAACTCGGAGTCTTCTTCTTGCAGCAACTCCTTCAAGGAAGTTAACTACTTGCTACCACAAAAGAACGGTATCCATGGCCTTCGCTCGATTCGACATAGGATCTTCTCGCTCTATCGGAGGTTGTTTACTCTTGTTATCATCGTTAATTTGGGTACGTTGATTGGGATTATGGGTTCGTCTAGAATGAGGAGATTGGAGTATGTTGCTACGGCTATTGCGTCGAATTTGACTGCTAGTGTGCTGTTTAGACAGGAACATGTTGTTAACCTGCTTTTTTGGATTGCTTGCTCGGTACCTGTTTCTGGTATGTCTTTTCTGTATTCTTTATTTGTTGAGGAGAATGGAGGAGTTAGGATTCTACGAACACGCCTTGCAAGTTCATAGACACAACAATAATCTGACTGGTATAGCACCTCTTTGGATTCGAAGGAATTGCGCTAAAGTATACCATATCGGGGGTTTACACAGTGGATTCGCAGTCGCTTCTGTGACTTGGCTGCTCGTGTTTACAGTTTTGGCGACTATTCAACAAGTGTCACCTGCTGTCTTGACGGTCACTTATATCCTCGATGGTTTGTTGTTGACAATATGTGCTCTTGCTCACCCAACATTCCGCGTCAAATACCACGATCATTTCGAACTCACCCATCGTTTCGCTGGTTGGACGGCTTTAGCGCTTTTCTGGGCACAAACTATTGTTCAAGTAGCTGATACACGAATAAATTCTGATCGCAGCCTCGGAAGCTTGCTCGCACGAACACCGAATATTTGGTTACTTGCTGTGGCGACCGGGAGTATCATCCTCCCATGGACGAAGCTCCGAAAGGTGACCGTCAAATCCGAAGTCCTATCTTCTCATGCCGTACGGCTTCATTTCGACTACACCACACCATCCCCAGGGACAGCTGTCAGGATCTCCAGTCGACCGCTTCTGGAATGGCATGCATTTGCCACGATTTCCAAACCAGCGTCTCCTACACCACCAGCGGTACCCAACGAATTCACCCGCACCGACGGAAAGGGATTTTCTCTCGTCGTCTCCAACGCAGGAGACTGGACCAAACGCCAAATCACCCACCCTCCCACCAAACTCTACGCCCGCGGCATCCCAACCTGCGCAGTCCTCTGCATCGTCCCGCTCTTCCACTCCATCCTCCTCGTCGCAACCGGCTCAGGAATCGGCCCCTGTCTCCCATTCCTCTACCGCTGTGCAATTACCCGTAAGCTCCCGCCAAACTCCAAGAGGCGTCACATCCCACTGCGAGTGTTCTGGAGTACACCCAACCCACTCCAAACATTCGGACAGGAAATCCACGACGCGATTTTGGACGCGGATCCACAGGCGGTGATTCACGATACGAGGACGATGGGACGCCCGGATATGCTGGCTGTTAGTTGGAGATTGAGGGTCGAGAGTGCGTGTGAGGCTGTGTGTGTGATTTCTAATAAGAAGGTTACGCAGACGGTGGTTTATGGGATGGAGGCGAGGGGGACGCCTGGGTTTGGGGCGATTTTTGATTCGTGAGGGGGAGTTTTTGGGTGAGGTGGACAGGAGACTCTTTTTTGGCGCCCATTTTGGAAGGGTTGTTTTTCACTAGATGGGAGCTGGTTTCCCGTTGGTTCTTTGGCTTGCTCGCTTATTGGGTGGGCAAAGGGGGGGTTCTTTGTTTACTTTCTGTGAGGGTCACGCGACTACTTTCTTGAAATCTAAGGTTCTTCTTTATGTTTTTAGAAATGACGCTATGATGGAGTTTGTGATGTCGTGAGTTGATGAGAAGAAAATGGCCAAAGCTTGATAAATTTTGAGTGTGGAGAAGTAAGCTTGAACCCGGTTCTCGTGGAGAGGGCCCCCCGAAAAGCCCCGCCCCCTGCGGCTCTTTGAAGTCCTTTTGGGGATTGGAAAAGCAGCAGTGGTCTGTCTGTAGAAGTAAACAGTTGTTTGTCTTAAGAAAGCGTATCCAACTCGCCAGAATGACAATTAATTGGGTGATGGCTGACGCCATGGAAAAGATAGATTTCATTCTACAAACCGAATGAGGATGTTAACATATCTTTTTCAATTGCAAGTCGAAGACTAAAGATTCAGTTGTTTACATGGTCGTCATTGCTGCTTTTACCAGGGAAAAAAAGAAAAGCGGAGCTGTCCCCTGTTGACTCCCAGCGATGCGTCACTCGGTTGATGCCTGTCACTAGGATAACCAAGGTTGTTATCGAGACAGCGAATCAACCGTTGCCTCCTCAGCCCCATCCAGCACTTTTCCTATCGTGTTGATGGTGATTCGACACTTCACGATGCAGCCTCCAGTCAGAAGCTGCACGTGATCGACTATCGCCCAGCGCAGCGCAGCCCAGCGGCTGGGTGCCTGGGGGGGCTGCAATACTTATTCGGCGGCTTGCGACCATCTTCTCTTTTCCTCTCCTCTCCACCACACTCAAGGGTCGCAAAAACACCACGATACTCTCTAGTCTTTCTTTGAATCCCTAGAGATATCGCCAGGGCCCAGTCAATCATTCTTGTGCGTCAATTCTCTCTCTTTCTCTCTTTCCCTCTCACGACCCCTCACGCTCTTTCCGTCGCTCATTCACATCTACCCCCCTCCATCCCCACCAGAACCGCTCTCAACGTCAACCACCACCACACCGCCGCCATGTTCAAGCGCTCGTTCAGGACCAATGACCGCGTGGAGAAGGCGACGAAGTTGAAGAAGTCCTCTCGGGATCGAGATGCGAAGTTGGCGAAATTGAAGAAGTCCTTTGAGAGCTCGCCCGTCTCGAGGTATGTCGCCCAGCCCTGCCTAATCGGGGCGTGCAAACGGAATTTGGGTGGCTGGAAAAAGTGACTAACCATTGCCTGAAATAGCTCTCTCACCTCGCGGATTGTGACCTTCACAGTTGGCAAGGACGGACGACTCTTTGCGGCTCACGAGGATGTTCTCTCCGTCTCGCCGTTTTTCGTAACGGCCTTGCGAGGACCCATTCGTGATTCGCAGAGCATGAGGATCGATCTCCCCGACGAAGAACCAGAAATCTTCTCGTGCATACTCGAGTACCTATACAAGGGCGACTACTACCCCCGCTTGGTGCACAACAAGCGCAGGAACTCTTGGGAACTCGAGGATGTCGAGAAGTCCCCCAATCCAGAAAACCCAGGTGGCCGCGGATCAGTCGAGGCGACAACATACATCTCCAGCGTGGGAGAGTATCTCTTACGAGATACACTCATATATTGTGCGGCGGAGAAGTACGGTCTCGAGGAGCTCAAACGCCTTTCGCTTCGCAAGCAAGGTCTGCAGAGTGGAATCGAGGTTGCGACCATCCTTCGCAGTGCACGATATGCCTATGACAACACGCCGGACTCGGACTCGCGATTGCGCGCTCATTATCTTGCCTTGATTATCAGATGTCGCAAGACATTTAAGAGGAGCGGAACCATGCAGACAGAAATGGAGAGTGGCGGTAAACTTTTCTTTGACCTTTTCGTAGCTCTTTGCAACCATGTTGACGATATTGTGGATATGGGGTAAGCTGATTTCGTGGAAAAGTTCCTCTTTTGCTATAATCAACCCTTCGAACCATGCTAACTTTTCAAGCAATGCTCGTACCCCACAAACCATCTAAACTGGCTGCACTGTTCTGCGTGAGGTACTTGGCTCGGAGTTAAGCGAATTTGAATTTCGAGGACGACAGCTCATCTCCATCAGATTGGACCATTTATGGAATTTGCTCTCAACCAAATTTCACTTCTATCAAACGAGGTTGGCCGCCTTCCGATGACGGGATAACTTTCATCATCCTCTACTCTTTTTTCTAATACTCCCTGCTTTGCTGTTTTTGATATCACGGAAATGGAAAGGAAATGCGATTTGAAATTTTTTGATAGGTCATTTTTGGATCTTGGGCTTCGTGGGAAAAAGAATGCCTCGATGGTGTTTGTTTGCTTTGAAGTATCAGGATCTAGGGCTTGCTACCACAAGGTCGGGTGACCTCCTCGCGCCACTCTCTTTGATTGGGTTTTGAGTTTCTGTTGGGATGCATGGGGAAGCTTTAGCTGTAGTTGTGTTCATGATCTTGATGGTTATGGATGAGGGAAATTTGTCCCTAGTGGACGATTTCGGACTTGGCCCTCGATCAGGGTATGCGTAATGAGAAAATTTCGGCCACCTCATAATTAGGTTCTATTGTCTATGTGATTTTTGCTTGTTGTGCCCGTTAGAGGTGCGTGAAATGCCAGGTGAGGTTGCACGTATTTCTAGCATAAATAGCCCTTCCAACGGCAGGTTTCGCAGATGATGTTGTCACTCCCTGACGCAAGCGAATTGTTCGCTTCATATTCTTGTCCAACCACATCATTTCTCAACTAAAGTACATAAAGGTTAAAGCTTTCTTCACTTTTCTGGAGCACGTTTGGAGTCGCTTAACCTAGATTCTACTTCGATGAGATTACCATGCTGTTGAGGGGATTGGGTTCCCCAAGAGCTTTTACTTCGAAAGCTGATATTCGTGCGTTGAAAACATATGATATAACTGCACTTTTATCATGGTTTGGCCGCGACCGAGATAAGAAGATTAGTAGCGAGGCTTGACAAGACTTCACTGGAGGAAGAATGTGTGATGCTGTACAGATTTGTAGGATGTGCGTTTTAGTTCTACATCTACAGATAAAATTACAGTACAGGGTCTTAACTCTAGCGCAATACAAATACACTTCATGTTCAAACCCCAAAAGTCATTCAAGCATCAGTCGGATCGTACTTGGCCTTGAGTCTTCCCGCAGCCAACTCTCCCAGCTGCTCAATACTATCCGCCGCCAAAATCTCCAACACCGTAACATCGAACCCCAAGTTCTGCCTCCACCAGTTCCGCATCTCAATAGCAACCAAACTATCCAACCCGACAGCCGTCAAACTCATGCTAATATCCAATTCATCCTCCGACCGCATCAAGAAACCAAATAATCGCAGTCCAATCTCTGTAGCCAGAAACACCATGCTCTCTCTTTGATCCAGGACTGAAGGCGTCATCCGTGCGTTGCTTAGGAATTGGGAGAGAGCACTACTAGTTGATGCCACGGAAACGTCAGAAACCGTTTCGAGATTGCGGTAGATGCTCATTCTCGGGTCTCGCTTCCAGATGTTTCGATTCTGGGGGTCGGTGATGGGTTTTGTGGACCGGAAACCGACGCCTACTTGGCCGTGGTTGCAGAAACTCGCTTGTGTGGATTTCGAAGGACTGGAACGGTTGATCATTAGATGGAGGGAGTCGAGGAGGTCCTTTTCTTTGAGCCCGTAGACGCCTGAGCTCAGGAAGGTTTCGAGCACCATCTTGTTTTCCGAGACGTAGCCTACGTCGAAGACGGCGCCGATGTCGAGGACTGAGGCGGGGAGGTTGAGATGGTGTCGGTATTGGACGAAGGCGTCGAGGAAGGTGTTGGCTGCGGCGTAGTTGGCTTGTCCTATTTGACCGACTAGACCGGAGATGGAACTGAATAGGACGAGGAAGTCGAGAGAACCTAGTGCTTTGTGGAGATTCCATGTTCCTTGGACTTTTGGCGATATGACTTTTTGCCAGTCGTCGAAGGACATTTGTGCGAATGCTCCATCCTGGTTTTGTTAGTAGGGAGTTTGCTGAGGAATGGATTCTGTTACTCACTCTTAAGACCATTGACATTTGCATGACTCCTGCGATTGGCATTGTTGCATTCTTGACCACATTTTCAACATCACTAAGCTCAGAAACGCTTCCGGCAAATGTTTGTATTGAACACCCATACGCCTCGAGCTCTTTGATGAAAGTTTGATCTCTCTCTGTCTTACCAGCACTTCGAGAAAGGTAGATGAGGTTCTTGGCACCATTTTCAACCATCCAAGTTGACACAGCCTGTCCAAGTCCTCCTAAACCACCAACCAAGAGGTAAGAGGCATCAGGCCGAAGAATCAGATCCTTGGGCATGGGAACCGCCGGCAAAACGGTTTTATCAATCGGCATCTTGACCACAATCTTCCCCATATGTTCTCCTCGTTGCATGAATCTGAAAGCTTCCTCCACTTGAGCTGCATCAAAGTACGTGATAGGACGAAGAGGCTTAAGTCCTCCCTTCTCATATAAATCCAACCCCTGCTCGAGCAGTTTGCCAATCATCTCGGGCTTCTCGACGCAAAGTTTCTGCGTATCGATACCGAAAAATGAGCGATTCGCTTCGAAGAGATCCATGGTGAGTTTTCCTCTTCCAATGAAATCTCGTTTTCCTATCTCAAGCATCTTGCCGTATGCAGCGACGCATTTCCAGGATGTGTGAAGCAGATCGCCGGAGAGGGAGTTGAGAACTAGGTCTACGCCTCGACCGTTTGTTTCTCGCATTACACCGGTGATGAACGATGAGTCTCGAGAGTTGAAGATGTGGGTACGGGGGATATCGAATGTATCCATGAGGTATTTGGCTTTTTCTTCCGTGCCGACGGAGACGTAAATGACCGCACCGAAATATTTGCAGATGTGTATGGCAGAAATACCAACACCACCAGTTGCCGAGTGGATGAGAACCGATTGGCCTTTCTCGAGTCTCCCAAGATTCAGGAGGGAATGGATGACGGTACCATAGACACAAGGTATCGTAGCCGCATCCTCAAAACTGAGACTATCTGGAATCTTGGCGCAAAGCTCTTCCCTTAGCACCAGACTCGTGGCAAGTGCTCCTGGTGTGAAGAGCATGACTCTATCCCCGGGTGTCAAAGTCTTACATGCACTTCCCACCTTGGAGATGACGCCTGCGCACTCGCAACCCAGACCACTGCTGTCTGCCAGTTGACCTTCGACGATCCCCATGGCGATGAGAACGTCCTTGAAATTCATGCCGACAGCGCGACATTCGACTTGGACTTCATCGGGAGCTAGGTCCCGGTTCGGAACATGGAGCCAATGGAGAGTTGAAAGTTGTCCTTTCTTCTCTATTTCCAAGATCTTGGGGATCTCAGAAACTGCGGTTTGAGCGAGTTCCTTTGAGACGGAAAGCCAGTGGAAGCGACTGGTATAGATGATACCCTCGGATAACGCAAATTCAGAATCACAATCTACTTCCTCGTCCTTCGTCCGGCGTTGGAATTTCTCATATACTTGACATAGAGGTTTCCAAGCTTTAGAATCAACAGAATCGATTTCCAGCGTTGCAAAAGCGGTTCCAACTTCGGATCGGATCGTTCTGGCCATCCCGATGACTGGAGCATAAGATGGGTCGATGCAATTCATCTGCGATGCTTTTGTGACCCATAGAACTCCAATTTGAAGACGCTCTACCAATGCTGTAAACTCTAGGAATTGAGAAAATCGGTCCGATGAGATATCGGTGAAGAATGGACGCTCAAGGTCTATCAAGGATATGATGTCTTGACCTGGTGGTGGTGCTTGAGGGAACTGGCAGACTGCAATTTCATAGCCATTCGAAATAAGGGTTGATTCTACTTCTCGTAATTCAGACCCGATGGAGTCGGCGTAGAGAAGTGTTACTTTCTTCGTGATAGAGGCGGTGACTACGGGACGTGCTATGATGTTCGCGATAATTTGGTATGATGTCTCGTCGTTATAGGCTACAGTCTCTGCTCCAGAGAATCCGGTCTTTTGTAGTTCTTCATCCCATCGTTTTGTTGAGATGAAAGGTTCTCCAATTCGGTTTTTAGTTTCGTCTGACCACCAACTTGCAGATAGGCCCTTGAAAGTATGTTAGTAGTCGGTTACAGCCCATATAAAAGTAGCTTACCATTATATAGTTGATCCAATTGGTTTCTGTGAGTTCCAGTTTAGCCGTCAGTCTAGAAATTAGCACGGGTGGCTTACCTGGGCAAAGTTCCTGCATGAACAATCGACCATGTGGATTAAGCAATTTATGAATGTTAGTAAGCGACTCTTTGATACTTGGACTAGTATGAATGACCTTCATGTATCATCAGTAAGGAATCCCAAAAAGCAAACGGGTACATTTACATTGCTAGCAATAATCAGATCATAAGAGTTGGCCTCAAATCCCTGCTCGATTGGGTCTTTGTTAATGTCAAGAACGGCATAATCTATACCTGCATAACTCTGAAACTTGTTCTTTGCCGTATCAAATACGTCTGCTGAGGTGTCTGTGTATGTGTACTTGCGATACAAACGCTCGCCATATTCCGATTCCAGATTTCTCAAGATTATCTCGGTAGCGGTTCCAGTTCCAGCTCCGATTTCGAGAATGTTCAGGTGTGGTTTGCTGTGCGTCAAAAGGTTAAAGAAGTCTTTGTAATCGAAAGTACTTGCAAATCCATATGCTCGGATGAAGACGTCGTCTTCGAGAAGTAAATCTTTGGTATCAACTGTGCCACTAAGAATCTTTTCAAAGTTCTCAAGAGTTCGGAGCAAGGCTTCGCCAACTGCCGCTCCTTCGGTCTTTTGTGTTTCCTCGTAGATGCTGCGAACCATAACCATTCGAGTGCCCTCGTCAACATTCGACAGTTCCGCAATATCCGGAACCAATGGGTAATCACCGCTAAGAATGCGCAATTTCTGTTCTTCAATCCATGTCGCGAATTTGATGAAGCATTCATCCTCAGGCCTGCAATTGGCACTGGTAAGTTGAGCGCTTGTCTCTAAAATGCATAACACAGCTAGTTTCTCAATGAGAACATGAACATCTCGGACGCTTTTGGAAACTCTTATCAAGTTTTTGTCGTCCAAGAAATCGATATCGGGTTTCCATACGAGCTCGACTCCCGCGTGAGGATCAGCATCGGGGTTCGCTTCTCCTTCCACAGGAGAAAGTCTCAACCCTTTAAGTTCAAGAACTGTCTCGCCATCTACAGTTCCATGTGCATTACCAGTAATCACGTTTTGCTTGGAAGTCGTTTGAGCCTGTAGACGCATTTCCTTGGCGCTGGGTCGAATGTATAACTCCTCGATGTAAGTCGGTATACAGAGGTGATCGAATCCACGTGTCTGGCCTTTCGCAAGCGCCACACTGAAGAGTTGAATACAGAGATCAATGGTTGCTGGATGGAGGGCATAATGGGATTCCGTGACTTTGCACTCGTCCATGACGCTGGCAGCAGCGATGTTTCCCTCAACTGCGGCAGAGATTTGTTTCAGGCCAATGAAGCTTCCGCTGTAATTGAGGCCGACATTGGACATGGTCTGGTACCACCTTGGACTTGGTACTTTTCTCGGTAGATCTGGAATTTCGACGTGGGTTGCAACTTCTGTTTCGGAACCACCTCTTACTTGACCGATACAGTGCTTTGTCCATGAGGTGCCGCTGTAAGATGAAATTGTAAAATCGTGCCATGCAGAGTCTAAGCTGACAGTGACTCGGCTTGGGGAGAGGTAAGTCATCATCTCCAATTCTCTTGATTCAGGGAAGACCATGGCCTTCAGTGGTTATGTATTAGTAAACATCGGTATAGAGAGGTTGTGTGTCGACTTACAGCACTGATAGTAACATTCCTGACGGTATAATCTTCTAGCCCGGTAAGTTGACGAATCGCTTCCCCAACCGTGGCAATGTAACCAGCACCAGGGAACACAATATCAGTATGGAGTTTGTGATCCTCAATCCAAGGGACATTGTCAAGACTGATAATATTTCGCCAAGTGGGAGTGAAATCGTTGGCCATAGCGACACGACTTCCAAGTGTATCGTGATGAGGAAATTCTTTCATACGGTAAGCTTTAGAAATACGACTTTCCTTCCAATATTTGCCCTCATAATGCCATGCGTAAGATGGGAGATTTGTAAGAACGTTTCTGCTTGGGTTTGTACCCAGGAAATCGACTTCATAGCAGTGGCAGTGAAGTTGACCAATCGCCGATAGAAGACTTTTGGTCGCATTGGCATTTCTTTGAAGTGTGGGGACGTAGTTTGGGTTCACACTCGAAGTTTTGAAGATTTGTCGTAATGGACCTGCTAATGCGGCATGTGGTCCGATTTCCAAAAACACACTTCGCTGCATGCTGGGATTCAAGATGTTGTTTACAGCCGTGTGGAAGAGAACTGGGGATTCCAAATTGGCCCTCCAGTATTCCGCGTCGAGTTTGCCAGCTTGGGTGATTGGCTTCCCAGTGACACTGGACATCATCGGGTTCGTGGGCTGACGACTAGCAATCTTGTCCTGTAGAAGTGCTTGGTACTCCTCTCCATACGCTTTCATATGATCTAATACTATCAGTAGGCTGTCAATGAAATCTCACCAAGCAACTTACGAGAATGGTACGCTTTCTCCACTCTGAGAAGGCGGACGAAGGCTTCTGGCTTGGCTTCTTTCAAAGCAGCCATCACTTCTTGAAGTTTGTCTAAGTCTCCAGATATCGTCACGCTTTCTGGGCTGTTCTCGCATGCGATCACGATACCAGTCGTTAGATATGGTGTAACTACTTCTCGACCAAGACCGACTGCTGCCATTCCACCTGGCTGAGTCTTACTTTTAGTGACCTGGCCACGATAGTATGCAATGAGAATTGCCTCTTTGGCTGTAATTGCGTTGACGGAATAAGCTGCTGCAATTTCTCCAGAACTGTGACCGACGACGCAACGAGGGGCCACTTTCCATGATCGCATGAAATTGACGATTCCGATTTGGATTGCCGTGCATAGTGGCTGCGAGAATTCTGCTTTATCGAGAGAGCTTGACTCCTGGGGTTTCAAAAGTTCCGCTTGTTCTGTTAGAGAATCTAAGTTCTTACTTGAGGAGAGAAGAAACATACCTTCGATGGTCCATGATGGTGGATGCGGACAGCTAGCGAGAACTGCGTCCATTTCCCGAATATTATCACAAAATGAGGGGTAGTTTTCAAATAGTTCTCGGCCCATACCTGCCCACTGTGCCCCTTGACCTGTGAAAACCCAGATGAGTATCGGTGGAGCGCCACTCTTGGTTGGGGCGGGGAACTCCATTGTATCCTTTCCGTCTGTAATAGCGAAGGTTCGATATAACAAATGGTTTCGTCGTGAATTCAATGTATAAGCAAGGTCGTCCAAAGCAACATCACTGGTTTCAACAAATCTCTGGTAGTTCTCCGTGGTTTTCTTGAGAGACTCCATATGATTCGCTGAAAAGACAAGTAATTCTGGACGAGATGTAGTACTTTTTGGACTAGCAGATCTACCCACACCGAATGATGCAGCAGAATCCATAATGATATGCTGTTGGCTTGTTAACATACTTTCTGTGACTAAATTGGAAGTCGTCACTTACAGCGTTTGCGCCTGCAATTCCAAATGAGTTTACACTGACTCTCTGAAGAGCTGAGGCTGGCCATGGATTGGCTTCCTTCGCGACAGAAAGCCTAGCACTCACCCAGGGGATCTTGGGATTTGGTGTGTTGAATAGCATGTTTGGTGGGATAGTGTTCTTCTCCAATGCTAGGACCATTTTAATGGTACTGGTCAATCCGGATGCACCCTCTCCTGTTTAACATTCAGTTAGTTCTTTATTAGAGACCAAGGGGCTTTTTCTCGCCGGATTTAAAAGCCTTTTTGTAATTTTGTAAAGATGACTTGCCATGTCCCACATTTGGTTTTACCTATAAAAAGGTTAGCGAGTGTGCTTTGCTTTGATTGTTTCCAGGGGTGAAAGGATCTTTTGGTAGTACTAGCTTCAAGTAATCCAAAAACAAAAGAAAGTTTCTAAGCGAAATAAATTGTACATCACTTGATTTATCAAAAGCCAGCTCAAACACCAGACACCGCCAAGTTGCCGTCTAGCAAGTACAATATGGGTTTAAGTCCCATGATTCCAATGCAGGGTGGGAAGAGCTAAAGAGGATAAACTTACTGAGCCAATGATAACTCCATTCTTTCCAAATACTCTGGCAACAGCATTCGCTTCCAAAGGATCTCCGACCGGAGTACTGGCAGAACTCTTACATTAGCGCGCCATTTTTTGACGTGACCGAGACCTGATCAATGAAAATTGGAACTTGTTACTTACCCTGTGCCATGGCACTCGACCATAGCGGTTTGAGAGAAATCCTCGATACCCGCTTGCTGATACGCCTTTCGAATAACGGCTTCATGAGCTTCGGTGTTGGGGTAGGAGATACCTGTGGTTTTGCCGTCGCTGTTCGTTGCGGAGCCTCTGATGATACTTCTGATTGGGTCGCCATCCCTAATTGATTTGTTAGTTCGGATTGGTCACTATATCAAAAATGATAGCTGAGCTGGTTCTGGGTGCTAGCAACAAACCTGATTGCGTCACTCAATTTCTGTAGACGATGCGGTCAGCCCTACTGATTTCAGGAATCGTTATATGTACGACCATGGAAGTTTAAAAATTGCATGTGATGTAGTAAAGGAAGGGGTTCAGTTCTCTTAGACCTGCACGAGAATAAGAAACATGGAGAGAGTACGTACCTTGATATAGATGGCATTAATGGCTTCACCTCGAGCATATCCATCCGCGCTGGCGTCGAATGATCTTGACTGTCCCGACGGAGAAATTACTCCTGTTGCCTCGGAGTCAGTTTCCTTTTTGATTACAAACAAGGCAAAACGTTTTCATAAAACGTGGAGGGATCTCCAAGATGATTTTAACAAGGAGGAAATGGGCCCAGAATGAAGCTTACCTTGCTCTGTCATGCTAATGGACATTCCTGGACTGCAGAGGTGTTAGTTGGTTTCTACCTCCGTTGAAGGAGTCACGGTGATAAAAAATGAATTGTCATTGATGCTTACCCTATAATCAAATTCGTTCCACCTACCACCGCGCTCTCACAATCGCCATTTCGAATGGCAGCGCATGCAGTGTGTATTGCTATTAGACTGGACGAACATGCCGTTTTAAATGCCATGCTGTCATGTCCGTCGATTAGCTGGGCGACCCTTGATTGAAAAAGCAGGAACAAGCGAGTTTCCGTAGCTTACCTTGGCCCTTTGAAGTCAAACTCATAAGATACACGATTTGGAATAACGTAGTCTCCATGGCCAGTGAGTCTGTATATGCCAGTATCTTGGGGGTCTTTTTGCTGAATATCATGCCAATCTTCTCCAAAAGTTCCAACATAACAACCGATGTTTTTGCCCCGCCAATTGGTTTGACCTGCCGATTCCAAGCACTCCCATGTTACCTCCAGAAGAAGCCTCTGTTGAGGATCAAGTCTGACGAGCTCAGCCTTTGATAGATTGAAGAATGCTGCATCAAAATCACCCAAGTCGAGTTCTTCCAAAAAGTATCCGGAGTTGGCTACCATTGTGTCGTGTTTACGGTGTTTATTGTAGTATGCTTCACTGTTCCATCTGTCTTTTGGAACATCACAACGTGCGTTTTTTTTGTTGACGAGAAGATCCCAGAACGATTCTGGAGAATGAACTCCACCAGGAAGTCGGGTAGCCATGCCGACAATAGCGATAGGCTCGACGCCTATATCTCGTACTTTTTCATTAGTTTCTATCGACCCCTCAACATCCATTATCATATTGCCATTCGTTATCCCACTTTCACCATTAATACCGCGTCTATCAGAGTTGCCATTGGTGTTATTTGTCCCATTGACACGGATTTCCGTGTGTCCATCAATCATTGCGAGTATCGGATATATATGTAAAGTCAATAATAAATTTAGTAAAAAGAAGGTGAAAATTGAAAAGTGAAATGTTGGAAATAGCTAGCTTTTTTCGAGAGCAACCCCTTTCCACTTAAATAGAGACATCGAGATGTTGTGACGTCGAGCAATAAAGTCCGAGATTTGATGGATTGCATCTTTCCCCAAGGTCTCGGCACGTACAGTACCAGCCTTGGGGGATCGACATTGGCATGGTGGGAAAATTATCGCAGAAGGATCTCAAGAACCATGGTTTTTAGGTAAATGGATAACCCTGGAGCATTAGAAATTAGTTCGTCTTTTACATTTCCTTGAAGAAGTGACAAATTCAACAGTATATCTCATCTTACTGATTTGGTTCAAGGACTTCCAAGTTAATATGAATACAGGCAGACTTTCAAATTGCTCCGTAGCTCCACTTCTTCTGTCGCTTACCCCGAATTATTACCCCAGCTTTCGCTTGTTCTCTTTGGCACTTACGAAATCCGGCTTCTTATTTAAGGCTTATTCTTGCTGGTGCGGGTAGTGGGGTTTTTTAGATGGCGACTCTTAAAATATCCCCTTTTGTCATAGACTATTTAAAGTAACAAAGAAATCTTCCGTACTTATTTGATTTCTAATCAGCTCTAAAAATCTTCAAACTTGTACATTTATTGAATATAGAGAATGCTAAAATCTTCCTAATTAAAGCTATTTCAGGCATACTCCGTAGGATGGAGATGGCTCGTGGTGTACAGTAATAACGAAAATAATGACACGTAACGGCACGGAGGGCACAGCAACCCAAAAGCCGTTCTATGTTCTGTGTCTCCCAGAGCGGTTAGCTGGTAACATGATTCAGCAAAAAGGAGGTAACGAAATGTAAACATTGCACCGCCGGACGGATTGAAAACCCGGAGCGCCAAGAGCCAGAAAAGACTTTGGTTCCACTGTATATAACTCTCCTGGATAGTCCAAAGTCTTTTTGAGGCTTTCTTTCTATTTTAAGCACAATTTGGTTGAAGTTCTTAACACCCCTTTTTCTTATCTCAGTTAATTTAGACGTTCTTTCAAATAAGCACCCACGATATTTAACCATTTCTGTAGTTTTAATATTATTATGTCTGAAGAAACTTTGTCCTAATAGGGGTAAATATATATTGAGTGCTTTCGAAATTGCCTCCATATCAACGTTCTTCTTGATGATTATTTTTGAGAGAATTAGTGCGAATCCGATTTTTTACCTATGTAGGCTTCCACTCGGACTAGCATGATTAGAAACCTTGGGATTTACGTCCTCTTTGCCCTCAATGAGAATCCCACCTTCAATCTCATAGTGGTTTTTCGAACCTCTTTTACCAGCACATTTTCTACAACCTAAATTCTATCCGCGTCTCCGATGACTACCTTCAAGATAAGATGGTGGCAGAATTCAAGGGCCAAGATGCCGTTATCATGACTACCGATTATGGCATTAGCAACGTGAACCATACCGTTTGAAGCCGCGATTAACGCTGGTCTAGATTTGTTTATCCGGAGCAATTTTGGTAGTATCAGCCAGAATAAGGGTGCCTTGGGCATGTTCCCCATGATGGCTGGAAAGCCAGCCATGGTCGACTATCTGCGGTCGAAAAGGTCAACGAGTCTAATTTGGACGGCGCTTGCGACGGGGATTTTCTGTTGATCTGTCTGGAGGCCTCGTGCGCCGAACATAAAAATACATTGGTGTATGTTGCTGATATTCCATTTTCGGACATAGTGGGCTTATCTCGGGTTTCCTAGGCTACGATATTGCCAACCACAGCACGATGATTTGGGGCCACAATTCGGCTTACGGTTGTAGCTGCTAAGCTGCTATAACTGCTACAATATTGAAGCTGGCAGATACCGCGAATAAATATCTGTACAGTACATGGGATCTTTTGAAAGTAGTATGGATGATATCTTGACCTCGCTTAAGAAGGACACCCACTCGAAGCGGGAGGTGAAGAAGATAAGCACTGTTGAATAGCTGAGATAGGTGAGAGAGCAGCTAGGTAAGGGTAATCCTGTAGTTGTAAGTCAGCGCGTGCTTGCTGCTAGTTTTAAGTGGGACCTTGGGGCAGACTTTAGCACCGAAACTGATGGATTCGCCAACGAGGTGTTAGGTTTGGAGGAAGATACCCTAGATTGGGCCGTCAAGATGATCGTGGCCAAGGGAAATCAGAAATATGATCTATTAACCACAAATAATCCAATGGTTCGCAAGTAGATGGAATCAAGAGATGTATTTAGAGGTGTGGAGTACTTGCTAGGAGTCTTAGATATTAAATAGGCTATGGGCAGGTTTATAGCACCCTACTTTCTACCTACACCCACAATTGACGTTCCAACCAAACACAATGGCTCGGTGGGATGCTTTTCCTTAAAAAAAGCCACCATCAGATCCCGCGTCTCGTCAAGCTGCTCCTTGGTCATATCTGCGGTTATTTTCCCCATGATAGGAAATTGTGTCGGAATGAAGCGTGCTACCTCGTCGTATGTATCAAACGGCATGTAAGCTTCAACTGCATGGATTTCAATATCTCTGAATTCAGTAGCCTCCAGCTCTGCTCTTACGCCCTCCACGGTAGAAAATATAAAGTGGTCCGTAGAGTGGGTGGAATCAAGAGTGTATTCAGGAGATGTAGAGTATCTAGCTAAGTCCTAGATATTAAATAGTCTATCCACAATCCATAAGCATGTGACAGATACCAGCTATTCACTACGGTCTTCCAGGTCGGTGGCATTTGCGCCATCGTCATCGCGTCAGAAAAAAACATTGCTTGGGAAGCCCATAAGCTACATCCACTCACTTCCTTCCCAAGAGCTCGTCTGGAACACTCCGCCATCTACGAGCAGACGATGGATCTCTTTCAGAGAGGTGCGAGCCTGCGGCACCAAGAAGAGCACAAAGCCGGAAAGCGCATGACTGACGGATCCGTCTGGAAATGCAGATAGATCAGTAGCATCCACGCTCTGTGTCTCTACTTTGCCCCGGGTTCGATTTGCTCCAGAAAATCCATTCTTTTTGCGCTTCTCTACTTGCTCAAAGATGCCGGGTGCTAGATCTGAAGCAATAAGGCGTGAGGTAGATGGAAGCTCGGTACCGTGGGCTTTGAGTACCTCGTTGGTGATCTGACCGGGGCCACAGCCGATGTCCAGAACCTTTAGAGCTTCCCGGAATGGGAAAAGGACGTTGGATGTCTTGACCATGTCTGCAGCTGGAGCGACGCCTGGTCCATCACGCGCCAGCTTCATTAACGGAGGTGCAAACTTGTTCCATTGATCACTTCAACTCTCTGAAGATAGAAAGCTAAGTAAACTTCCCGCTACTACGGGATTCAAGACAAGATTTACTGTTTTGATGGTATGGCATGACGTTCGTAACTTGAGGCAATGACGGGGAGTAAATCGTATGTGATATGAAATAGGCCAAGAAGTTTTTGTATTAAGTAGTTAACTAGCTACAAGTAAGCTACCAGTCTCCCAAATGGCCCCCGAGTACGTTCGTCCGGACTGGGTGCCTGGCCCTATTAACTCGGGGATGCACTTTGAAAGCGGGAACCTTTGAGGGTTAGTGGCGTCTCTAAATCGAAACAATTTACTTCGTTGCTCCACTGTAATCTCGGCTCGATCTTACCATCGAGGCTCCGGATGGATCAATGTGATGTGGTGTTGGTTGTGGTGTTGTTGGTTGTGGTGGGCAACCAATGGTGTTGGCTGTATTTATCCTTGGATTTGCATACAACACAACCGTTGAGATGGGGTAGATATCTGTTCCCTTGTCAGGATGTGTCTTCCCGAAAATGTGATGTGCCCAGGATTCGACACTCCGAGATTTATCACCTCAACCCACATTTCAAGCCATGCGTCGTTTCTCCTCTGCTACCCACAAACTTCCCACGACCAACATCAATCATCTCGTATTCTGAAGGCGCCTGAAGTATCGAATACAGAAAAATAACGATACATCTAGGACCGAGATTGCATGTAGCTCTTCATCTCTGGGACGTCCGCTAAGCTCGTTTAAGAAGTTTCATTGTGGAGGTTGTGTAGGTTGTGTCAACAGTAGCCTCCAGTGTAAACCGTATGTAATATAAAATAGCTAACTGTTAAGAAGTGGCTGAATTAACTTGGTACTTAGCTAGGAATTCAGGTTTCTTAACATGCCTCAAGTACGCTAGTCTGCATTAGGTGACTACATGTATTCACTTCCAGCTGTAGTGAGGCATTATAGTCCTTCTATTTCAAAATAGGGACCCTACCTAATGTTGTAATCATGGTGTTAAACATTATTACCGTTTCTACATAAGATGTTCTAGCAGTTCCGTTTCCCATCTTGGTAATCCACTGGAGCGACAACTTTTGTGTTGCGACAAAGTTGCATTTCCAACACAGGTGTTTCTCAAAGTCTGCTAAATGGTTCTAATTGATCCCATTTGAGTCCCAGCGTATAAATCACTGCAGGGAAAGATCGTGGATTTCATTAGCCTGGAAAATTGGGCTATGCTGTAACGCTAGAGATTGCGGTTAGTTCGATTGTGATGGCGACGTCTATTGCTTTTGTCGCTTTTAAAATTTAGATAAGGATGTACGTTTAACGGAATCTAGGATTGGATGATGATACGTTCAATATAGCCGACGAATGTTGGCTTGAGCTCGCAACATTACGAGCTGTTTCTGTGATTGCATTGATAAGTCTTGCGTGACTTGAAGCTCATGAGAATTCCAATTTCGCTGTATACAGTGCTTACATGTTTTTTTTCTGAGCAGATCGGCCACCCCGCAGTTGTAAACTGAAAAGAGTGACGGTACCAATGAGGTGGGTGAATAGTGCTAACCATCAACAGAAGTGACAGCGCAGTGGAAAGACGCACTGGCTATTATTTGCTGCAATGCCGTCTCATATGCACGTGTCCAAACTTTCTAATCACACTTCTATGATAGGTTACTCTGAGCAACATAACTGGAAACAACCAACTGGAAACAACCAACTGGATGCAAATTTGCCGACAAAGATATAATCTTAGGAGTATCTGTCCTCGTTTGGCTCTTCTCTTCGAGTTTGAATCGTTCTTCCAGATTCTACATTTAAAGCCTCTTCAATCTGGCAATATTGCCAATTCTATAATCAACACCACCTCCTCTTCCTAAACAACTCACAGTATTTAGTACAAATGGCACCAGTGCTAATCTCAGCGGCGATTGAAATCGCAGCATCGCCAGATGTAGTACGTGCTAAGGTCTGTCCTTTCACATCTAGTACTGTAAACAGCCACCAGATATACACCAAACTAACAGAATTCTCTTTATAGTTCCTTGACTTTTCTACAATCCATCTTTATCATCATCCACCGGGCCTCATGAAATCCCTCACACCACTTGACGGGGCCCAAGGGAAGACTGGCATGGAGCTGCAAGAAGGCGACTGGGTGAAAATCGTTACAGGGAATAATGTCGTAACGCCTATGATCCTAGTAAGTGTTATTTTGTGCATACCTCAGCTTTACGAACCTAGTATCACACCCGACGATCACTAACTCAGGCTCATACCTTCTCTTAAGAATACTGATATAATATGTTAATTACTAACGTTGCTAATAAACATAGGCTAATGACGAGAAAAAGTTCGTATGGCGAAATTCCTTACCATTCGCCAGGTTCAGTCTTATAGATGGCACTCACACCTTCCATTTTACCCCCGCCGCTTCCTCTACACCCAAGTCACCAAGGACCTATTTTGTGCAGGAAGAAACAGTAGTCGGCTTATTTGCTTGGGTATGTCGCTTCGCCTCCGTGCAGAATATGATGCGGAAGGAGTTTGAGGTGTTGAATACGAACTTGAAGCTTTGGGTAGAGAGTAGAACTACCGGTAGTACGTAGGGCTTAACAGGTTCCTAAGGTTGTAAATATTATTAGGTTATATCTAGGAACAATACTATAGGAGCGTACTAAGCGTAAGGGATAAGTAGAATGTTACAGTATAAAGGGGCTACTTCACGATGTTGCGTTTGCACTTTTTTTTTTGGTGTTCCTGAAAATCACGTTTTTAACACATGTTATAAATATCGCTGTAAGAGCTTACATAATGTGGAATTCATAACATACCGTATTAATTGGTATATAAGAGTACATCTCTCGATAAGATAACATATTCCATAAGATAAGGTTCTAATTATTCAAAAAACTATTATCCTATAAGATTAACCAATTAGAGGCCTAGGAGCTCGTT